>CM031237.1:525642729-526242729 GCA_018340775.1 Taxus wallichiana var. yunnanensis
ATCAATAGAAGGAAGATATCAATGTTTATTGAAGGATATAATCAGCAATATGTTGCAGAAAATGATCAGCATTCATGAAGGACAAATCAGTTGTTTATAATCAACATTAGGCAACATTCTATTGAAGGGAAATAATGTATGAACGGAAGACAAACAATCAACAATCAACAATCAACAAAGAAAAAACAATAGTCATGATCAGAAATGACGCAACTCCCAAGGACCTGCGATTTGCCTTTGGAGCCACGATTTGCCCTTGGCGCTAGCATTTGAGGAGGCAACATTAATTGTTTGTATAGTTATTTAATTAATGGGAAGCATTTAATATAGTTATGGCCGACATATGTATTTGCATTGTTAAAATAAAAGATGGTTAATTAAATTAAATGAAAGGGTGTGTCAGTTGGAATAAAAATGACTTTTTGAAAGGATACAAATGGCTATATAAGGAAGATCATTTGAGATTTATTTTCAAGCATTCAAGTTGAATATCTTAAGGGAAAGAGAAGAAGAGAGAAGAAGCATAAGAGCAGATTTTTAGAGCAGCAGATCTAAAGTTGAAAAGAAGAGTTTCCATCATTCGTTGAGACAACAACAGTTCAAAGGTGGTAAGGAAGTTTCATAAGGAGGTTGGTGCCTTCATATTCGAAGAGATTGGTGTCTCTTGCTGAGTTGGTGCTTGGCGAAAGGGGTTGGTGCTCCAGTAGGTTGGTGCCTACAAAATTGTAATTTGGGGATTGGTGTCTCCAGTAGGTTGGTGCCTACAAACATTTGAGAAATATATTAAGAAAGATTTTCTCCGTGGTTTTTCCCAAAAGGGTTTCCACGTAAATTTGGTGTCTTCTTGCATTACTTTGTGGTGTTCTTTGATTGCCTTGAATATCTAAATTGTGAATCTAAGATTAAGTGGTTGAAAATAAAAAGAATATATTATACTGATTCACCACCTTCCTCCAAATATAATCTTGTGCTTAACAACAAGCTTGTGGAAAGCTTCTCTATAGTGCCACACATGTTTGAAGGTTTCTGGTTTCATGCCATCTTGAAAAGGGTTATTTGGATTCAAAACAATACCACAGGTCTTCCTTAGTTACTCTAAAAATGTCCCACATACAAATATGTGCAATCACAACACTTAGAAAACACATAACAAACATGCCCAAAAGAACAACAAAGCATATGCTTGCTCAAACTATGCAAAAACACTTTGGTGCCCAAACAAGCTACACATAACTGAACTTAGGTTATTCCTCTATTCATCTTATTTTTAGGTTGATGCAAGATTATGCGTGAACCGAGATGGTCACAGGTCCTTTCTGCACAAAACTTTAGATCAATCTGCTTCTCATTTTGAGCTAAAGAGTTGACTCTGCCTAGTAATTGTCCCAAAACAAAGCCTTGTTACGCTCCCTTACATTCCATCTCAAGTTCTCTTTAATTAAGGGGATAAACCCTCTCAAAAAGTTTTGTATTTGGGAACCATATGTAAGAGGCTCTAAAGTGAAAAGTGTTGCAGCTTCTCGGCTGTGCAAATACTAAAATGACCCTGCCCTTCGCAACATCAAGAACTCGCACATCACAATGTGAGAACATCCGCTTCAATAATTCTTCGCTATCAAAATGATCCTTCCCTCATAACGCGAGCTTGTAATGGAATTACTTCAATATAAATGGAAAATAGCAGAATACTGGATATATAATAAAATCACTTTGAGGGGTAACCTCCAAAATCTTAAAATAAGATAATAATTGACAATATGATATGTATGGGAGAGATTTACTCATACATGTATATAAGTATGATTACGTAGGGTCACACCCCTCATCCTAATTAGGTCGTCCTAAAGTAATAACAAACTAATGAATGCAGATATAAACATTAAGTAGTATAGGTCGATCCACACATATCTCAATATATGCTATAGGCTAAGGGCCATAGCATGCTGCCTTTAAAACAGGTGATGCCCGCAATGTTGAGCATTTTTCTATTATGTTATATGATAGCTACATCCTTCCATGTCACATCCTTTTGCAGCAGGTTCTGCCCTGGATAAGATCCTTGGTGATCAACTTCATTTGTATCCTCTTGAGGTGAGTCAACTTCCTCTGGTTCCATGAGGATTCTTCCTTCTAGTGCCTCTGCTTGGACAGAAATACTCTGGCTAAAATTAGGCACCTGAAATACTGGTTGTATTTTGGACCTTTGGTTGAAGGAAGCCAATGCTGCTGATCCTTAGTTTTTTCCTTGATTTTGCAAAGATCTGGTTGTTCCTTTTGGGAAGAGGTAATAGATGGAAGTTGATAATCATAAAGGGCTGTAGATGGAGACATTTTAGAAGACGTCTCATCCAGGTGGTTGTTATATTGGCATATTCTCAAGAATAATTGAATACTTTTCCACTGGTTATTGAAGGTTTGATGGTATTTGTGCATTTGACCAGTTTTCATTCTTTAAGAATAGTTGTGATACATGCCCCACTGATCCATTTTTAGAATCGTTTGTATTGGATGAGAGCTTGCCACATGCGATGATGTAGTACTCAACCCTCTATCCCAATTGATCTGCTATGGTTCTAAACGCAAAGATGCCATGGCCATCTTTTGTGCACAAGGGGTTTGATGTAAATCAAAGAAATTCTCCATTTGAGTGATCCATGTGACATGGTGCTTCCCATCAAAACTGTGTATCTCCACTTTGGGTAGCATGTTTTGATCCGCCTTATTGGAGCAAGGCAAATGTTGAGGCTGCGTCGGATTTGAGTTAGAGTTGCTTGGAGACCCTGGATGACTAGGTTGAGAACTGTTGAAATGTGGATGTGGTTGCAGACTAGCCAAGGTTGCCATGAGTTTTGTTTTCATTGTGCTCAAGCTATTGCTAATTTTGATGTTGACCACATCCAAAGCATCTTTTATCAAAATTTCTGATTGTATGTTGCGCAAATCTTACTCAAGCTGACTGACTTGATGATCTGTTGAAGAAAACCCTTGGGCCACAAATTTAGCGAGTCCTACGTTTGAATCCATATCCTCTTTGTGAGGAGTTTGTCTTGGGGTGACAGGATCTTTGCCCCTGCCTTTAGCCCTGCAACAACTTAATTGTGATTGATAACATATTCACCATTGACCAAACTTTGACCCGACAGTCTTGGGCTAATGTTGGCTGTACAAATAAAAACACAAAGAACTGACCCCAACTCTTATTTTATGTGCTTTCCAAAAATGTAAAAACATCTTAAAAATTCTGAAATTTGCAGGCTCTAAAGAAAATTTATGAAAAACACAAACAAAAATAACCCTTGTAAAACAAATCAGAAAGAGCTGAAATTTGGATGGTAGTTTTATGAAATAATTTCTGAAGTTCTTTACAAAAAATTGTAGAATAATCCGCTCTTTGGTTCAAGATATAGGCAAAATTTTAAAACACTAGTATTTTACTCACACTGCTACCCAAATCAAAGCTTTGATACCACTTGTATTCAAATTACTTCAATATAAATGAAAAATAGCAAAATATTGGATATACAGTAAGGCCACTTCAAGGGGGCAACCTCCACAGTACGACAGTAAGCCAATAATTTACAAAATGATACATATGGGAGAGATTTCCCCATCCATATGTATAAGTATGATTACGTAGGGTCACACTATTTCATCCAGGCTGGCCTAAAGTAATGGCTAACTAATGAAAGTAAATATAAATGTTAAGTGTGCCATAGGTTGGCCCACACATCAATATATGCTATAGGCTAAGGGCCTTAACAATGCTTCTAGAAATGCTTCCATTATCGCTGGACACTTTTGAAGGTTTCTAGTTCTGTGCCATAATACCAAATGGTTGCACCATCTCAAAAAGGGTTGTCTGGATTCAAAACAATACCTCAAATCTTCCTGAGGCACCCTAAGTATAACACTTATACAAACACATAACAAACATGCCCAAAATAACAACATAGTATATGCGTGCACAGACTATGCAGGAACACTTTGATGCCCAAACAATTTACACATGGCTGAACTCAGGTTATTCCTCTAACCATAATTTCTGGTTGATGCAAGATTACGTGTGAACCCGGATGGTCTTTCATCACAGGTCTTTTTGCACTAAACTTTTGATCAACATGCTCCTCATTTTGAGTCAAAGGAGTGGAGGTGTCATCCCAAAACAAATCTTTGTTGCCCTTCCTTACATTCCATCTCAAGTTCGCTTTAATTAATGGGATAAACATTCTCAAAAAGTTCCATATCTGGGAACCATATGGAAGAGAATCTAAAGTGAATACTGTTTCAGCTTCTTGGCTGTCCAAATACTTCCCTCTAACCACCCTACTTCAAAGATTGTCCTTTATTTTATACAGCCTCCATATACTCTTTTCTTTCAAAGCTAAATCAAGGCCTTCATGGTCCTCAAACCCAAACCCCATTCCATTTTGGTTAGCATATCCTTTTTTTTTGAGCTACTAGGAGTTTTTCCTTTTTCACCTTTTTCTATTTCACAAGCCTTTTTGATCCCCACTATGGGGCCCAAGATGCTATTAAAGAGGACAACCAACAAATTTTGTTCGCAAGATTTATGGGTTATAGAATGTGCAAAGAAAAATTAATGCAACGGTAAACCGACACACAGTCGAATGTATAAGTATTTTAGAAAAGTTCAACTTTTATTCAATAGAAAGTATAGGGTAGAGTACAATGGTGTACAATGTTCAATAAGGATGAGAATGGGGATTCCCATGACCAAAAGAGGGAATCACTTCTTAATTGATTTGCTTAGGTTGGAATGAGATCTATGTTGCCAGAAATGAAAATGGAAATGGAAACAAGTACGAAATGCGGAAACGACAATTTTCAAAAAACCTTGGATATGAAACGTTACGGGAAACGTCCGTCAATATATATATATATATATATATTATAACTCATTTTATAATTGTAGACCATAAGAAATAATTGATAAAACACTCAAAATATTTACTTTTTAAATAACATTATAGCTTTTTTTAATATACATAGAACTCCTAAACTAAGACTTAAATTACATGACATTTAAATAATATAAACAAATAGAAAGTTTATAAATTTTAATACTAATACGAAATAGAAATAAATAAATAGAAAGTTTATAAACAAATAGAACTAAACCTATATGCCTTGACACTCGACTCACCAAATGTGCCTCGCAAAATTTCACGGCTCTGCCGGAAATGAGGGCACGGAGCTCTGCAAATTCACTTCCACAAACCTCGACCGCTCTTAGAAAGATTCGAAGGGCACAATGAAAATTTGAATGGCGTTTCCCAGCGTTTCGCACCACGTTTCTGTTTCGGAAATGTTTCAGACCTGAAACGGGAGGGTCCAAGGCATTTCCTGTAACACGAAATGAGATACATATGCATATATGAGAGATACTATATTCTCGGGGCATGGCAATATTCACTATTATCTGCTCTATGCTCGTTTTGTCGCCCTTTGGGTTAATCGGTTAACGTATTTATATACACATCTTTGCAAGAAGGTGGTTACAACATACAACAGTTACAAAGAGATTAGTTACAATGGTTCATCTTTTGATTGAGTGATGGTTGACCTTCTTACAAGTGTGGTGGTTGAACTTTTAGCATGTAGTATGCTGATAGGTGCTCGAGACATGGCACACATGTGGAGAGTGTCCTTTGATGTGTTGCTCGGATGGAGGTTGTTGACATATGGATTTGAGTTTTGGAGGTCTTATGAACGGCTAGGTATCATGAGATCGATGCACAATATGTTGTGATGTAGTGTTGTTCGTAAGGATGCCTCGAGATTGTGTGTAAAGCACCCAAGTTTAGAATGTTCTTTGCAACGAGAAGTGATGCTAGGTACCATAGAGTTGTGTGGCATTGCAAAGGTGTTGCAAGTCCTTGTGTGTGGTGCATGATGCCAAAAGATGAGGATCTCAAAGTTCGGTTACAGTGGTTCATCTTCTAGTTGAGTGACTGATGAGCTTCTTGAAGGTGTGGCAATTGAACTTTTAGGGCACGATATGCAAATAGGTGCTTTGACATGACACACATGTGGAGAATACCATTTGGTGTGCCTCATAGAAACAAAGAGCTGACATGTGGACGTTGAGTTTTGGAGGTCTTGCGCTGCGAGGTGTCGCACACGATTGATGTGAGATATATTGCAAGGTAGATTGTTGTGTGCAAGAATACCTTGAGGATGTGTGCATGGCATTTGAGTTCAGGATGTTTTTGTACTTGCAAAAGTGATGTGAGGTGCCATAGAGTTGTGTGGTACTATGCAAGATGCTACACCTATGCGCAAAGGTACTACGAGTTCATGTGTGTGGTGCGAGACATTGCAAAGACAAGGAGGTCAAAGGTTCAAGGAAGGCACTGCATGTTTGCACAACAGCTCATAAATCATTTTTTAAAATCTTGTGGCAGCTCATGAATCGTTTTTTTAATCTTGTGATTTCTTAATTATTTTCATGTCTTTGGAATAAGGACATCATGTATCATTGAACTACTTGTGAGAAAATTTAATTCATTGATTTTTACCTGTGAAGGTAAGCCATTTTGCTTTCCTTGTCAACAATTTTTCCTGAATTCTGTCTATCATTGCCTTCCATCACGCCACCTTCATCCTTCCCTCCATAAAGAGCATTCCTAGGTCTATAACTCATAAATTTTGAAGTCCATAATTCTGCAAATTGTTTCTTGTACTTCCCTAGGTACATTCAAGAAAAAATTGTTTGACTTCTTGGTAATTTTCTTATGCAGGAGTTTCATTTCTCTTTATTTTATCTGTTTTGTTTATCTTTTTAGTATGTTGGATTGTAACAAAGTTTAGAACTTTTAGGTAATATAACATAATTAAGTTAGTATTTATTTTCACCATATTTCTAAATTTACATTATAGTTTATGAATTTGATTTTGTGTGTGCAAAATACATAAGATTCATTGTTATAATATTATATTATAAAAATCAACTTAAAAACAATGTATGCATATGTATCTTTTACAATAACTATTATATTCATGAATATGTGAACTGTATTTTGTAGTCAACTAAAATATTGTTGCAGAAAATGAGCCACACTCGAAATTTGACAAGAGCCTACAAAAAAGCCTCGGTCTTAAAAGGGTTGATAGCTTAGTGGTAGAGCATCCAACATACTCAATGAGAGGCCCTAGGTTCGAGTCTATGGAAATTAACATGGTATTAGAGCTAGATTAGGATCCTTGAGCTCTTAAGTGTGGCTTAAGAGGGGGTATTGCAGAAAATGAGCCACACACAATCAGAAATGTAGCAAGGAGTTTTCCAAAAAGCCTCAATCATAAAAGGTAGGTAGCTTAGTGGTAGAGCTCCTATTTGGTCCATGGAAATAAACCATGTATCAAAGCCGATTAGGAGCTTTGTGCACTAAAGTGTGGCTTAAGGTGGGTGTTGGAGAAATTGAGCCACACTTGAACCGTAACAAGGAGGCTATTAAAAAGCCCAGGTAACAAAAGGGTTGGTAGCTCAGTAGTAGAGCTCCCAATATTCACAATGGGAGGTTCCAGTTCAAGTTCTAGCCGGTGAATGGAAATTAACAAATCTAACAAGCTATCTATTCTGCGACTGTGATCATCCCTTGATCTTGCACAGTTTGGTCTACAAATTTATGTAGCTCTCTCTTGTGACTCTGATCATGGCTCTCTTGTGACTCATGTGATTGTGACCTTGCCCTTGAAATTTTGCTGGTGAATGGTTTGTTTTGTGCCCTCGAAACTTTGAGCTCGACTGTCGTCTCTAGTCCATCTCGAGCTCACTCTTTATTTTGCGTCCCGTGTTGAGCTTCTTCCTTAGCCCCGCGACCTTCATTATTGCCCTGCGACCACGTAATCATTTGCGACTATTTAGCTTCCCCATGTGACCATTTTTTGCATCTGTGACCATTCAAATTTAAATTTTCTGTCAGAGTTAGGTCGTGAAGTTGAGCTTGGGCTTCAACGTCGAGCTTGGGATTGGCATCGTGTTGCGTTTAGTGTCAGGGTAGGCTCCGAGTTGGTGGTTGGGGTTCCCATTGAACCAATTTTCCATTCACCCTGCTCCCTCCGGGCAGTTCGTGTGCCATTTATAATCTTGTATCTCCTGTTAAGCCACTTTGCTGTCTTTACTTACTTTGGGTTGCCTTGGTGTTGGACCCCGGTTGTCTCAGTGCCTGATGCCCTCGGCGATTACTCCTCTAACCCCTCTCCATATCTCCCTTATAGGTTGTCTACCCAACACACCTACGTGCCAATACAAAGTTCCAGGTGGGGGAGGCAAATAGTAACTTCTGTATAACAACTGACAAACACAACTCTGGTGGAGGGAGCCCCATAGATGATGCGGATTTCTTACAGGGATTGCTTATCCGGGTTCAACGGATGGAAGCTGATAACTAGGCCCTCCACTCAGAGGTTCTTATCCTTACAAACCGTATGGCATGGTTGAAGCTGAAAATGCAATGTTGAAAGAAAAGATACTCAACAGTGTAGACGATAAAGACCTCTCCCAATGACAACAATAAAATACAAGTCGAGATATTGAACCTCAAAAATAATCAGGAGGAAATCAGATTACAACAAGTCTCGCTCAAACAAGAAACCAAATCACACATTCAGTCTTGGGCTCAGGTGGTTGGAGGCAAGGACAAATCCTCCCCACCTTTGGCTGTTGTTGAAGAGGTAATCCAAGCTAAACTGGTAGAAGAACGAACCAGGCGGGATCGTGAGCTGAACCTTAAGGTTAGGGGCTCCCCCACCCCAACCATCACAGGACCCCTTGATAGTTGGGAACTCTTTCATCAGAGAGACCCTTGGTATCCACGATATCAATCTGGACCGTGCCTGGCTTGGGTACGAATCAACCCTCTTCCTTCGATTCCGGTCAGCTACCAGACATGATGAGGGTTCTCCGAGCCAAAAAGCTGCTCTTCTCACTTCCTAACAAGATCTTCCTGGACGAGGATCTTACCAAATCACAAGCGGCTGAACTCAAACACTCCAGAGAACAAGTTATGGCAAGAAGGAAGGTGGGAAATGTGCAGTTATCCGAAATCTCCGAGTTGTTATTAGAGACACCTTCCCTCTTGGATGGGGTGCCCCTCGGGACTTTCAAATGACGGGGTTGGAGGAAGGGGCAACAGAGCACAAACATGACTATTAGGTCTGGAATGGGAACGGGTCTTTTGGTCCTCACCAGGCCTTGTTCAGGATGCTCTTAGACCCGCTAGCATCCTCTTCATCACAGAGACTCATGAGATCCCTGTGCGAGCCTCTCCCTAGTATCACGGGATGTCAGTGGTACTCCGCATGTCGGCAGGAGATTAGGAGCTGTGGTAGTGTCGGAGGGTCGGTGGTGTTGTCGATTGTACAAAGATTCCCTGTAGAGCAGAATTTCCTTAGTTGCTAGAGATGAGTTCGCTAGGTTTCTTTGGGTCCGTTTGCAGGGAGTAGCTCATTGTTCCAGGGACATCTATATTGTAGTATGCTATTTTCCTCGGCCTCCTCCCGTATGCCATCCACAATGGGGTTGATGGTGACCCTTTTATTGACTTGCATGATAGCATTGCTCAATACTCAACAATTGGTGATATCTTCATGTTGGGTGATTTCAATGCCTGCACCAGAACCCTTCAGGTCCCTCTATATGACCGCGGGAATATTTGCTCTGTACTTAGGCACTTGATCCGGAGTCTGCTGGTCTGCATAGGACTCGAGAGATGATTCGGGACCCCTCATTGCCTATGGCAAACACCTCTTACAACTTGGTGAATCACAGGATTTAGTGATCCTTAACGGGATTGCTTGCTTTCTAGACTCACATCTCTTCACTTACCGACCTCATGGTGGGGGTGCGAGTGTTGTTGATTATGTCCTTTCGAGCCATAACTCCTTATCCCTCGTTAGCCACTTTTCTATTTCATCCATCCCCTTGCTTGATCATGCTCTTCTTTCCCTTTCCCTCCGGTTCGACACCCCCTCCTCCCATCGATCCCTATCTTGGCCCCCTCACACCACCTTCCGGTTTGACGGAGGGGACTCCAACACCTTCTCCTCCCACCTTCGGGCCCTTCTCCCTTCGGAGTCCCTATTCTTTTCCATGGATAGTGTTGTTGCCAAGTACTCCCGATTGTTCTCCACCATCTGGGAGGTTGTCTTTGCTTTCCCTAGCTCTACTTGTTCCCCCTCCACTTTCCACCGCCAAAAGGCTTGCCCCATGAATAAGTGGTATGACAACGAGTGCAAATCCCTCCACCGCCAATTACGACATGCTTTTTACCTGGCCCACCCCTCTTATCCACCTTGAAAACCTCTTACCGACGTTTCCTTCGCCACAAAAACGCCTTTATATTTCCCAGTGCAGACGAGCTCTTTGTGCTTCCCTCCAATACTCGCCTAAACTTTTTTGGCACAACATTTTCCCTCACACTTCTCCTCTTCACGCTGATCTTAGCCCTAGAGCCATGCTCTCCCACACTTCCAATCTTTATGATATCCCTGGCCAACCTCATATTCAAGTTGATAAGCCCCCTTCCTCTTGTCACCTATTTACCTCCAGGAAAATCAAAGAGGCCATCAAAATGATGAATAGCAGCAGATCAACAGATGAAGAGGGGTTTCAAGCAGAATTTTTCAAGTATGGGGTGGGGGTTCTTGGCAGCTATTTGGCTGACCTCTTTAATCATGTTGTGTGCTCGGGTTTTCCTGCCAACATGGCCAGATCATACCATTCACCCGATCCACAAGTCGGGCCCTAGTTCAGATCCCAATAACTACAGGACCATTATGGTGGGTCACACTTTCTCCAAACTTTATGCTATTGTCCTCCATATGCAGCTTTCTGAGGAGTTGGAACGAAGACGCCTTAGAGCTAGGGGCAAACAGGGTTTCGCCCTGCTCACCAGACTATTGATCATATCTTCACTCTTAGGGCTATCATCGAGGAGGCATGCCACCACTCGGCGAAAGTTTACTGTTGCTTTGTAGACTTCCGGAAGGCATTTGATTCCGTTTCGTGCGTTGCACTTTTTTAGCGGCTCAGGGACATCGATATTTCGGAAACCCTTACCACTGCCATCATGCACTTTTACGAGACAGTTCTGGGCTGCCTCCGTATGACGCACAGGGAATCAGATTTCATCAGAGTACCATTGGGGTTAAACAGGGGTGCCCTCTGTCCCCGACCCTTTTCGGTATATATATCGACGAGCTCGAGTCCTTCCTTCGTGAACACATACAAGACAGTGATGGGTGTCTTCTCCACTAGGTTTTGATTTACATTCTTTTGTTTGCGGATGATGTAATCCTCTTAGCTTCCTCTCTCGGAGGGCTTGTAGAGACAACTAGATGCTTTAGCTCTGTTATGTGATCTCCGACAACTGATTGTTAACTTGGCTAAAACCAAGGTTATGATCTTCAATGGTTTGAAGACCTCTCACCTCCACTTCTTCAGGGGCGAGGAGATAGAGATCACCAATGCTTATACATACTTGGGAGTTTAATTCTCAGGCCCGGGTTCAGTATGAGACATGCCCTTCTGCCTAGAGTCAATAAGTTATGGTTCCTTAGCCCTCCTCGAGAGACAGTGCTTTCGCCATCATTTCCAGGATGTCTCCTCCAAAATGTCCCTCATGGAATCTCTCATCAGGCCCATTGTCCTTTATGGATCTGTTGCTTGGGGCCTTCCTTCACTCGAGTCTGATTGGGCTTCGGTTAAGAGAGTCCAGAACTCTTCTCCTCCACTCGGTTTATCCGATGCAAGCAAACCGTCCCTCATCATATTATTCTGGCTGAGTTTGGTGCTCGTCCTTTTAGATTGGAGGCTATATTTGATATGATCTCTTTCTTGCACCGCATCAGAGGCTTCGCCGTTTTGGTGGAAGGGCGAGACATGTATCCGTTCCTAGCCTACTGCTCTTCAGAGGCTATTGCTCACTTTGATGGTCCCTATTGTGGTCGCTGCTGGTTTGCGGAGGTTTCCGACCTTTTGGGGATAGTTGGTATTCAGATGGATCGTCTCCCTCCTTTTTAGTACTCCTTAGATGCGCCACACCACCTTCTTCCCACTAGACAGGTGCTTGAACAGGGCCATTAGGGAGGATATCTATAGATGTTTCATCCTTACCACTTGGGCGAAACCCTGAAGGGGTCTTCGCCCCAAGATGGCCTTTTACGCCGAACACTTCATGGAGATGAGTGATGGCCTCATTATTCGTCCACAGTATACTCGCCATCACTGGCCGCATGCGCTCCGCATCGCTCTCGGCCAGATCAGAGTTGGTTCCCATAGACTCCGGTGCGAGACAAACCACCACCTTGATCGCTCTGACAGATCTGCCATCTGTGTAATCTCCAGGAGCCCGAGACAGAGATACACTTTATTTTCAAATGCCCCATATACTATGCGATCAAAGGGAGGTTTCACTGTCTCTTCAGAGGGGCACAAACTCTTTCGGACTTCTTCAGATATGAGGATCAAAAATGTCTTGCTTTATACATTCAGGAGGCCATGAGGCTTCGTGAGCACACTCTTCAGCTTCATTCTAGACCAGATTCTACTTAGTTGATCACTTCCTTCTTCACGGTGCTACCTTCAGCGAGAGGCACCAAGCGCCAATGGACGACTAGCTCCGCCTCGATTCCAGATCGGTCCATCCTAGGGATAACACTCATAGCTCACCGAGCCATCATCTTCATGTCGATACAGGCTTGGCTCTAGGCCACAGATGAGACCTATCTAATCTTCTAGACATAACATGACGACCAAACAACTTAGTAGATGACCCTTGCACTCTGCTACCTCCTCGTCCGGTTGTCTCTCGATCCAGATTTCTTCTAGTCGGCCTCGAATGTTAGGGGAGCTAGTTCCACCATCCCATGATGGAATCTCTTCTCTTCTTCGCTCCGACCTTCCTTCTTCTCTTCTTCTTGCTTGTAGACCCACACCTGGTCTAGGTGTCGGGATTGTTCTCTCCATTGCTACTGCCTTCTCAGGCCCCCTGTATCTTCTTTGTTTTGCTCTTTCTTGGGAAACGTTTGGTCCCCCGCTTTGTGTTTACCCGGCTGGCTTTCTCGGTTCCATTGACCTACTTTGTGGTCATTTGTTGGACATTAATATATTTATCTTATCTTATCTTATCTAAACCTAAATGTTTCTTTCCATATGCTCATTACTTATTTTATACACACATACACACATACATACGTACGTACAATATACAATATGTTATATATAAGTTTAAATCTAATTTTTACAAGATAAATTCCTAGCATTTCTGTATGAGGATTTGTTGACGCCTTGGCGAGATTATACACTCCAATCGTTGGGAGTAATTTAAATGTTGAACTTGTTATTTGATGAGTAAATCTCAATTTGGGATTAATGTTATAGTGTAATTGGTGTTCTAATGGTGCCATTGGGCATACTTTAGCCTCTTGGTTCATGCTGTTTTTTTCGCATTTGACAAACTAAAAATTATTTTTCCTGTAAGCTTGAAGGATAAACATCATTAAAATTGTATTGTTATACAGTGAGTTTTTGTTGTCATGTGTTATTGTTATACAGGAAAAATCGAGGGTTGAAGCTGAGCTGAAGGCTCTTAATTTAAAAGTGTTCAATGAGGGGATGGATCAAGAAGATTACGCTCTGAGAAGTCTCTTCTAAGAGAACTAGGAGAACTGCTTCTTAGAGAGGAAATATACTGGAAGCAGAAATCAAGGGAACTTTGGCTCAAGGATGGGGATAGGAACACGAAATTTTTCCATGCCTCTGTTAAATCCAAAAGAATTCGAGCTTTATCTTGGAAATTAAGAATGGCGAGGGGGATTTGTTGGTTGATCAGAAGGATATTATCAATGAAGGTATCAATTTCTTCTCCGCCTTGCTTGCTGATGATGTGGCCTCCTTTGATGAGGCTCAATCTTCCCTTTGGAGTGTATTCCTTCCCTTATCTCGGAGTCCCAGAATGCAGCTCTGTTAAAGCCTTTCTCCTTCTCTGAAATTGAAAAAGTTGTCTTCTCCATGGAGAAGAATAAAGCTCCGGGTCCGGATGGCTTCCTTGCTGATTTTTTTCAGAAATTTTGGGGATTGTGGGTTATGATGTGTGGGTAGCTGTGGAAGATTCGAGGAGGTCCCGTTCGGTGCTCAAAATGTTGAATAGCACTTTCATATGCCTCTTCCCGAAACTACCTCAACCTTCCTCCTTTGCGGACTTTAGGCCTGTCTCTCTTTGTAATACCTCCTATAAAATTATTTCTAAGGCCATTGCCCTTCGTTTGAAAGCTGTTTTGGATCCTCTAATCTCCCAAGAACAAACCGGGTTTATGCCGGGCAGATCAATCTTGGAAGGAGTTATTTTGTCTCATGAGCTGACTCACTCCCTTTCTTCTTTGAATTCCCCTGGTATGCTCTTGAAGCTTGATATTAGTAAAGCCTATGATAAGATCAACTAGAGATTTCTCATAAGAACTCTTAGAAAGTTTGGCTTCTCCAAGGGGTTGTGATTGGACCTTCAGCTGTGTCTCTGGCCCTTCCTTCTCGGTGTTGATCAGCGAGAGTGCTGAAGGTTTTTTTGTTAGTTGGCAAGGTGACCCTCTATCCTCTTTTCTCTATATTCTGGTTGTTGAATCTTTGGGCAGGTCTTTGAAGAAGAAAATGGTGGAGGGTAGCCTCAGGGGATTGAAAATTGCTGATGGTGTCCCTCCTCTCTCCCACCAACAATTCGCAGATGATACCTTTTTGTTTGGTAGGGCCAACATTCGGGAAGCTAAAGAGCTAAAGGGGACTTTGGATGAATACTCGAAAGCGGCAGGGCAAGAAGTTAGTCTTCTCAAATCCTGCATTTTTTTCTTCATGTCTCCCCTCAGCTTGAAGCTCGTATTCTGAATATTTTCAATTTTAGAAAGGGTTTCCTGCCGGTCAAATATCTTGGTATTCCCTTGTTTAAAGGTGCAGGTAAGGTCTCGTTGTGGAAAGATTTGCTCTCCTCGTTGGATGCTAAATTAAACTCTTGGAAAGGTAAATGGCTTTCCTTAGCTGGGAGAATGCAACTTATCAAATCGGTTCTCAATGCCTCTCCTATGTATTTGTTTTCCGTTCTCAAATTTCCCAAAAGTGTGTTGAAAAGTCTGAAGGTGATGATGAGAAAGTTTCTGTGGCAAGGTCTCTCGGGAGAAAAGAAAATCCCGTTGATCAGATGGGATGCTCTAACTAAACCCAAGGCACTTGGTGGGGCGGGATTCTTAATTTGGGCCTACAAAATTTGGCACTAGGTGCTAAGATGGTGTGGAATTTAATTTCAAAACCCAACAGTCTTCTCAGTCAAGTTTTTGAAAAGAAATACCTGGGAGCCCCCCTTCCAAAATCTATTCTTCGTATTGTGAACCCGCCCAAGGGTTCTCATATATGGAATTTCATGTTGGATTGCAGGTCTTTATTCTTATTCAATGTGGACTAGAAATTGGGGAATGGTGAAAAGCCCTATTTTGGGATGATCCTTGGAATGGCTTCCCTGCTTTGGGGGACATTCGGAATTTGCTGAAATTAAAGAGAGGTTACTTGAAGATTGGGGTCCATTTGTCTCGAATTATGGGAAATTGGCTGATCCTCCCCCTTAGTTTTTTCTCTGGAATGAGATTGATCATCTAGGACTCTCGAATACTGTAATGAAGAATTTTAAGTCTGCTTTGCAGGATAGGCAAGTATTGATCTCTTGCAAGAATGATGAAATTGTTTGGATTGCTTTGCTTCCTCGGGGTCGTATTCCTCTCATCTGGGTTATCTTTTGCTTCATGAGGATGTTGTGGTAGAGGCTAACATTTGGAAAGAATGTTTGGAACCTCCCTGCCCCCCAAAGGCCGGTCTTTTTCCTGGATGGCCTTCCAGGGTAAAATTCTTACTCAGGAAAGAAGAAAAAAGTTTGGTTTTCAGGGCCCCTCTAGGTGTGTTTTATGTGAAAAAGCAGAGGAAGATAGGGATCATTTGTTATTACACTGCCCCTTTGCAGTGGAGTGTTGGAATTGGTTGTGTGCCAAGCTTAATCGCCTTGGGTTCAACCGTTCTCCCTCCCTGCAGCTATCTTGGCCTAGCCGGTGTATTCCCACTCGGGGGCCTTGTCCTCCATATGGCTTTGCAGCCTTGTGCTTCTCCTTTGGAGTATATGGTGGGAAAGGAATAAGTGACTCTTTTGGGAGGAGTTTAGTTCTGTGGAAGTGGTTCTCTGCAAGTTGGAAGGTGCCATTTTGGAAGTGGTGTCATCAAATTGGTTGTGATCTTGTCCTTTTACGTCTCCTTGAAAGGAATTGGCCTCGGATTATCAAACCTAGAGATGGTGCCCTGAAATCTTCATTGCCTTCCTCCTTGGCTAGAAAAAAGTGCTAAATGGTCCCCCTCCCCTTGGTTTTTTAAAACTAAATTTTGATGGGGCTGCCTGGGGGAACCCGAGTGTTTCTGGAGCGGGGTGCTTAATTCGTAATTCTATGGGTAAGTTGGTGGGAGCTGCTTCCTATAAGCTTAAAGTGGGTACCTGTAATTCCACTGAGCTTCAAGCGCTTAGTAAGGGTTTGTTCTTAGCGGCCTCGCTTAAAATTGAGAACTGGAAATTGAGGGTGATTCCTTGGTAATCATTAATGCCATTATAAAAAAAGAGCCCTTTCATGGAAGCTGGACTTAGGGGTTCAAAATTTTTTATGGCAACTCTCCAAATTCAATAATTGGAGCATCATGCACGTGTATAGGGAGGGTAATCAGTGTGCCGACTGGCTAGCAAATAAAGGTATAGAGCAAAATCTTTGGGAGAAGGTAGATAGTAATGGCTTTGCATGGGAGGGCCTTGATATGATGGTTTTGAAGGAGGCGCCCAATTATGGATTCGACGGCAGTTCTCCCCCGCGTGTGAAGGATGGCATTGCTACTTAAGGCGGGGGGGGTGGGGGCTCTTTTTCCTTCGGGCCACCAGGTATGCATTATGGATCCTCCTCGGGCTCCCTATTGGCTTTGTATTGCGATATGCAGGAAATGGCTTTTCGTAACAAGGTCTCCGACTGTAGGTTGAAGAAAATCTTTCGTATCTCTTGCTTTGAGGATCTGGAGGCTATTAAATTGGTCTTGGGGTTGGGTTTTTGAATGTTGAAGGGTGGCCGAGGATTAATAGTGGAATTGCTTCCATCTTTGTTGAAAATTTGCTGGTTCTTCGTCCCTCTAAGGCGGATGTAGTTAATCTAGTCCGCCTCTTTGGTTGGTGCCCTCATTCTGGAAACCTAGCCTTAGAGGTGGCTAACTTTAATTTGGTGTCTTGCCGGTGTCGGTGGGGATTTGTGTCCACTTTGGGTGGTAATGATTCGGGTATGGCGGACTTGGAGAAGTGTTTTCAAATTTTGTTGGAATTTGCCGAGTCTGGGTGGTTGTTTGCGGGGATAAGAAGTCCGGTGTGCCCGCATTCACTTCCAAATGTGAGGGCTTTGGGTTTGCCTTTGGAGCCGTGTCGTCTTTGGTGGGTGAGCTCGCGAGCTTTGCGGGTGATGCCTTGAAACACCTTTGGCGGGGCTGGCTCAAAGGCACTTTGTGGCGACGTGGATTCCAAATGGAGCTCGGGATGGATCAAGGACATTCTGCGGGGGGTCTCAATATATCGGTGGATGATGTTTAATTTGTTATATCTCTTTCAGTCCTAGGGTTAAGTATATAGAATAAATTATGGTTTTTGTTTATATGCTAGTGGGACCTGGTTATAGTTGTTTTTTGTGACATCTGAGGTTAAGCCTCCTTTTTTTGTAAATAGGGAACGGGTCCCTTCAACTCGCCTTATCAAATTAAAAATAAAATAATGGAATGTTATGCTTTTATACCTTATATTTGTTTCCTTAGTTCAATCGTTGAGTTAGTTATTTTCTAGTAAGTGCTTACACACACATATATTATTAAGGCAATTGTCATACTACCTACTATTCCCTTTCGTATTATAGGAGTTTGATTGATATATCTAGAGTCTATTGAGTACCATGCATAAATCGAACCTAAACATACTTAGAAGCCATGTACAGTCATGTGAATATTAATGAAGTCGTTCCTACTTTTCTCATTCTATGCTTGTGTTCATTCACGCATGTGATGGTTGAGCATATTTATTTTTAGATAGTTTTTTTGTTCCCTTGTGGTAAATGTTTTGCTTAATATGCTGTTCTTTGTTGTAGAAATCATAGTTCAAAAAAATCGTAAATCGGGATTAATTGTTCAAGCCAAATTTTGAATTGAAAATCGGGAATTGGCAAAAAATCGGCAAAAATTTGGCAACTTTATCGCTACTTTTAAAAACATTTAAATGCATAAAATATACTTAAATTAAATGTAAAAACAATGTTAAATGATGCGAGAAGTGACTCTATAGAATGCCATGGAGGCCCATATGCATATTTTCGATTAAGTTTTGACCAAAAAAGAGAGTACAAAGTTTGCAAACACAAATGCTCATAGAGTCATGTCACATGTGACTTTTGAAGTATCACTATCAAATATCAATAATATTCTATTTCATTATGCATGCCTAAAATAAGTTTGTTGACTTAGCATGAGGCAAGCCTCGTGGAAGTGGAAGGTAAATATTCCTCCTCTGCAACACCAACATTGTCATCTGCAAATATATCATCTGGATCATCACCAACTTCTAATGTCCTTGATGGTATTGCTTCTTCAGTCTCCCTCTCCAAAGCTGCTATCTCCTCTGTAGTAAACATAGGCTCCGCATCATCAGGCTCAAGCAATCCAGTCATCATATGGATCAATGTCAGCCAAGTCGATTGCATCATAACTCTGTGCCCCCTCCACTTGTCTCACACAAAGACGAAGATTGTATCGCATGAAGACAAGGTCATTGAGGCGTTGTGTTGTCAACCTGTTGCGCTTCTTTGTGTGAACAACTTCAAACATGCTCCAATTACGTTCGCATCCAGAAGCACTGCATGGCTGACACAAAATGCGGATGGCTAGCTTTTGAAGATTTGGTGTTTTTGCACCATAATCTTCCCACCACAAATCTGCAAATAAAACATTTATAATTTTGTAAGTTAACTAAGCTTGAATAAATAAAAGAATTCTAGACTTCTAGTTTCTAGTTCTACGTGTAATGAGACTAAATACAAATGACTCAATTTGTTTTTACCTGGCTGAGAAGTGTTTCTTCTTTTCACACATAGAGCCAAGAAAAGAGCCTCCCTCTGCAATCTTATAAATCTGCAGCTCATCAACAATGGCATCTCTAATATCTTTGTCAGATATCATCCTCTCTATGCACGTATTAAGGCCATCCATAACCTCCTCATCTTTGACCTTAAATGATGGGGAATAGAAAAACTTCGGGTTTAGTGTAAAAGACGTGCTTTATGTATATGCCGATGAAGTGTCTTGTTCCATCTACGATCAATTATACGCCAAATGGGTTCATATTTTCGTTGATTGTGCCCATAATATTTAGCTATGGCCTCCTTGGCCACATCCATAGCCTCATACATATAACCCATTGGGTTTTTCTCCCCATCCACCATCCGTAGAACTCGAACCAACGGCTCGACACCTAAAACAAAATAACATATATATTTAAAATTGAAATTAATAAAAAATTATATAACAAATGATAAATAAACAAATATTCAAGTTTAGATTACCTTCATGATTTCTTCCATTTGCTTTGCAAACATATCATCAAAAACAGTCTTCACAACCCTTTCTGCTTCGGTCTTCTTAGCATAGGGAGAGTCCAACCATCGCGTGCTCACAAACATCTGCTTAAGGGATGTTAATGAGGTTGCAATGTAATGAAGTTTGTGGCAAATCGTGTGACCCCTGATCACACAAGCTCCTTTCCATTGGTGTGCTCTCTCATCAAGTTTAGCACCCAAGTGTGATTGTAGATGAATTTTGTAATATTTCTTGCGTCCTCAACCACATTTTTCACCCATGAGAGTTTTCCTATGTCCTCCAATAAGAGATCCAAACAATGGGCTGCACAAGGGGTCCAAAAAGTGTAGGGTGCCTCTCCTCAAGAAGTCTCCTGCTGCTACATATGCCGCCGCATTGTTAGTCACAACTTGGACGACATTCTCCACACCCACCTCTTTCACCACCTCATCTAACATATCACACAAAGTGATTGCAGTTTTCACTTGGTGGGAGGCATCAATTGATTTCAGGAAGACCAACTGCCCACCTGATGCCACTAGGAAGTTAATCAATGTGCGGTTTTTCCCATCTGTCCACCCATCAGACAAAATGGTGCATCCTTTTTTTATCCACACATTTTTTTGCTCTTCTACAAGAGTTTTGGTATGTTTGATGGAATCCTCCAACAATGGGCCACTCAAATCATGGGGAGTAGGAGCCTTGAACCCCTTCCTCAAAGAATAAATAATGCAATACGGTGACCAAATTCTCCCAATATGGACTTTTTCCACATTGAAAGGAATGTTGTTGTAGTACTAAAAATTTTGCATTTATTGCTTCATTGTGCATTTCTTTATTCCAAGCGTACCTTGAGTGAAGGTTGTGAACCAAGTGTACTTCGAGGAACAAAAACATTCTTGAACTACTATTAGTGGTGTGGATGAACCCCGTCCCTAGTGTTTGACCTCTTGGAGTTGCGGCATTAGAAGATGCCTCAACGTCAAAACCTTCCCTCGCTTCTCTCTCTATCTTTCTTGTGGGCTGCAAGTGCATCAACTTTCCTCTTCTTTTTTTTTTTCTCTGCATAAGTTGCAAGGTAAGCAGACAACTCTCGTTGAGCCTCAGGCGGTGCTTGATTGCACACTGTCACTTCATTCCCTGGTATCCGTGCAATGTGGAACTTAAGGCGATAAACACCTCCACTCATCTTCATGCCACAATAATTGCATATAACACAAGTGCCCTCTGCTGGTTCACAATGCTTCCAAGAGGGGTCATTTGATTTAGGCTTACTACGAGCAGCTGAACGGGAACCGGATCCCGATGCCATTCTACAAAACAAAACAAAAAACAATTGTCTTAGATTTACAGGCCTTGGAGAAATTAAATTGTATGACCATGATGAAATTAAGAATAAAATTGCTATTGCATGAAGAAAAAATTACGAAAAAACGATATTGAAAATGAAGACGTTAGTAAATTATGAATCATGATAATTTCATAGATAATATTTTTAAAATCGTTATACAATATTGATTCTTGAATATACTATTATTAATAATTTAATATACAGAATATACAGTATTTATACTTGATAGTTAAAGGTATAATACATAATATTAATATTAATACTTATAGTATTTATTAATATTAATATATAGTACAAGAGTATACACTATACAATCGTAATATGTATATAAATCACTAGTGTACAGCAAGAGTGTGCAATATACACTTACAATATTTACTATTTATAATATATATTATACGGTTATAACGGTATTAATATTAATTTATACATTAATAATAAATATACGGTATTAATACTACATTTGCCACGAATTCAAATGATCAAGAAAATGCAATTTTTTTAAAAATATTGTAATAATGCGCACGAAATGTTGGAAAATGGCCGCGAACAACTTTTTAAATTACATTTTTATTTCTATTTAAATTTATCCTCATGCAAGTGCATTTCCTATAGGGATGTCAGTACATTTATGGCCAAATGAAAGTCACATGCATAAAAAATCGAGCCCGTAGAAAGAAAAATGCAACGTAAAAACAAATTGATTTAGTTTATTTTCGTGTTATACCCTAGGCCGCGTTTTTCCCTTTTAAATTTCAACGATATTAGCCGTGATTTTTAGGGTTGTTTTTGACGCGCATTATCATTTCAAAATTGCGATTTTTAGTAAGTTTAATCGTTTTGCATAGACGACGCGATTTAAATGGCGATTTAACGATTTTTTGGAATGAGGTAAAATAACTAGCTATGTTTTTTATTGTTGTACGATTTGTTCCCTTGCACCTATTTGAAGATTGCATGTGCTGCAGTTCAGTCACTCTTGACTGCTGGTAATATCCCACAGTCATAGGAAATCCTGAAATTGAACGTTGAAAAAAATCAAATACGGAAGAAATTATTAACAGTTCATGAAATCTATCAATGATATTAAATCAGAGAAGAGGGGAATTATTAACAATGGACTTCTCTTTTGTACATAGAATCATGATGAACGACTTTGTCCAACAAGAAGGCTTAGAAGCTCGAGTTACTCATTTAAAGCATATGACAAGCTCACGTGGAATGAGTATATTGCACCGTTGATGACCCTGTCTATAACATTTTTTGAATATTGATTTATCAATGTGCAAAGTGTTTATTGAGTAGCACGAGCAAGACACTGAATGACAAGGTGGAAGGAATAACAACTAGATAGAGAGAAAAAGGGCCAAAGCACAAGGCATTAATGGACTTTTTCCTTCAAGGCTCATATGAAAAAATTACTTTGAATTATTAGGACAAATCAAGAGTGGTGATTGGTCATGCACACTTGTCATGCAATTAGGTTAGAGTTTGGTTGAGAAGGAAATAAGTGAACGGTATATCAATGGCATTAGTGGGTTGGCAAAGGTGCTTTAGATGAAAGTCTAGGAAAGTGTGCTACGTGATGAAGGTTTGGTGATTGTATAAGTTCAAGGGAAAGAAGATTCAAAAAGAGGCTTGTTCCTTTTCGACATGAGAATTGTGGTGTGGGTTCCTTGGGGAGTCAAGGATGACAAGCCCCGTGATGAGAGGGAGCTTAGTTTTAATCTAGAAGCCAACATAAGAGTGTGACATGGTGGCATTTGAAAGAGTATAGTGCAGATATATCTCAGATCCTAGGATATCAAGGTGAGTTAGGATCAACAATGCTGAGATGAAAATTCCATCATGAGTACAACCTATGCTTTCCTAAGGAGAGCATATCTGCCAAGCCAACTGACAAAGGGAAGCTGGATGGGATTGGTTGAATAGGAGGGGATTTCTATGTAAACCAAGATCTGTTTTGTCATTGCAATACTTTTGAAACAATATGAATTCCAATGGTCAATTTCCACCTTATGAGATTATGTTGCCATTTAAAAGTTGAGAATTAAGGAAATCATTTAAAAATGAATTCAAAGCATTAATAAATGATAATTAAATATTGGCAGATTTATATAATAGAATACACAAAAAGTTTGATTTGATGACTTTAAATAACAAATGCCTTAAGACCTCGATTGGGAAAAATCAGAGAAAGACAAGGCCAATATTGTAAAAGAGGTGGTTTATTAATGACTTGTTCCCCAACTACGTGTATTTGAAGTTCGTCCTACACACCTCTTTGAAAGAATTTAAGAAGCCTATGACGTGGCTATGAATCTAGCGAGTGGAGACAAGACTAGTGCAAGGTTGAAGGTGGATAGTTATTGAAATGATTGGGAAGACTTGCAGAATCTGCAATGTCCCCTTAGGGCATACAATAAAGAAATCTGGATTTCCTAGAGAGCCCTTATAGAAAAATGACAGCAGCTTGATTTTTATTTAAAACCCTTACCAATTTTTTTTTGACAGCAAGCTGAAATTTCACTTTATTTATCAAAATACCCACAACCCACAATACCTAGAAGGCTTAAAACATCTAGTAGACCTCTAAAACATTAACATGGAAGAAAATAATTTTTTCTAATAAGGGAATTTTTTTTAATTTATTTCAGACCTGGAAATTGTTGAAACTTCAAAATTTCACATCTCCTGGAATACTTGTAGTGACAATGCAAAGGATAGCTCAAAATGATCACAAAAATAACATCTACCAATTAAAGCAAACCTTAGATTTTTCCACCCACGAAAGATCCCCGTAAATGATCTTGAAATCTCCATATGTGTAGATCAAACTTGAAATGGATGTGAAATCAATGAAAATGGTTGCCTCATATAGCCCAAAACTTTCACAAGTGAATCTTAACTAATTGTTGGCTTGACCCAACACAAAATAACCTTGAAAATCAGACCTGCAGATGATGCCCTAGCTATAATAAATCTGAAAACAACCTCCAAAACATACCCTAGATTTGAAAAACAACCTTTAATAATTGAAATTTTGAACTGTAGCACAATAGTGAATCCCAGTGAATCCACCTCACAAAATTGAGAAATTTTTGTTCCCAACCTTTAAACCTCGGAGGTTTTCGTCCCCAAAACTCATTCTCCTTAATGGTTTTCGCTTTAGAAGATTTGATACAAAAAAAACTTAACATGCAATGATAGAAAATAGATTGGCAAAAGATCCCCTCAAATGAATACCAAACATCCTTTTATAACCTTGCCTTTTTCCAAGTTGGGTGCTCCATGTGGGACTAAAAGTGATTTTTAATTTATAAAGTGACTTTCTTATTTCTATTTTATCTGTATGAATACACTTTATCATAAAGTCACTTTAATAATAAAAAGTCCCCTTCTAAATAATCGTTATAACTTCAAATTTATTTTTCTATAAATATTACAAGGCTTAATAAAACAACTTAAAATATAATGATAAATTACTTCCTTGCATTTCCCTTTAAGACCTCGGAAATCATCTAGGCGAAAGGGTCTCATGGTGAGCTTGTGTTAAAGATGGGACATTACAATCCTCCCTTCATGAAAATCCTTAAGGAGAAGGAGCTTTGGGGATGAAAACCTCCAAGGTTTGAAGGTTGGGAACAAAACCTTCTAAACTTTGTGAGGTGGATCTACACGATTCACTATTGTGCTAGAATTCATAATTTCAGCCATCCCCCAGGTTGTTTTTCATAAATAGGGCATTTTTGGGTTTTTTTCAAATTTATTACATTTATAAATCATCATGTGCAGTCTAATTTTTAGGGTTTTTTGTGTTGAGTTAGCCAACAATCGGTTGAGATTCACTTGTGATGATTTTGGGCTGTATTTAAGCAACCATTTTCATGGCTTTTACATCCATTTCCAGTTTGATCTACACATTTGGAGATTTTTAGATCATTTTTGGGTGTCTTCCGTGGGTGAAAAATATAAGGTTTGCTTTAATTGATAACTGTTATTTTTGTGATCATTTTGAGCTATCCTTTGCATTGTCACTCCAAGTATTCTGGGAGATATGAAATTTTGAAGTTTCAGCTATTTCCAAGTCTAAAATAAATTAAAATAAATTCATATCCTTGTTAGAAAAATTATTTTCTTCCATGTTGATGCTACTAGAGGTCTCCAAGATGTTTTAAGCTTTTTGGGTATTGTGGGTTGTGGGTATTTTGATAAATACAGTGAAATTTTAGATTGCTGTATTTTTTTTGGTAAGGGTTTTAAATAAAAATCAAATTGTTGCCATTTTTTTTTATAAGGCTTCTTTAGGAAATCTATGTTTTTTATTTTATGCCCTACAGGGACATTACAATGATAGTATCGGAGCGGTGCAACAAATGCATGGTGAAGAGCTCTTGAGACCGATTTGGGATCTTTGGATTACAACAATGACTAGTTGGGAAGAGTCGAACAATTGAGATTATAATTGCTTGAGGACAAACAATTTTTGGGAAGGGAGGATTGTAATGTTCCCTTTTTAACACGAGTTCACCATCGGACCCTTTACGCCTAGATGATTTCTTTGGGGCTTAAAGAGAAATACAATGGAAGTAGTTTATTGTTATATTTTTAAGTTGCTTTATTAAGCCTTGTAATATTTATAAAAAAACAACTTTAAGTTGTAACGATTAATTAGAAGGGGGACTTTCTATTATTAAAGTGACTTTATTATAAAATGTATTCATAAAGATAAAATAGAAATAAAGGAAGTCAATTTATAAATTAAAAATCACTTTTAGTCCCACATGGAACACCCAACTTGGAAAAAGGCAAGGAAAAGTTATAAAAGGAGGTTTGAGTATTCATTTGAGATCATCTTTTGCCAATCTATTTTCTATCATTACATGTTAAGCTATTTGCTTGCATCAAATCTTCTAAGGACGAAAACCCTTGAGGAGAAGGAACTTTGGGGACGAAAACCTCCAAGGTTTGAAGGTTGGGGAACGAAAACTTCTCAACTTTGTGAGGTGGATCCACCTAGGATTCACTATTGTGCTACAATTCAGAATTTCAGTTATTGGAAGGTTGTTTTTCAGATCTAGGGCATGTTTTGGGGTTGTTTTCAAATTTATTACAACTAGGGCATCATCTGCAGATCTGAGTTTTAGGATTTTTTTTTTTGAGTCAGCCAACAATTAGTTGAGATTCACTTTTTACAGTTTTGGGTTGTATTTGACACCCATTTTTATGGCTTTCACATCCATTTCCAATTTGATCTACACATTTGGAGATTTTGGGATCATTTTTGGGGGTCTTCCCGTGTGTGGGAAAATCTAAGGTTTGCTTTAATTGATAGCTGCTATTTTTGTGATCATTTTGAGCTATCCTTTGCATTGTCACTCTAAGTATTCCGGGATATATGAAATTTTGAAGTTTCAACTATTTCTAGGTCTGAAATAAATTAAAATAAATTCATACCCTTGTTATAAAATTTAGATTTCTTTTGTAAGTTGTTCTTAGGCCCCAAATCGCCATTTTTGGCCTTGTGGGTATCTTAGAAAGTGATTATTTGAATAAATAAAAGCCATTTTCAGTCTGCTGTTCATTATTGTTTATACTGGCAGTTTGACATCATCTTGGAATTCAATTTTTGTGAAATTTTCAGTTTATATAATTCAGATTTAGAAAAAGGGATATTACAGTGGTATCAAAGCTATGATTCTCCCAGCTGTGAAGGAGAAGATCAGTTTGCATGGACACAGGTGAAGAGGGTTTTAGATATCACTACTCAAGAAGAACTCTAGGAAAGGAAGGTATGGGTGATAGAGAAAGGCCTCCACCAATAGATAAAATGAGCTATTTGAATGAAGTGTTCACTAGAGGCAACAAAGAATTGCAAACCCATTCATTGGATGGTCAAAGGGATCTAAGAGACTCCTTTGTAAGAGCAATTGTTGATTTGAATTGATCTATACAAGGGCTAAGCACTACCATACCGAATCTCCAAGGAAATCAAGGTAATCATGGTGAAGGAAGCTCTTCTACCAATCATGGAGAAAGGGTCTCAAGCAAGATCCCCTCTCAATTCTTTCGTGCCAAATTCCTACAAAGAGAAGAGCCACAAGTGGAGTTAGAACAACCACAAACAGTTGGAGTTATTGATGAATGGGATCTTTCTGGGGATGAATATGCATCCTTGAGCAACAACAAAAGAGATTTGTTTTCTTTCAAAGATTATTCTCAATTAAGGAGAAATGAAGAACCAAAGAAAAATAAGATGAGTCATCAAGATGCCATCAAGAGATCGCTGAATTTGGAATCTTCAGCTGTTAAGAGTAAAAATCTGCCCTTTGGACAATCAAGAGGGACTTCATTGGGGCAGCCTAGACCTCCAGTTGAAGGGCAGCCAAGAACAACTCCTATTAGCCAAACAAGAATTTATAGTATCACCCTCCTACTATGTCCTTACAATGTATCTTGAGAATTATTCTAACAATGAGGATAAGATGAAAGGTACCAAATGGAAAGAGGATCTTTTCCAAGAAGCCTCTATCCATCTTCCAAGCATCCATGAGATGGATTTTCAAGAGAGCTATGGAAGGGAACTTGAAAAGAATGATTGTGATAAGGCAAATCTAACAAAAGCTTCTACTTCGGTCAAGGGAGATAAGCATTCTAATGACAGCCCAAAGAATAATGGTCATGTCCCATATTCAGTGCTCCATACTACAACAACTCCAATTTGTTTTTAAGAGGGTAAGCACCCTTATAACCTCAGTTCGAATTATGGTGAGGACAACAAATAACTATTCCAGCCTTGATATCACTCAGAGAATGGGAAAAGGATGAAGGTAGAACCTTGGGTTGTAAATTGCCCTAAGAAGCCACCATGAGTTGCACAACGAATCAAAGCAAGTAGTAGTGGAACAATTCAAAAATCTGGCAAACCAACTCATACAATCTTTGCTAGCTTTAGATTTGATTTTCAAAATGGGATTCCATGGGCCAATACATATGTTATGAGAAATGGAGGTAAATGGATAAATGTTTGCGTTGTAGACAAGGTCCAAGGCATGCTAGATAGGGCAACAACATTCTCCTTTCATATTGTTTTTGCCTCAGCTGGTAAGCATGCATTTGAGGAGAAAATTGTAGGTCACAAGGATGGAAGTGTCGAGAGTATCTCAACAATTCCTATTTTGGCAAAGGAAGAAAGAAAACTTATGAAGAATCATACAAGATGTGTTGTGAATCCTAACAAAGGGGTGAAGGACCAATTCATAAGTCACTCCTTGAAGCAAAGTTCTAAGCTTTAAGACTTGGTTAAGAAGATAGTCACGGTTTTAGGGACAACAAGTTGCTTAGGAAAGTTCAAGAAGTGTGAGACGGGTAAAATGGGATCATTTGGTCATATGTCATCAACTTAACATAGTTGGTATAGTTATGGGTAACAAGAAACATAACCCATGGCTCTTAAAGAGTGTTGTCACAAACTTTGGGACTGCTGTCTTCTACATTTCAAGCTTTGCTCCTATACCTTTTGCAGTTATACAAGTGTTTTCAATCATAAGACTCAGTGATGTTCAGTGTGTGGCTGCCATGGGAGTATTTTCAGCCATTATATGGTTGTTTCTAGCCCTTATATTACTGACATTGCTGAATTTTGTGAAGGATTTTCAGTATTGCAGCTGTTGTACCATTTTTATATTGTTGCCTTCCAGAGATTCTGATTTTGGACTGCTCTTATCAATCACATTCAGCCCCCAATTTGCAAACAAGGAAATTTTCTTGCCTCATGTGGTTTGTGAAGGATCTCAGCTAGTGGAGCTGCCGAAAGCAAATATTCCAGCCGCCATATTGCTGTTTTTGGTGAGGTTTCGAATGAACTATGGCTGTTGCAACCTTGTTCCAGCGTGCAAGCAAGTTGAGTGGTATAAATTCAAGACGATTTCAGCTTGCGGTACAATAGTAAGGTCTTTTAGAATTCGAAGGAGTTATTGGCATGCTCACTATGGTACTTTGGATCAGATTTGCATGATGTTGGAATGTGCACTTTGCTAAGGATGAGATGGGTTCTCAACATTTTAACTTCTAGTTGGATCGAGTACGAGAAGACAAAGTAGATCTTGCAAGGAGTCAAGGAGCAACTACAAATATTACAAGCTAAACAACCTGGTTTTAGGCAGCCTTGTCCATGGGGAGGTCCTATACCTAGTTGGTTTAGTCCACAACAAAGGCTAGAGGTAATGAGTGAATCTTTCACTCAAATGGTTAATTTTATTGCATCTTTGTAGGCATTAGAAGCCAATGAACATAAGGTCGAGGAACCCTGTCAATGTGATATTCCTACATACCTACCATATTAGTATACAATGCCCCCTCTAAATCAAACTGAACCACCTCAACCCAAGGTGAAACTTCCTAGCTTCCTTAAAGCTTCTCTTTCCATCTCCTCTCCTCCACAAGAAGATTTTGCATCCTCCCCCTCAATACAACCATTAAAATAAGTTTTAAACCCAACTCAACCCTCTCGCATTCCCAAATCCTTTTTGGGAAGAAAATAATCAGAAAATCAGTCATGGAGGGCTGTCAACTGAAGAAACCAACAAGGAAGACCTCATGCAGAACTCGAAGGATTGGGGTTTAAAATTTGAATCCAATTAGATGTCACAACTAGTTAAACCTATGTCAGAGGTTGGGATTGATGAGCACAAGGTGGAGGTTGATTTTGTAGAAGAACAAGCACAAGAGGAAGATGATCAACAATATCTTTGCTCTAAATGTAGTGTGCATGATGACATCTTGTTCATAGAGGTTGCTGATTTGTCTCAACTTGCAAAATCAACAATGAAGGAGGATAAATCAGATTTAGAGGTCTTGGATGAAGAAGAGATCATTGGAAGCATCTTGCTTTCTTTTGATGATGAAATTGAAAATCTTTCTTTCCCATCATCCTTTATAGAATTTGATTTTCTTGATGAGCTTGCCATGGAGGATAATATCGTTGAAGAGCTTGCTGTTTTGATCAATCCTCATGAAGAACAAAAGGAGGTTGATCTTTCAAACTTCATGCTTGAGGATGGGGAAAAGGATGATGACAACATTGCCAAATCAGTCATCATGGGAGAGATTGAGCTGTTTGAAAAAGCAAAACAAAGTATAAATCAACATTTAAACATACTCCATGAAGAAGAGGAAAGTGTGTCAAATAACTCCATTCATGGAGTTTCACACAAAGGAGATGGGCAAAATTCAAGGATAAGTCCTTGCCCAATCAAGTACTTGGCTAGTCCGGAGCCAATAAGAGAGTTGTCAACGGTCATGCTCACTTCAGAGCACGAGGGAGAGCTTCAAAGTTTCAAGGGTCAGCTGCTACATCTTCAACCAAATGCAAATTAGAGGAGGTATTCTTTTTGTTTTCAGCTATACTTTGTGCAAGTGTGGTGGGAAACTAGTTTGAGTAGGTTTCCACTCTCATTAAAGACCATGTCCATTGCAAAATTAATTACATGGTCAAATTTTGCAAGGAAAGGAGTTATTTCTCCTAACCAATTGCTGGTTTTGTTTAGCTTCCTTTGCCTCTGGTTAGAGTAGGGTAGGTAGGTTTGCTTTTTGCAAAAGAAGTGCATTGTGTACACTCTGCAGTTCCCTAGGAGCATGTATGTTTTTCGTTGTTTGTACATAGTTTTTGTGTTGTTGTTCACAAACCATATTTTGGAGCAGGTTTCATGGCAAAATCGAGATCGGGCAACTTTCAAATGCTTGTTCTTTCATCCCCATTATCGATTTCACCCAAAGTTCTCTGTGTGCCTTTAACTTGGTCAAAAATTCTGTTTTCGGACAATTTGACAAAGTATATCAAAAACTCCCAAACAATCAGCTTTAAGAGCAGACCAAGGGTCAAATTTTCAACTTAAAATTATCTCCAAGCCCGAGCAGGTTCTATGGCGGAATTAGATGGTTGGAGTAAATTCTAAGTCTCATTCAGAGCTCCACAGATCAATTCAGGCGGCTCCATATTAGGTAAGTCTAGTAGTGCTTCATACGGCTCAGGGGTAAAAAAATTCAAGTTGAGATCAATTTTTTAAAGTTTTGCAAACGCAACTCCATGGCCAATGGATCACAAAAGGCTACTGATCTTCAATCTAGCAGTAAATTATCCCGTGAGTCACCAAATTGTTATTCCAAAATACCCCAAGGGTTATTTTGGTATTAACTAGATTAATAATGGACTTGGCCATTTTTTCCTTTGAGAAAGCCGTGGAGGTCTTAAGTCGCTAAAACCTTTTTGAAAACTTGCGGTGAATGATGAGTGACCAAGTGTCACTTGTTCTGGGCACTTGAGCTGAAAGGAATGCAAATGAGCCGTGATGCCCATAATTGATCATCAGGACGACACGTGGTGACATTCCATGGGCCTCTCAAAGAATTATGTCTTGTGGACTCCAAACCTACAGACTTAGCGAGGAAAATAAAGTTTCGGGTTTGTGCGGCGAGGCATGTTAAAGGCTAAGGCAGAGCGTAAGTGAAAGGGACATGCGACACAATCTCAAGCGTAGAGAGGATGATAAATGTCAACATTCCGTGGGCCTCTCACGAAAAGGTATTCTCATGACTTCAAGCCCATGAAATTAACCAAGGACAATAGCAATTTTGGGTCCGTCAATCTCGTGACCAATAAAAGTGAAGACACATGGCATCCTTGGCTCTCCTCATTGAAAAGCGTCCTGCAAAATTCAAGCCCACAAAATGAGCTAGAGTTAAATAGAATTTGAAGTTCGCTTAGGCAAAATGGAAAGACACATAGGAAATAACACGTAGACAATCCCAACAACTAATCAAAGGCCGACGCTTGTCATTCTTCTGTTCCTCCCGAGCACCAAAATTTCAAATGGCCATAACTTCTCTCTAGAGCTGCAAATTGTACGAAACTATTCTTGTTGGAAAGGTCTCCTCGAGCTCTTCAATTTGGCATCATCAATTTCAAAATTTGGTGAGGTTTGGTGGGTGAAAAGGAAAAAAACAGTTTGGGCATTAAAAACTTAGTTACAGACGACTCAACCAGATTTTAATGAAGTATGGGGCTCTCACCTTCTCCTACAAGCAAAAAGACGTATGGGAATGGTTTTGCAGGGTGCCCATTATGTTTTTCAGAGATTTAATGCATGATTGTTGGTGGTTACAGAGACCTAAAAAAAGCCGTGCCCTTCTCTCTTTCCTTCTCTTTTCTCTCCCATTCTCTATATATTGTAAAATCTCTCATTTTGAGAGGATGGATGTTCTAAAATGTAAAGGAACCATGTCAAAATGGTTTCCTAAGCGATCATGAGCATGAGCTTCATATGGACTTGGCAATGTGTTATTATGCCTTCTTTTTCAGTTGTAATGGATTGTGCATACTTCTATTGCAATAAAATCTGTTTTGTGGTGTTTTCTCAACCCTAGTATGTGTTTATTTGCAATCTTCCCTCTCCTTTATTTGTTGTAGTGTGTTGTGCATGTATTTTTCCTTTGAAGGCTCCATTTTGTGTTTCATGTGAAAACATATGTGAAATGTGGTTCTGGGTCTGTGTCACTTGTCTGGCTTCTCCCTTCTTTGTTTTCTTCTCCCTCATAAATTGTCACCACCCTTTCTTTTGGTGCTATCATTTCCATGCATCCTTCTAACCCTCTCTCTCTCTCCTTGGTCCCTTTGAATGTGTATATTAGGATTTGATAGCTTTATTTCCTGCTTTAGGAGTAGTTTTAGCATTAGCAGTAGGTAGAGGAACCAACCTTCTCTGGAAGTTTGTCTCATGATGCAAGTCCTACAGCTCGGAGATAGTCCCATGTTAGCAAAAAGTAGGGATCTGTAATGAGCAAATCCTAGGGTGCTACTTTTTGTGATAATAGAAACCAAATAGAGATGTCAGTTTATGAGATAATATGGTATATGCTGCACAAGGCTGCAACAAGACATTGGTGCATTTATGGGGATCTTGTCTTGAGTGGATTGGCATGCCAATCTTTTGGCATAAATTCGCTCATTTGGTTAGTGCCATATATAGAGGGTTATGTGGGAGTCATGGTAAAGTTTTTGACCATTTGCGCACTCTATAAATAATTGTGTAAATCAAACCTGAATGCACATTACATAACAAAGAACTCTATATGTACCAACATTTTCACTCACACTTACACATGAGCATCTCACCTGAAGTGTAGTAAAAAAATATGAGATTCCTCATTATAAGAGAGTAACATGAAAATAGACAAATATATGGAAAATTACACAAGAAAACATCAGATCAAACCGTAGCTTTAACAATTACATACATACACACACAATTATTATCACAAACACGAAATAAGACGAAAAACATGAACTCTTGTAAAGAACCTCCCGATCTACATAAAAAATACATCTTACATCAATTTCTCAAATAATGATACAATTTACATCAATATGTGTGCCTTGCACCACAAATTTAGAGTACAATATTTGAATTACAACATATATGCACGAAATATGGGCAATCTACATCTAACCATCCAAGAATCCCAAAGATCTCTGTATAATCCTCTTAGAAAGACATTCATTAGCTCATAGATGCTTACCAGTAAATTTGCCCATCCAAGCATTCGCTAAGATATTCCAAAAGTTCTCAAAAGTTACAAGTCATAAAAGTTGGCATATTTATAGAATTCACACGACAACCTTCTCTTTAAACCCTCTCCGAAAGACATTCATTTGATCGCAAATGCTTACAAGTAAATTTGCTCATCCAGCCACTCACTCAAGATTCCAAAAGTTCCCAAAATTTACAGAAAACTACTACAAGTTATAAAAGGGGAATATTTATAGAATTCACATGACAACCTGGCCTAGTTAGTTGTCATGCAAATATTCCTTCAATTCTTTCCCCAAGAAATGGACTGTCCCCTGTTAACAACCATAATTACAACTCAATAGAGTATTTTTCTTCAAAGGATAAAAGCTTCTTGTCAACTACATATTGAAGCTTCTATATGTTCTTGCATATTTTAGCTCTATTCTATGATGCATTTGCGAGAGTAGGTGCAAAACATTGCTTGTTAGGCTTACTTAGAGGGAAAGCTGATGTTGGAGCATTCAAGGCATATGGGAAATCTTTAGAGTAGCAATAAGAAATGTATGCAGGCTTTTGATGTTTGAATTGACTGTGGTTCTCTAGGACCACTTCATAGGTCTGAGGAATCTCCCATTTCATCAAACCCATCACTGTAAGATGCCATTCTTCCTTAGTGGCAAAACATCTGTAAACCTGAAGAATTTACAGTTTTGAGTAGAGCTGGAGGAGTGAGCCATGTCCATGAATGGAATGATACTGTAACGCTGCATATTTTGTACTATGTAATAAAACTGGAAGTATGTTGTAGGTGTGTGTTTTGTAATATCCTCAATGAAAGCAATAAAGAATAAGTTTGCTGTTCTTTGTTTGGTGCATGGTCTATGTGGGTGTCCATTAGAGTGTGTTGAATTTATAGACTGCATGGTCTAAGGCTGTCCTTCATTGGACCCTTTAACTGCGATTGCATCAGAAGTCCAAAATATTAAAATGGGAGTACTTAGGTGTGAGGTGCTTCCATATCCTCCAAGATGTATTAGTTTTCTGATTGACAATGAGGAGGATGTGTAACATTGGTTTTCCCTAGTAGAAGCCATGAACAGGGGTTGTGATCAAAGGAGGCAGATAATGGTGTGTCAGTTATCTTTTTAGATGATAATATGCAAGAGGACAATAGTGTTGATTCGGGAGATGGGGATTCAAGTAATGACAACAAGCTTCTACCAACACCCACTCTACAAAGGAGGTGATTGATACCTTAGGCATTCTTTGAGGGGTAAGGTCTTATTTCTTTTGCGTAAAATCCATTGAATGTTCCATCAACTACTTTGCAAATGCTATTATAAGTTTAAAGCAAGCTCAAGGATTCACAAGAAATATACAACGCTATGCACAATGTCAATGTAAGACCTAGTACAAACTCCAAGTTGGGAGACGAGGTATGATTGGATTTGAGCAAAGATAGATTCCAATGGCAACTAAAGAAGCTCAAGCCCTTAATTTATGGTCATTTCGAGATACTTGAGAAAATTAGTGAGAATGGTTTCAAATTTAACCTTGCCTCTTGAGGATTCATATTGTTGTCAATGTGGAAAATTTACACCTTTTGAGCCTCCATGTTGGATGAAGAAGAAACATGCCTCATACTTGAAGACTTGACACCTTGTGCACATGAAGACTTGTAAGAAGATATTATACTGCCACAGAGTTCAGAAGAAAAGGAAAGATGAGTAAGAATATTGACAGCTTTAATAGGAGACCACACAATACCAATTGGTACTCCAAGGAAAAAGTGTGGGAGTTGTTTCCTCCTTGTGTAAGAAACAAAGCTTATAAAAACAAAAAGCCTCATAGTTGGGGAGGTCTGATCTGAATCGGACCATGATGTAACTAAGTTGCTAGGGAACAGAGATGGAAACAAAATGTGGAAATTTGGATTTTCAAAAAAACCTTTGGATATAAAACAACGCGGAAATGTTTGTACAAATAATTATTAAAAAATAAAAATAAATACATAATACATAATTTTTGTATATAAAAGATAAAATAGTAAAAAAATAGTCCTCATTAAAGTTCAAAACATTTATGCATGCATAAAATTTCATATTTTATGAATCACGTGACATGTAAGATTTATGTAATAGCATAAAGAAGGGCCAAAGAATATTGTTGTTTATATAAATGCGCTAAGAATATAAGTTATAAGTTAAAGTCTTTCTTTTTATACATAAAATAAAGAAAATGTTGTGATATATAATATTTTTTTGTGGACAAAGTGCCTTTAAGGGAGGCAAGGTAAAGGACCACAATCATTAAAATGTTGTGGGATATATGATTTTTTTCCGATAGATAAAAAACCTGAATGGGATGTATTTTTTTAAAGACAAAATGCCTTTATAGGATGCAAGGTAAAGGACCACAATTATTTAAATTATTGTGGTATCCTGTGATTTTTTTGTAGATGAAAAACTTGAATGAGATGTTTTTTTCTTGTAGACAAAATGCCTTTATGGGATGTAAGGTAAAGGATTGCGATCATTAAAATATTGTGTGATATACAATTTTTTTCTTTTGTAAATCAAAAGCTTGAATGTGATGTAATGTAAAGGACTGCAATCATTGTTTTTGGGCTGTTCTAAACAACCTACGCCACCAGAAATGACATGGAAATGCCTGGGCACGTGCGGGAACATCTCCATTGTGTTTCGTAATCGAGAATTATACCGAGTACATTTTTGTGTAGAAAGGGGGAGACTTTTCAGCGCAATGTAGTTATGTAATGTAAATAAACTCCATTCACATTTTAGCATTGTTGTTAATACTCTAGGAGGTCTGTATGACTCTTACTGCAACATTTCCTCATGAAATTTGACATCACTTAGACTCGCATTACCAAGGTAGAAATTGTACGCATGTTTAAAATAAGTTGTAAAGGTCTAGAATATATTTGGGAAGTGGTAGGGGGCATTAGGGAAATTTTGTCAAGGTTTTGTTTTGTAACAATAGGTCATTGCAATGGGTTTGTCCTAATCGTTGTGGGGAATATATGAATTGTTTTTCCATGACACGATCTGTCCTTAGAAACAAACAACACATAAATTAGTTTGGCCATGAACAAACTCTTTATCAAAATACTAGCATCGGGCTTGTTTAGGACCAAGCTTGTCTTGTAAATTGAAGTTGAATCCATCCACCTAGCTTGCAAGATTGATTGGTTAGAATGCTGTCTATATGGATGGTAAGTTGTTTGGAGGTTTTTGTGTTGGACTTTGGGTATGCCTTAGTTATAAGGAAGGCATGGAGGAAAGTTGAAAGGATGATCAAGAGTTGAAAGTTGAGAGGATGATCAGAGATAGATGTAAAACAAAGAAGATAGGTTTGTTATTTTATTCCATTGTTTTGTGAACTTGTAACCTTTACATTTCTTATTCACATTGGGTTGGAGGGAAAACTCCATTTGCTGGATTATACCCACATTAGGTTTCTCTTGGGTAAATTTTGTGATGTTCATATTTCCTTACTATGCATGCATGTTGAAATCTCCACTTCACGTAATTCGTGCAATATGGAAACTGTGAGTAAATGTGTATATGCTTACCACTAAATCTCTGCACATAAGTAAGTGAATATATCATAAGACTAAGAATTTCATGCTATTGAGTCAAACATAAGTAGAATTGGGCTAATTAGGGAACCTAATTTGTGTAATGAAGGTTCTTTCGATGCTTTGGCAAGCTTCTACACAAATAAACTCACAATATACTCAACAACACTTAGTGTGACACAAAATAAACATAAGATGTTAATATTCACTAAGAGAGAAGATGACATACATAATGAGTTAATCTCTTATAAGTCGAGTCTCTCTTATCTCCTTCAACCACTCAAATCTAATAATATTACGAGCTACATCAAACCCATGATCACATTCTAACTATAGAATTGAACATATCCTAGAATCTCTCTCACACCTCATACCAACTAACCATTACAACACATAATATTTGATTTATTACAACTCATCACATACTAATATGCTAATACACTAATATGTGAACATTAACAAGATATTCCTAATATTCCACCCCTTATTTTGCACACGGGAGAAGAGAATCATATTTTGAAGAAAGAACTTTTCTCTAAAAACATTGCTTAGACAAGGTACAACTCCATGAAGTTGTCTCTTTACCTTCGTGAAAGCGTAGCTACGAGCCAAATTCCTTGGGTCGATTGCTTGTTCCCCGGATCTCGAGTTTCGAATCCTCTAGATTCCTAAAGGTTAGAACTATTTGGACAACAATTTGTATGGAGTTCACTGTGAAATCTTCTCCTGCCCTTAAAACTAAGATTCTTCAAAATACGATTACTTTTTGAAATGTCGTAGCAAGGGTTTATTCTGCACACCACACAAAACAAGAAAACAATTGAAATATAATAACATGCCACTATATCAAATGTGCAGCCTTGTCGCTAGTAGTTGATGAGAGGACGTTGATTGTCCGACAACCTCCGTTACCTCCAACCCGTAGTGTTCTTGGCTACTTAGCATAAATGATCTTAAAGCTTATGTGTATGAGCCCCTCCTCAAAATTGAACTTTGAGTTTTAGGATGCTAGGTACCACAAAAATGTGTTCGTGAGACAATTTTTTTAATGAGATTTTGACTTTACCATGTTAACATGACTATAACGACATTAACAAATCGACTTTTAATGAAAAAATTGTGAACTTAAGGCAAATAAAAGACATTAACACACATTGTAATACATATTGAGAGTACAATGGTGTCACTTATACAAAGGTGAACTAGACAAGACAATTCAAAACAATAACCAATATTTAAATGACAAGACAAGTATAAGAGATAATATTTAATAATAACAAACCCTATTAACAACTCGTGATTTGACAAAGACCAACTATAATTGACTTATTTGAACTGAATCTTATAAACAAATTCTAAGAGACGTGACTTTTAAAATGACACACATAATACTTTATAATTGACACCCCCACATAAACATTGTCCCCACATTTAATAACATTTTACTCATGACCAACATCCAAGAACACCACTTTTGAAAACAATTTACCCTCTTGGGGTGTTATGACCCCTAGATGTAGAAGTGTATGAAAGTTTGTTGACCAAAAAGATTAGGCGAGGGAATTTGATCCCTTGACCTATTGAAAGTTGAAGGTCTTTACAAAATATTATTATCAATTCACCTATCAACACTTTCAAAATGTATAACACATTTGTCTATTATGTAGCAAAAATGCGGCTTTTGGATTTTAAATTTATCACATCTTTGAAAATCCAAAAATGCAGGCTGACAGTGTTGATATTTGATGCAAGTCAGTTCCACCGTTGAATGCAAGAATTCCAAAACTGATGCAAAACTTTGATAGTCAAGGAGGTGTGAGTCGATTTCGGATGGTGTTGTGGTCTGAACATCAACAAAGCTGAGGTCGATGTGAAATTGAGTGGAGGAGTTGAGATGTGGTGGGACTTTTAGACGGGAGTTGATGTGTTTCAAAAATCAACGCATGGAAACAACTCTTGAACACACCTACAACATATTGGGCCAAGGATGGTTTGGAATTTTGAAAACCAATGCAACTTGAAAATGGGGCAAATCTAATGTCTTCGATCAATGCAAATGCAAATGTTGATCTCCAATGCAAGAAGCTTGATGCGATTCCCCTGCAGAAACTGTGATGCAAACAGAAGAAAATTGATGAAACCATGCTTCAAGTTCAAACTGATTTAAATGGATTTAATACAAGATCCAATGTGTTAAGCGACTTTAGCAAAGCTGGAGCTCTCGTCAAAGTGGATCCCTGAATCTAGCCCAAGTTGAACGCAATGCATTCCAAATGGATGGAAGTCTCTTCGAATGATGCGGCCAATGCATAAATCAAAGCAAAGGAAATCAAATCCCAATGCAATGCAATCCAATGGAAGTTTGCCAGACCAAAACAATTCTGGATGCAGGCCGAGCTCAAATGCAGATCAACAAACTAATGCATGTCAAAGCACGCACAATAAGCCAAATGCCAAACAAAGAGTTTTACGGTCTGAGTTGAGAGGTCTGCAACTGCAGCAAATGAAAACCAGCACAGAAAACTAACCTATTCTAATGCAAACATAGCTAAAAACTTCCGCAGAGACTATCTTAGAGTTTTCATAGATTGGGGCATACAAGAGGTGCCCCTCAATATTTAGGATCCCGTATTTTCTTTGATACCAAATGATGATTTGGTAGAGGTTTTACACAAAAATAAACTCACAATATACGTGATAAACACATGGTGTGACACAAAATAAACTTAAGATGTTAATAATCTTGAAGAGAGAAGATTACATATATAGTGAGTTGATCTTCTATAAGTTCAGAGTCATAGTTATCTCCTTCAACCCCTCATATTTGATAATATTGTGAGTTACAACTCACCCATAATCGCATTCCAACTATAGAACGTAACGTATCCTAGAATCTCTCTCACACCTCATACCAACTATTACAAAACATGATATCTACGAGTTGTTAGTACAACTTATCACACAATAATATGCTAATACTCTAATATGTGCGAGGTTAGAGCATTTAAACTAATATTTAACTACAATGCAATACATAGAAAATATAAATAACATAGACACTATGATACGTGGAAAACCCCGAAGGGTTAAAAACCATGGACAAAAGTAAGAATTCCACTATAATGAGAAATATAATTACGGTCCAATAAATACCCCTTTCACCTTAATCCTCTCCATATCAATTTTAATTCACCCAAATGAATTATTTTTCCCCGACCCCATGGGTCATTTTAAATGATTCAAATGGATGTGACTTCTCTTAAAACACCCCGACCATTTAATTAATTGATTATAAAAATCAATTTAACCATAAACCTAAGTTTATATTAAATAAATTAAAATATTAATATTTAATTATAAACTATAGTTTATATATATAGAACACTTAATATTAATGTTCTAACACTCCCCCTTAATATTAAGTGGGGTTTATATGCCAACATTACCTGTTTATACAACATGATTTACAATCCTTAAACCACAATGAGGGTTTAGGATAACATATCACATTTGAAGGATTTATACACCATCATGCTAAACTTACCTTTTGGTACAAAAGGATTTGAAATCCATAAATTAGAAGTGATGATTTAGGCTAAGCATGATTTGTGAGACTACATCTCACAATTTCTCATGAAAAATCTATACCAGCATCTTTAGGAGCCTTTTATAAAGTAAGGACCTCTTTTACAACATGATGCAACATTATTGGACTACACAATAAACTTAGAGTGATAAGTTTACTAAGATCATAAAAAAAATCTTTTACAATGCTTTAAATTTGGAGCAAAAGTATAGAGGTGAAGGAGAAAACACATGGCCGGTTGTTAGGAGGTGGCATTGTCATGCACACTCCCCCTCAATGGCAAGTCTGAAAGGTTAAGCATTGCACAAAACTTGTAGAAATTTTCAACAATATTGGATGTCTCAATTAAGTTTTACGGAGGCAAAAGAGTTAGAAAAATCCCCTGTCTTGCCGAAGTAGAGAGTTTTTGTCCTATTTCGTAATTTGCTTATCACCTGTTACTTACTTACGACACAAATGACACATTGACGATTAATTTCACAATTTAAATAACTTTTTCTAGTTTTGAATTAGAGAAAAATAATCGCTAAAAACTCCTGATTATGACATTTTACGTATCTAATTGTTGTAACACTATTAAATTATTAATAATAAACTAAAAACAATCTTTATGATAACTTCTTTTCAAAAATGAAGAATAAAATTAAAAAATACAAATTTATTTATTATTTGTAATACTAATAACAATTTATATATAAATAAACTTAATATAGCCTTAAAAAAATGCCATACAAATAATAAACTAAAACAAAATGCTATAACAAGCCACTTCACAAAATTATAACAACCCACATCACATTATACAACACGCAAGGATCGAGTTGAGCTCGGGCCGACGGGTGAGCTTGCCTCCTAACTTACCACCTTATTACCTCAAGCAAGGAATGAAGACTGGATTATGTGGCGAGCTCTATGGACCAACCAATGGCCAATACACATTAACCAAACATCTTGGCCAGCTCGCCAGGATTGTCAACCAATCGAGCAAAAGGAGGACAATGATGTGGCACAACCACAAGGGACTTCCTACGGCGAAAGTTTTTTAAGCCCTTCCTAGACATAACAATTGCCCATTGTGGGACTAAGTTGGGTGAATTTCATAATGCCCATACCGACCAACTCATGGACGTTTCAACGAATGAGCTAATTCCTAACCGTCCAAGCCAACTCAACAATCATGGTAAGTGGTCCTTTGACCATCTCAACGTGTAGCATTCTAAGCAGACCAAGTGTCCACCAAATCCGCCAGGAAGATTCCTAAGCCAACCAAGTCAAAACACATGCAATGTAAGGGTGGTTCTTTGTGTCCAGCAAGCCTACGCTAAGTGTTATAGGAGTGTGAAGTGGTTAGCATATTTAGCAAAGCAGCCAAACAAAACAAATGCCATGTCATTTATGGGGGATGATTACTAAATAAGTTTTTAAGATTAAAGAAAGAAAGAAATAAATATACACATATATATATATATATATATATATATATATAAACATCCCACGTGGAAACATGGAGGGGGTTTGTTTAGAATAGGGAGATATTAATTTAAGCTTAGCATAGCATATGGGCCATTTAATAAGTTTTAATAAAGTTGACATAGTTTTTCAAAATTTTACAACCCCTATGCCAAATGCATACCAAGTAGTTAGTTCTAGGTTTCTACACCTTTAAACATGGGAGTCCTGTGCCAATGGAGAATTTTAGATCCCTATTAACATGGAGGTTGTCTCCTACTTGGAGACCTTCCCAATTAACCTTGGAAAATCAAGATTTCCTTCTACACATTAGAAACAAACATAGGAAAGAATTTAAATTTGTAAAAATATTAAAAAAGAAACTCTTACCTTTGTGTGAATAAGGGGTGGGCTCATGGGAACTTTCCAATACACCAAAGTTTGGATAGGTAATTAATTTTAGAACCAATGTATGTGTGTAAGTGAATTAATTTGGATGGGGCACATTTATAACCCAAGGAGGGTAAACTACTCCAACCACTTTTACCGAACTTATTTAACCTAAATTTTTATTTTAATTGGTTGTTTTTAATTTACCACGCTTTGGTACCATGTAAAGTTCGAGCATTTAAACTAATATTTAACTATAATGCAATACATAGAAAAAATAGAAATAACACAGACACTATGATTAATGTGGAAAACCCGAAGGGTAGAAAATCATATACAAAGGTAATATTTCCATTATAGTGAGAAATATAATTACAGTCCATTAAATACCCTTTTCACCTCACTCCTCTCCATATCAATTTTATAATTTACCCGAATGAATTATTTTTACTTGACTCCAGCATGTCCATTTTAAATGGTTCAAATGGGTGTGACTTCTCATGAAGCACCCCGACCATTTAATTAATTAATTGTAAAAATCAATTTAACCATAAACCTAAAGTTTATATTAAATAAATTAAAATATTATATATTCTAATTTATTTAATTATAAACTATAGTTTATATATAAAACACATAATATTAATGTTTTAACAATATGTGAACAATAACAAGATATTCCTAACAATATCCCACTAAATCAAGTTTTCATCAAGGTACATGGGTGATAACATCTAGTGAGCCGAGTCCGTGAACTTTGATTTGTTTCCTTATTCATAAATATGTCCAATTATATGTTAAGTCAAGTCAACATTGTATAATGCACACATGCCTGAAGGGGAAGAAAGTATATATTTGAGTCAATTGGAAGAGGATGAAATCTGGGAATAATTTTTTTGATTGATTACACTTCATTCTAGGTGTACGAGGGCCACTTGACAACCACCTAATAGTAGAACACTATAATAATTGCCATTTATTTCTATTGAATTGGGAATTAAATTAAAATGTGTACAATCTTCAAAGTATACAACACAACAAATACAACACAATTTTTACCACAAAATGCAAATTATGAGGACCATTATTTTTCAAATAAAAGTTGCTTGATTTGAGGATGAATGTAACATATGAGTTTCTCGAATGATATTGGTCTATAATACTAGGAAACGTCCCTAGGCCCCATACCCTATCTGAAATGTTTCTGCATGCACGAAACATCCATGTGTACTGAAACGTCCTAAAAACATCCATGGACGTTTCCGGGATGTTTCTAACATGTAGCAATGTGAAGAGCAAAGATACATCAATGAGCAGCTTGAAGGAAGAGTTTAGGAGTTGTTATCAATAGCTAAGAGCTTCAAGCAATTTAAAAGCAGATTTGGAAGGAAGGATCAACTTCAACGAGGAAAAATGAGGTTTTTTCAAGTTTTTTATAAAAAAAATGTTAATGTGATCAATGATCACAAATGATGTGTGCATAATGCACACATCATTCATGATCATTGATTATGATATCAATATGTAGTTTTAATTTAATAATTTTTAAACTCTACATAAAGAAAATAATAAAATATAACATTTCCTTTGTATTATTTTAATAAAAACTATGTTTTTAAAATTCAAATTATCATACAAACTCTGTGTATGCTTTCACCTCATGCCTATACGGCGAGCTTGGTGATCAAAAGCATAATAAAATGCGTAGGGTTTAAATTTTTGCTATTTTAAGAGTTTTTTTTGCTTTTTTAAATTAAAAAATCTGAACTTTGTGTATGCTCTCACGTCGCGCCTATACGGTGAACTTGATGATCAAAAGCAAAATAGGATGCATAGGGTTTAATTTTTTTGCTTTTTTAAAAAGAGATTTTGTTTTTTTAATTAAAAATCCAAACTTTGTGTATGCTCTCACCTTGCACTTATATAGTGAACTTGGTGATAAAAAACATAATAGGATGCGTAGGGTTTAATTCTTTTTGTTATTTTTAAAAGTTTATTTTGTAAATTAAAAAATCCGAACTCTGTGTATGCTCTCACCTCACGCCTATATGGTGAACTTGGTGATCAAAAGTAGAATAGGATATGTAGGGTGTAGTTTTATTTATTGTTTTCTAAGTTTTTGTTTTTATTTTTCATTATAGGTTTGAACTTTGAGATAAAAACATAAATGGCATCTAGTTCAACTTTAGGGGAGGGCATGGGGAAGCAAGCCAAAGTGAGGGCGTGGATCCCACAAAACAAGATCCTAAAGCTCCTCTTTGGAGACATGTGCAAGTGTTGGAGTACCTTGTTGGTGGTGGCTAGTCGATCTTGGATATGCAATCATTGCAATATGCATTTCAAGTCCTCATATACCCGACTCAAAGCTCATTTAATGGGGCTAACAAGAACGAGGATTAGAAAATGTTCCAAGGTTGAAAAGACACAAATTTTGGCGTACATGAAAGAGCAAGAGGAGGTTGACTTGCAAGTGCAAGAGCTAGATCTAAAACCATTCCTTTGCAAAGGAGGGGTTCAGAAAACCACCCACCCCATCAAACCATCATTTCATTCAAACTCCAACTCAACCACTTGAAGTTGAAACTCCCATAGAGGAAGAGAGCTTCTCACAAAAGAGAACAAAAGATCCATTAGAAAAAACATTTGTAAATGAGAAAAGAAATTGCTGATGAGTTGGTTGCTCGATGCATTTATGCATGTGGGTTGTCCTTCAATGTGTTGTGGTCACCATATTGACAACAAATGGTGAGAGGTATTAATAAGGCACCACAAGGGTACAAAAGCCCTAGTTATGAGAAGGTTAAAACATCATTGTTGGTGAAAGAAGTGAACCATATACATACTTCTTTGCAGCCAATTAGGGATTCATGGAAGGACTCAAGGGTATCTATTATTTTAAATGGATGGAAAGATGCTTGAAATAGACCATTAATCACCAAGAGCAGTGCAGGTGTGCCTAAAAGGACAATGTTTTTAAAGGCCATTAATTGTGAGGGAGAAGTGAAAGATGCACAATTTATTGCTAATATTTTGATTGAGGCTATTGAGTCGATGGGCTCTCAAAACATTGCCCAAGTCATCACGGATAATGCAAAAAAATGTAGAGTAGCAAGGTTGATTGTAGAGGGGAGATATGAGCACATATTTTGGACACCTTGTGTACTACACTCCTTGAATTTAATGTTGCAAAAAATTGGCAAAATCCCATGGATAGAGGAGATTTATACGAGAGGCAAATGAGATTAAGATGTTTGTCACAAATCATCATGTCTTAGGCTATCTTTAGGAGTTTCTCAAGGTTGGAGTTACTGAAGGTAAGGAAACAATTTACTAGTTTCTGATTTTTATTTTCTAATTTTCTATGAAATTATCAATTGAATTTCTTTTAAATTTAATTTTATACTTTATTAACTTGTTTTAATTTATTTTAATAGGTTATTGAAACAAGATTTGCCTCTCACACACTTTGACTTGAGATGACTTGTGAAGGTAAAACCAACCTTAATCAAGATATGGTGATTGGTGATATTTGGTTTGTGTGGAGGCAAGGAAACACAGAACAAGCCATCAAGATAAAATCATTGATACTTGATGATGATTGGTGGGCAAAGGTTGAATACTTGCTCAGTTTTACTAAGCCTATTTTATCCATGATTAGATATGTAGACAAAGATCACGCTTGCATAGGGGAAATCTATGATGGCATTGACTCTATGCTTGAAAAAATTAGAGACATCATACAAAAGAAAGAGCAAGATCTTGAAGAAAACTTCTACAATGAAGTTAAAAGCGTGATCATGAGAAGGTGGAATAAAATGACCACCCCATTGCATCTCCTTGCCTATGCCCTGAATCCCAAATATTATAGCAATGAAATACTTGGGCTACCTGATAGGCAACCACCATATAATGACCAAGAAGTTGCAAATGGAACTAAGACAACATTTTGGAGGTTTTTCCTAATCTAGCTATAGCTAGTGCGATCCACTATGAAATGGGGATCTTTGTCTCTGCGTCTAATGGTAGCATGGGTGAAATTGAGGCATTATGTGACAAGTACACCATGACCCTAGTCATGTGGTGGTATGTACATGGCCATGATGCCAAGTACCTATGACTTGTTGCCATTAAAATCCTCACAGTATAAAATATTAAAATGAAATCAAAAGTTTGTTGTTTATTAATTAAAAATTTAAGTTCTTAGTAAATTATATTATTACTAATTGGAAATTTCTAACAACCTTTTTTTGTAATAGGTGGCTAGTAATTCTTCAGCAGAGCGGAATTGGAGTACATATACCTTCATCCACTCAACCAAACAGAACAAGTTAGCATCCAAGAAGGTTGAGGATTTAGTGTATGTACATTCCAATTTGCACATCCTATCACACAAGATTGAAGGCTATACTAGAGGTCCCAACAAACTTTGGGATATTGATCCTGAGGCTAGTGACTTTGATGCTTTTGTTGCTACTCTTGGCCAACTTTCATTGCTTGGTATTGATGATGAAGATCCGGGAAGTTCTACACAAGGGATGGATAGTGGAGCTAGTGGGAGTGGAGTTGTCAGTGGTATTCATGGAGATGATTATGAGGAAAATCTAGATGATATATTCTAGAATCTAGATTATAATCATGTATATATGAAACATTGAAATTGTAACCATGTTGAATGATGAATCTTTAGAACTTCAATGAATACAAAATATTTTGGGTTTGAGTGTTTTATCTCTTATGGTCCATGGACTAATTTTTTGAAAATGGATACTATGCATATGTATATATATATATAAATTTATTTATTTATTTTTTTTTTTTTTTTTATAATATATTGTATGGACGTTTCCCTAACGTTTTGTACCCAAGTTTTTTTGAAAATTGGTGTTTTCGCGTTTTTAACCCATAACCGTACACTCCGCTTCATGGTAACATAGATGTTGGTTTTTGAACCAAGTTCCACACACGGTTGAAGTTTGGAGGAATGTCAATATGTTCGTGTCCTATTTGGGAGAAACTTTGGAATGGTAGTAGTTCAATTGGTGCGGATGACGGTGAAAGCATGTTGTCTCACCATACACCAATGTACATCTCTCAGAGATAACCAAAATAGGGATTAGGTTGGGTTTGTGTCCCGGAAATTTGGCGGAATGCACACCCCAGTCTTTGGCACTTAAGTTGAAGAAGGTTGATTATTCGAACACCAGATATCAACGTATGCTAAATTATTCCGAAGGATTTGGGTGTTTATGATTCAATCAATTTTTTTTGGAGATTGTTGACTCAAGTAGGCTTAGCTATTTTCATAAATAGCGAAATGTGTTTGCAAAGATTGTTATTAAGTTAATGTCAGCCACATCTTTCAAATTAAAATTTGAAGTAAAAATTATAGCTAGGTCAAATTATAGAATAATTGTCTCAATTTGCACCTATGTAATGTTGGAGAACTTAATTAAAGGCTTACCAATTTTTTTATCCAGGACACATGTTCAACAATTATTTAGTTTTGACTTTTACAAATGTACTAGTTTCTTATTGCAAAATACTTATTATAATAGTTTCATATAACAAATTTTTCTTGGAATTGAAGATTGTTATAAAACTTATCAATGAGCAGAAAGTAAAATTAAAGAAAAAAAAGCCTCAGGATATTTAGGATTTTGCCAAAGATTTAGAGGGTTGCTATTTCAGGACAGACAAGAATCAGATAAATATTTGGTCCATAGTTTGTCATTTGATGTCATATATTATATTATATTTGTTTCTTGTGTTCAGATTTTTATCTAGTCCCCATGTATTATATTTGTGATTAGATCATGGTACGGTTATCATTGTTTCGATAATGCTGCATCATCTCACTTTCCCCCAGCAATGCCTTTTTTGTTTGATTTTGATTTTGCAAATAATGCAGTTTTTATTCTAGCACTTGATCATCCGTAGTTCTGAGTCTATGAAGTCAGATCTCAGGACTTGTTTAATGCCACCTTGTTTTATTCTTTATTAGGTGTAATTGATGGTATTTTGATGCGCTCAGAAAACTATCTTTCCAATGCAGTCAGTAGCTATCTGGTCCAAAGTCGGGCAACATGATGTCCATGGAGATTAAAAGAGGGTTGGGGGTGACAAATTTTCAGATATCTAAAATGGTTAAACATTGTTCTTTTAAGCTTGGAGTGAGAAATTTCAGAATTTCTGGTGTTAATAGGTAATGGCCTACTGCACATTTGCTGTATACCTAGGCACATGGAGTATGTTATGGCCTAAGTTTTCCTAATACTGCATATTAGTTTAGTGGGGATGATATTATATATCAATTAGTGATGGATTATGTCATAATGTAATTAGGAATTTTATCCAATCGAGTATAAATTAAGGAAAACCCAATGTTACATACGTTTCCAAGACAGAGGTTGGGGGTGGGGTTGCATTTTGGAGTTTGCAGGGGGACAACTATAAAAACACATTTAAAAATAATATTTGAAAATTAGATAACATAAAATATCATTATAAACAAATTGAAAGAACCTAAATTAAAATAACACGATACATCCATGATCTAACATTGAATGATACTATCATATTACTCAAGTCATTAATGATTAAAATTGATTACAAAGAGCTGCTTTGCTGAAGTCACAATGAAAATCCATCATCAATAGTTCAAGTTTTATTAGTTCCACTACAACTTATAAGTATGACTTTACGAAGTTACAAACTAAATGACAAACACATAAATGAGGACAATGGGGGCCTTGGTGGCTCCTCCGACCCCCTCTAGGTTTAGGTTGATTATTTTTAATTTTAGTGTTCTTTTTGTATGTTGTTGTCCTAGCTAGAGATCTTGACTTCCCTAGGAAATCCCTATTTTGTTTTCGAGATTTGGGGGGTGGGGTGGGGTGGTGCATTTTAGGGATGCCCCATTTTTGGTTTGTCAAAGGGGAAGGGGGTGTTTCCTTCATGCGCCCATGTCCTCAAACGTTGAGGACATGGATAAAAAGGAGGAGATGCATCCTGGGTAACGTTGGGAAAAACCACGTGTATCTTTTTTTTCCATTTAATAGCAATCTAGGACATAGCATTGTCATTTGTGACCTCTTATGTGTTATTAGTTGTAATTGCCTTGGTGGCTCCTCCCTCCTCTGCTAGGTTTAAGTTAATACTTTTTAAAGTTTTTGTGTTTTTGTGCTTGTTGTTGTCCTAGAATCAAGACTGTTTTGGTACGGGTACGGGTTCGGGTTCGGTATGCTTGAAACGACAATTTTTAAAAACCTCGGAGTACAGTATGCTTTTGGGTACATTTATATATATATATATATATAAATATATATAATTTAAAGAAGCATTGCATACTTATTATAAATTAAATACTCATACATTTGCATACTTATTGAAATTTAATACTCATATAACTTAAAATCAAATCATATAACATGAAAACAAATTTCCAATACTTTGAGAATTGAGACTTGAGTTTGTATTGATTCATAATGTTTAAAACATAATAGTTAATAACATAGACTGTATTATAGATTTGATAATTCATTATTAATGCATTAACCTTGAGTTAGATGTCTCATTGGACATTAAAAAACATTTAAAGTCCATGAAATATTTTAATTCCTTTCTCAAACCAAAGGAGGGCAGAACAACCTCTTGTCAAGGCAATGATCTTGTCATTATATTTCTGATTTGACGAAATCGATTTGTAGGCTTGGCACCTAATGTCAAATGACGAAAAGATAGGCTGCCCAACCACCAAGTGCTTCACTTGTTCCCATGCCTTCCAAATTGACTAAAGAATAAAGGACCCATGAGGAGCAACAAGAAAGCCCCCAAATAGTAAGTCAACCAAATGAAGTCCTTTTCATCTCTCTCGACCCTTCAGAGCCTATTGGCAATATTGAATCTCACACGAAGTTTCCAAAGTTCAATTGCAATCAAAGCCCTCATGTTTTATTTATTTTTTTGCACTTAAAAAAGAAAAAAATTGTGGGTACTCTCTGGTACTCTTTTTATTTATTTTTTTGCACTTAAAAAAAAAAAAAACTGTGGGTACTCTATGGGTACGTACCCACAGGTCCTGGGTACTTCCCGCCACGGATTTCTATACCCGAGACGTTCCTAGGGCCTGTGGGTATGTACCCATAGCGTACCCTTACTTGTACCCAAAATGTACCCAACCTGGTACGAGGGGGTCTAGGGCATTTCCGTGTAGTCTAGCCTAGAATGGCTGGGAATCTTTACATCTCTTAAGCAATCTTTTTTTGTTTCCTAGATGGGGGACATTCCCCTTTTCTAGTTTGTCATAGGGGATGAGAGGGGGATGAGAGGGGGATGTTTCTTTCCTGCCCCCGTGTCCTTGAAACTTTGGGGATGGGAAAAAGTGGGGAGGCACACAAATGGGTATTGTTGGGAATAACCCCATGCTATGTATCTTAGTGCTATATGAAATGTGGTACATAAGAGTTGCCAATTGTGATCTGTTATGTTCTGTTAACTATATTTTTAGGTGTAAATCCTCATATCGGTGTGTAAGTGCCCCCATCTCTTACATTTCAGCAATTTATTTTTTTCAAGTTATTTTGCAGACAATTTTCCATTTGCTTTAAGAATGTTGCAGCATTTTGACAAACTTGGGAGAGATGCTTCACTGTTAAACACTTGAGTAGTATAGCAACAAAGATATATCAGTGTAATGGTAATCTTATAAATAAAATTATTGGAGTGACACTTCTAGTAGATTTTCTCCCCAGGTTTTGTATTGGCTGCGTGTGAGGATAAAACATGATTTGCATCATGTTCAAACCATAGTTACCTAAGACTCTAGGATGGTATGACATATGGATGAGGTTTTCGAGACGACAATTTTTTAAAATTTTTGGGGACGATGTGGGGACAACTAACAAAATACTATATAAAATTTATATATATTACATGAATAAACAAAGACTTAAAGTTGAAAGCCTGAAGGTTGAAACTATTAATCCAATTATTCATCACATAAGCCAAAATGCTATATTTCATATTACATTTCAATGTTTCATATTGAGTCATTGACATTAACATAGAATCGAGATACCTTGATACTAGATAGCAATACAATGATACATCAACTATATGTCAATGTAAAACAAGTGTCTTCATTAATCATCATAAGAGAAGAGCATATTTCATAACTTTATATGTCCATAACCAAAATGGGAACTCAATGATCAAAGTCCTCTTAGGGAATACTCACAAATTGCTCCTTATCACTAGAAGTATCAACATCATCTAAATCTTGGAAGGAGATCTCAACAAATCCCAATTGCTCCCAATCTTCGACATTTTGCCTTGAATACTTAGGTTCTACATCTCACCATAATGTTGGGCTCTCCTTGGATTCTTGTGATCCATGAGATGCAAGGCACTATGTACAACAAATTTCTCCTCTCTTAGAGGTAAGTCTGTTCCTCTTAAGAGAGTGGATCCACTCATATGTTGACCAATTCCTCTTAGAAGTAGAGGAACTAGAAACTTGAGAAAGAAGGTGAATGGAAAGTGTACACAACAATCTTGGAGGTCCATATAGTCGCCACCAACTCACTGGACTCTCTTGTGCCAATGTGCCCCTATCTATCTTTGCTGAAGTTTTGTAGCCTTCAAGATAAGCAAACTTGAGCCAATCAATTCTGACTCGTGAAACATCCTTTGCATTATACATTTGTTTAGGGCTTTTAAGAAATCCTTCTCACCTCCTTGTCATCTACATGATATACCACTTATGATTTAGTGCATAGGTGGCCATGTATAAAGAGGTGTTTAATTTCTCCCATCTCTGCGTAATGACGAGTTGAACATGTTGATGGTAGAACTTCAAGGTGGGGTCCTTTGCTTGAATACCAACCTTCATTTGGCCAAGCATATTGTCAATACACTTGTATATCTCACCAGGTTGGGGATTTTAGAATCCCCATATTTGATAACATTAAAAACCGGAGATACAATTGATGTGATGTATCTCACATCTTTCCAAAATGTTTCTCTCACCACCATTTCTTTCACCTTCTTCCTCTCTATCTTGGACCCATCCCACATAGAGCACTCCGATGTCATGACTATACATCGTAGGGACTCTTGCAACTCAAACATCTATCCAACAAAAAAGTAGGATGCAAAATGTGTGTCCATCATTGAAAAACTAAGAAAGAGTGCTAATGATGTATGGTGGTTGCAGATGAACATCTGCACCTCTCTAGCATGTGCCACTTCTCTTTTGACCCAATCAGATTTTTCAATGTTTTTAGTCTATTTTTTATGGCATGCATGCAACATGGGGTCCAAAATATATGTTGGTAGTGATCCTTAACAAACTTACAAGCTGCCTTGCACATGTAAGTTACATTTGTAATAACTTGTAAATTGAAACTCTACATCCTTTCCGAATAATCAAGCCCTAAAAAAGGAAGGACCCTTTTCGCATGAAACAATGATATTTATGAGTGAGCAGTGTCTAATATCCGTCCACCCATCCATGATGATGCTTTGCGTGTGAAAGACCTATGTGCACCTCATGGCCTCCATTAGTAAGTTAACCTTGGATTGGTTCCCATCCAAGATTGTGGTCCTCAATTTCGCGTCTCTTAGGGGCATATATCTTACACCAGCTTTGGCTACCTTAGCCATAGCCTCTTGGTAATAAGGAGAGCGAGCAACATTAACTGGGATGTTAGCGGTATAAAAGAATTTTTCAATGACATCATTAGCCTCCTCCCTAGCCTTTGTGTCATACATCTCCACGATTGGATTAGAAGCCACGACCTTCCTCTTCCCCTTGCTAACAAAATTATCCATTTCGGTCACCTCAAAAGTTGCTGGAGTATTTGAGAAAACACTCTTAAAAGTTCATTGAGAGTGAGAACTAGAAGGGGTGACACCAATGCCACAAATTGGTGGAGCATTTCATTGTTATATCTCCATTATACACCTTCACTCTCTGTCCTCTCTTCAAGTGATAACTGTTCACAAAGGCCAACACCTTTTAGCTTTGAGATGTTCGCAATAAGTGCGCATTCAGACCTAATAATTAACTTTTAGGAAACTTCAAGTCAATGAGCATATCTTTGTTGACTTCCATGCTTTAGACTCCCCTATCTTCTTCCAAATTTTGAGCAAAAATATATTTTTGTCAAATGGTCCTCTCTATATTTGCCCTCCATCATCGTGGAGGGGCAACAAAATTTGTCAACATTCTCATGTGAACTATCAATCTTGAGTTTTCTTCTTCACACTCCCCACCCATCTTATCACTCACTTGAAGCTCGAATATCACATTTAGCTTCCCGATAAGTGTCTCTCTAAAATAACATGTTGAAGACCCTTAGCCCAATTTTGTTTCCCGATGGCTAAGAGAGGAATAAAAAGAAACTTAGTCATAATGAATTAATTATTTTTTTTAGATAAGGTAAAAACATGGATCGCTCCACACCTTTATCCAAACCTTCATCATAAAGGAGCAAAATTCAACTAGCTTAGAGATTTTAAGTCCAAAAGGTGAGGCACTCAAGCTTAACTTATGAAAAGCCTACCATGAACAAAAATCTTTTAGGGAAATAAATGAATCAGCCATTCTCAACTAGGCTAAGATAGTTTCATGTAAAGCGTCGCCAATGTCTTCCGGGACCTTCAGAGAAGCACTCAATTAAAAGGAAACTTCCCATGATTTTGTGTCTAAACATGTTAAGGAAGGACTATGTTTGTTGAGTCCCTCCTTTTTGCCATCTCAAAGTATATCTTCTTCATTCTTCCTGGAGAGGCACCTCTTGATACACAAATTGAACTTCCTCTTTTTGTGCCATCCATGAAAAAGGAGCACCATCCTTACCTTAAATCTTTGACTTTCGTTTCTCCAACACAATAATCTTTTGTTTGGAATTCACGGTCTGAACATATTTGTTTGGCAAGCTCTCATGATTTCCATCATGTTTTCCTCATAAGTAAACATTTGTCTCCTCCATCGCCCAATAACCCTTTCCAAATCATAACCAACCTTGTTGATCAACCCCGCAATCAGATCCTTTCACCACCAATCAATACCTCGATCCTCGAAGTGCTAGCTTCACCTCTACCTTCCACACCTTTATCCAAACCTTCGTCCTCCACAACATTCCTATACTCAGACATTTTACCGCCCTCATCTTGGTGAGGCACTCCGCCAGAAACATCAAGACAATCAAACCTCTTCAAAATCTTTCGGTGGAGAAATGGCGGGGATGGGTTTCCCATTCTCATACATCGAAAATTGGGTGAGCCCTTCAAAAGAGGCGTCTCGCCTTGTCCTTCGTGATGCCTTTAAAAACATTTAAACTCATAAACATGAAAAAATGTAAAAATAGAATGCTCACCATGATTTTGTGTCTAAACATGTTAAGGAAAGACATATGATGTGTGTAAATTTTATGATATTTGCCCTCCAAAGTAATGTACTTCATTATTTAAAGGTTACCTCTTATACTAGATGCCCGTATTATAAAGATCTAAGCAATGCCATTAGTGAAAAAGGAGCACCTTTCCTTACCCAAAATAATAAAATATTGCCATTTGCGTGAGCTCTTGAAGATTTTGTCTTTAAAAACTTGAAACGCCCTTTGAAAGTTATGCATCTCCGTAGCTTGAGCAATGGTGCTCTCAGTGACTTCAATTTCCATACCTCTCACCGTAAACTTGCCCTCTTTCCAAGCCATACCAAAATCCTTCGACAACGAAGGATCGTAACCATGCAAAACAGAGATAAAATTCCAGCAGAAAAACCCCACAATCTAAAGCTTTTCCACAAAGGCCAAGTGTAAGCCTGATTTTTCACCTTTTTCCACGACTTTTTGCAGATTTTACAGCTCAATCCCGATTAATCGCATTAAACAATATTCGCGATTTATGGAAAGATATCCCATCCGCTCTCACTTCTAAAAAGCGATTTTCGCGATTACCCCTTTATCGCATTTTTAGACAATTGAAACTGCTCCCCTTAAGTAAGCTGTCTCGGCTCAAGTGATACCAATGCTCACTCGTGCAAGAATCATCAATTTTAGTGCAATCTATCTCTACCAATTGCTTCATTATTGTTGGGGAAAATCATCACCTTTATTCCGATTTTGTAATCATGGCTTTATACGCCGAAATTTGCCAACTTATGTGTGCACGTATTACCTTGATGTAAGGTATGATTAATTGAAACCTTTTCAAAAACTTTTAAAATTTCCATGACATCACTAAGAACATTTCTTAAGGTCTAATTAATAGTATTATTATTGTTAAGAGCATTAACAATAATGAGGGAATCCCCCTCAATCTGGATATTTTTGATCCCTCTATCCTTTGCCAAATTGACACCCCACAGAAGAGCTCTAGCCTCCGCCATATTGTTAGTTTGTCTCCCTAATGGACCAACATAGGCAAATAGCCAATCACCATCACTACTTCTAATGATCCCTCCCCCAAGCAGGACCCGGATTCCCTTTTGACGCCCCATCAAAATTTAGCTTAACCACATTGTTCTCTAGCCTGGTCCATCTGGTGTGAATTCTTGGTCTTTTGATCTCCACCGGACTAAGGGCGAAACTTTTAAGAACTTCTTCCTCCCATCTCGGCGGGTTTTTTTGCCTTGCCTTTAAACAATTTGGTATTTTCTTTGATGGTTGCAATGACTCTACTTTGGACTCTCTTGAGATTAGCTTTCTAGTCACGAAAAATACAATCATTCCTAGCTTTCCATAAACCCCAAAAGAGATGTGGGAGGGCAATTTTCCAAGCCATCACCAAAATGGGGAAACTTGAAGGGACTCTCCCATTGTATGCAAAAATCCTCAATAGTCTTTGGCATGATCCATTGAAATTTGAACAGTTCCTAGATAGTCACAAAAACCTTTTGAGAGAAGGGGCAATGAAGGAGAAGATGATTGACATTTTCCTCCTCTTTCCTGCAAAGCAAACATCTGTTGGGAAGCTTCATACCACGTTTCCTAAGATTATCCACCATAAGGATCCTGTTTTGGACCGCCAACCAATAGAAGATATTTACTTTAGGAGTAAGATCCTTCACCTAGAGTCTACCCCAATACTCTTTTTGAATAGAATCTTTAAAATTTAGTCTATAGTTAACCGAATAATTCCCAGATTCTTCCTCTTTCCATTTAATGGAATCTTCCTTGTTTTGAAAATTGGGTATGTAGAAATTCCTTAATTTGTTGTTGAGTTCCCAAAAAGATGTAGGTCCACATTATAATCCGGATGATGAATTAATCTTAAAATGCATCGTAAAATATTATTATAAGCACTTTTATTATTTATTAATGACAGCTAAAAAAAGAAAAGAAAAAGTGACAAAAAAAAAAAAAAAAAGTCACTTTATTTTTTTTTCCCCTAAGGGAAATGCGACCCATGTGAGAAAAGGAAAAGGCCAAAGAAAAAATTTAATGAGGGAAAAGAAATATGATTGGTGGATTTGGGTGGCAAAAAGGCCAAGTTATGCTATAAAATCAAGTTGACTTGCATGAGGAAGTATCTTTGTTTGCATATGATAAGTTTTGATTTGTGGTGTAAGCTTGTATGTTTTCCATAAAAACTTCAATTGAAAAACCCTTGGCTTGCTAGGATGAAAACCCTCCTTAAGCTTGGAAAGAAGAACAAAAACTCTTCTTTCTTTTGAGAGGAAGCCCTACTCAGGGGTTTCTATTGAATTTCAAGGTTCTACTTCAGAATTGTAGTGATATTTGAGGATAAAAGTCCAAACCCGCTTTGTTTACAGCAAGGGTTTGAAAGAGGACAATTGTTGTTGAGTTCTAGCTTCATTTTTTGGCATTCCTATTATGGAGCAACCCACATTGTATGCAGTTCTGCGTGATCTAGGGCACACTGAAATCATATTTGAGCTGCTATTCCATAATCTGATTTTTAAGAGCCAAGATCAGTTGGCTGGTGCAATTTTTGGGCTTGGAAAATTCTGTTTCCAAGCTTTTTTGAGCGCTGTTAATCTGCAGATTTTAATAAATAAATTTCAGCCTTCATTTGCTCCAAATTTGGTAATTTTCTCATTGTTCATATTATAGCTGATCTGTTTGGTTGAAGAATTAAGTGGTTTTACATCTATTTTGTGGATCAATCATTCCTAGACCAAGTCACATTTTTCTATATAAAATTCAGATCTGCATCATTTGTTTCAAGTATCTCTTCTATAAATTGCTATTTTGGATTGGATTTGCGGCTATTCCGTTTGGGGTCAAAATTGTCCAATTGGGGAAATTACAACTTCATCATTGTTTGACCTCATTTTGGGGTTGTGATAGTTAAAATCTTTGTTCCAAAATCACGATTTATTGGTGAAAAATCACGATAAATCGTTTGGAAGCATGAAAACGATTTATCTTTTGAAAAATCATGATTTTTGTTGTGCTGATAAATCGGCGATTTATGGCGATAAAACTCCTGGAAAATCGTAGAAAATCGGTAGAAAAATCGTTGAAAATCATTGTTTAGTGTATAAACGTCTAAACAAAAAAAAAAAAAGCAGTTATTTTGAAGTGGGTTTTTGTGATTTTCTGACCAAGGTTTGTACTTGTCATTTGGGCGGGATGTATTATTGCATCTTGTCATGTTGAATTATTTGTCAGCTAAAGTGCTTTGCAGGGCTGTTTTGTGTACTGTAGCAGAAATCAGGATGTTTCAGAGAAGTCAAGTGGGTAAACTAAATGCTAAATGCTAGCGGTAGTGCTTTGCATAAGTCATCTTAATGTCAAAACATATGAATATATTTCCAGGGCTGGCCAAGTTAAACTGCATGTGAGTACTGTCTGGAAGAAAATTACCAGCTCTTAGTTTGCTTTGAAGTAATGTTGAACAAATCATTTTAATGATATTGTTGACACATTGCAATGCATTATGGTACTGCTTGGAGCCTTGGATTAATCATATTATGAGTTGTTTTAACGATTTTTTTGACCTATGGTTAAAATACAACAATATAACTATAATTATAAAAGTGTTTAACCCACTTGCCTCTGGAAATTAAAAAAACAATTAACAATGCCCTTGTTTAAGTTTTTAACTCAGTTTGCATTTGAAAAAAATTAGCGATGAACAATGCCCTTGTTTAACCCATCTAGCATTTGGAAATAGGAAAAAAAGTTAAAAAAGTAATGTAAATGCATTTACTTATCCCACTTTGAAGTTTGTATTTGGAAATTGAAAAAAACAACTATGCACAATGCCCTTGTTTATTCCATTTTGCATTTGGAAATAGAAAGGAAAAACAATATAACTATAAATTTTTAAGCTTTTAACCCACTTTGCATTTGGTAATAAAAAAACAACAATAAACAATGCCCTTGTTTAACCCAATTTGCATTTGAAAAAAAAACAACAATGAACAATGCCCTTGTTTAACCCATTTTGCATTTGGAAATAAATAACAAGTTAAAAAAGCATCGTGAATGCTTTTGTTTAAATTACTTTGAAGTTTGCACTTGAAAACTAAAAGTAACAACAATGTACAATGCCCTTGTTTAATCCATGTTGCACTTGGGAATAGAAAAAACCCTGCAATATAACTATAAGTTTTAAAGTTTTTAACCCACATTGCATTTGGAAATTAAAAAACAACAATGAATAATGCCCTTGTTTAATTTTTTAACCTAGTTTGTGTTTAGAAAAAAGAAAACAGCAATGAACAATGCCTTTGTTTAACCCATTTTGCATTTGAAATTAGATAAAAAAAGTTAAAAAAACATGCAAATGTATTTGTTTAACCCACTTGATGTTTGCAATTGGAAATTAAAAAAAACCACAATGAACAATGCCCTTGTTTAATTCATTTTGCATTTGGAAACACGAAAAAGTAAAAAAATAAAATGTAAATGCACTTGTTTAACCCATTTTGCATAAGATTAAGAAAAAAATTAGGTATCTCTACATTTGTTTAACCCACTTTGAAGTTTGCATTTGCAATAATCTATCTGAATAGATACACTTTGAAAGGTATTACAAACCAATTTGGCCTAAAGGACCACAACAGTTGTCATTCATTGTCATAATAATAACCATTTGAGCATTAGTAACAATAAAATTATGACCTGTGTTTGAGTGTGAAGATTTCTTTGTATTGAAATTTTAAATTACAAATCACTGCGTTCTGACAACGGTAACCAATTAAAATGTTAATGTTGTTGGAACTTTTTCTTTTCTTGCGTACATAAATGAATTCTGGGAGCAATTGACATGGTGGATGCAAATTCAAAATCAGGGGGATATGTGGTATATTCAACATGTTCAATCATGGTTTTAGAGGTACGAAAATCTAGTGATTTACTGTGCATGATGCTTAACTGTCTTAAAAACAAAACCAGGCGTTAGTTCTTTTGCCATGCAGATAAGTGCAATAATTCCTACTTTTTGAAATTATTGTTACCCTGACCTGGTTTTACAGAACGAGGCAATTGTGGACTATGCACTTCGTAAGCGTAATGTTAGAGTTGTCCCTTGTGGTTTGGACTTTGGTCATCCTAGGTGTGTGCTATTGTCCCAATTCTTTATAGAGCTTCTGTTGTGCAACATTGCAAATGTTATCGAATGATTTAAGACAAGCCTTTTATGCACTTAAAGACAAATTGTTAATCATTTCTCATTAATTGTTCCATAGATTTGTACGTTTCCGGGAGCACCGCTTTCATCCATCTGTGGAAAAAATGAGGCGTTTCTACCCTCATGTCCATAATATGGATGGCTTTTTTGTTGCTAAGGTAATTATATGAGAGGGTTGCAACTTTTTATGTTCATATGTAACATTGTTTTCTCTTTACTGTTGGATGTGCCTTCAGTTGTATTTGCAATGTTAGGTTTGATCTTGCTGTAAGTCAGCAAAGTAATTATAGTGTGTAATACCAGTAGATCATAATGGTGAGTCGGGAATGGTTTTTGTATCAATCTTAGTTTTGAAAAAACATAGTAAAATGATACTTCTAACGCATGAAGCGTAATGTCTTCATGCTAGTTGTATAAAAAGTTGAAACCATATCAAAGCACATGCCCTAGCAAGAAAATGTCCAATAAGAAACTGTGACAAGAAACAAGACTAGTTTGTCATCCTCTCAAGAATAATAGCTATCTAACTTGAGATGTAACAAATTTACGAAAAAAGCAAGGTTGACACAACATATTATGTTTGAGAATGTGCAAGCTCCCTTAGTTATATTATAGTGTTACATTGACATGCATATGTTTGCAAATTGTTAAAAAAGCCAAAACGTTTCTTTTTTACTTTGTAGGATAATATAAAAAATACTAAGAAATTTGGATAAAGAAGGTGGGATGTCTCTCTAGTCAAGAATGTGTAAAAGATCTACTTGTTATCTTTGTGGATGAATGTGATTGGTGTGATTTGTGAATTAACTAAGCATTTAAATCTTGCCTAGACTGAGGATGGAGTCTTTTAATGATGGATTTCGTAAAACTACTCGGTGACAACTTTTATAATATTGTTAAAGTCCTTTTCATAGGGTTGAACGATGAAGGTGGGAAAGAGACGATAAAAAATAGCGTTAATAAGAGTAAATCATTCAAAGCAAATATTGAGTCAATTAATTATGAAGATGCGAAACTAGTTCAAGTGGAATTTATAGGAATTAACATGAAAGAAGATCATATGCAAACAATTAATGAAATTCTATAGTCAACATTTGAAGAAATATGCTAAGTGGTCATGAAATGTCGTGAGGAAACCTCGTAAACACACAAACAAAACTTCTTTTATGGAAATCAAATTTGCTCCTTAAAATATTTTGACATAGTCTCTATTCTAGATAATGTTCAAACAAAGCTTGTTTTATAAGGATATCAAGATTTCTCCTCCAAAATATTCTGACACACACTCTTGTTGTAGATAATGTTTGGGAATTGACTTTAACTACAAATAGTAGGATGGTAAAAATCATGATAGATATGACAATAAAGGGCAATGTTATGCGGGGACGCGTCCCCTAGATTTTGGTAACATCGTGGACACTTAAAATAGTCTGACACAATCTTTTTTCTAGATAATGCTCAAACAAAGCTTCTTTTATAAGGATATCAAGATTTCTCCAAAATATTCTAAAACACACTTTGTTGTAGATAATGTTTGGAAATTGACTCTAATTACAAATAGCAGGATTCTAAAAATCATGATAGATATGACAATAGATTTTGGTGACATCCTGGACATTTTTAATGTTTCAGGGACTTGGGGACTTGGAGGGGACATCCCTTTTTTTAAAAAAATCTTTCAAAAGTTTTATTGTTACTAAGAACATTAAATTATAATCTTGAAAGTTCCTAAAATACATTAAATACAGTTTAAATCCCTAAATTTCATTGAATAAACTTAAAATATTCAAATATAATTTTTTATATATTATCTTAATAGTTGTCCCCCACCGTCCCCAAAATTTGGGAATTTTTGTGTTGTCACATAAACCGTCCCTCTATCCCCTCGTCCCCCGTCTTTGTCCCCTTGTCTTCGAGACTTAGGTATCTTTGATAAAGCGTCTTCATATGTTCATATGAATAAGTATTGTTTGGAAAGCAACCTAGATTACAAAAATTGGATGTTAAAATGGTGATAGAAATGATAATGAAGAGTCATTATCTTTTTACAAGAACATTGATGTTATCCCTCTTTGTTCTAGACACCTCAAACCAAAGTTAAATGTGTCACAGATGATAGCCAGCCTAGCCATGAATGTTTGGTTGGACCATAGTTCACATACTCGTACTTGGTGAATACTCGGTAGACCCAAAAAAAATTGACTCAGCAAAAACTCGGCAAGACTCGGGAATACTCGACAACTTAAAAAATATGCAAATTTCTTTAAAAACATAAATTTTAAGCAAAATATAGCTACAAAATGTATCAAATGAGTCCATAAAATGTTGGAGAAGTGTTTTCTATTAGATTTGAATACAAATACAATACAAAATCGCATCATCATGTGAATACAACAACCGATTGATAAGTAATATGAATTTATGATGATTGTCATTGAAAAATATCATCATAAATTTCATATCTATGCAAGTTACAATATACAATAAGTTACATTTTCCTCTTCCCCATTCTAGAGAAATATTGGGGAGAGGGTCTAGTGCCTCTACTAGTCCCCACACTCGGTTGCGTCTCCTCACTCCTAGAAGGCTGTGACTTTGGCTCCAACTTGGTAGTAGATGGTGGTGGCTCCTCTGCTGCATGTTGGAGATCACCTCCAAAGATGTCATCCAATCTAATATCTCCTGCTAGTGCTTCTCCCTCCATAACTTCCCTCTCAAAAGAAACAATTTTATCCTCTGTGAACGCAAGGATTTCCTCTTCTTGCCTAGTTCACTCGTTGTATGGATCTATCTCATCTAAATCAATAAGCTCCTTTGATGTGGCCTTCGCTTTTCTTGTGCAAAGCCGAAGATTGTATTGCACAAAAACCAAGTGGTTGAGCTGTTTTTGAGTTAACTTGTTGCGCTTCTTCGTGGGAATGGCCTCTCAAAAGAAACAATTTTATCCATTGTGAACGCAAGGATTTCCTCTTCTTGCCCAGTTCACTCGCTGTATGGATCTATTTCATCCAAATCAATAAGCTCCTTTGATGTGGCCTTCGCTTTTCTTGTGCAAAGCTGGAGATTGTATTGCACAAAAACCACGTGGTTGAGCTGTTTTTGAGTTAACTTGTTGCGCTTCTTCGTGGGAATGGCCTCAAACAAACCTCCAGTTGCGTTCACATCCATAAGCGCTACAAGGTATTCTAAGGGCTAGCTTTTGAAGATGCAGAGTATTTCCTCCCCAATCCTCCCACCAAGAACCTACAAACAAGATAATCAAAAGTTTATAAGTAATTAATAAAATCAAATCCGTAACTAATAAGTAACTTAGTAAACTTTCTAATTTTAATAGCTAATCTTGAAGAAAAGAGCCTCCCCTAACATGTTTGTAATTTTGCACTCTAAAAAAGAGGTCCCCTGTCTCAACATCTACTATCATTCTCTCAATACATCTTGAAAGGCCCTCCATAACCTCTCCGTTCACATCTGTGAAGCCGTGAGAGAATAAAAAAACTTGGGGTTGAGGTAGTACACCGCTGCATGAATAGGGTGGTGGAGTCATTATTTCGATTTCGCTAGTCCTTGGGAACAAATGGCGCGTAGCGACTTCGAAGAATAGCCCTAGATCTCCCATATCTCTAGTTGTCGGGTCGGGCGAGCGAATAGATGGGAAATGCTACCCCTTAATTGTTCCACCTCCAATCAATAATTTCCGAAAAGGGACCATATCTGGCGATATCCCCCTATAATAGTTTTGGATAGACTCTTTGGCCCTATCCATGGCCTCATAAATGTACCCCATAGGATTTTGCTCCCCATCAACAAATGCAAAACCCTCACCAACAACTCGACACCTACACACACATTAAAATGTAAGGTTACAAACTTACAAATAAAGTAAAAAAGTAAATAACAATATATTTATAATTTAACAAATTAAAATAAAGGAATCAACTTGAAATTTAAATCGAAGTTTGAAATTACCTTGATGATCTCTATAGCTCTCTTTGCAAAGATATCATCAAAAACTATGTTTGCAATCCTCTCTTCGTCATCTTTCTTTGAATATTGTGAGTCTAGCCATGCTTGACTCACAAACATTTGCTTCAATGATGTCAACAAACTAGAAATACTTTGCAACGTCAAGAAGTTAGTTGTAAACCTTGTGACACCGGCTCTAACAAACTTTTTCCCCTTTGTGTGTTCTCTCATCAAGCTCAGAACCCAAGGGTGATTATATATGTATTTTGTTATGTTTTTGCATCTTCTACAACCTGGTCTCACCCAATCAATTTTGCCTATGTCCTCCAAAAGAAGTTCAAGGCAATGAGCCGCACAAGGAGTCCAAAAGAGCGATGGATGTCTCTCCTGCAGCAGAGTCTCCCACCGCCACATATCTTTCTTTGTATTATGCATGACAACTTGCACAATATTCTCGTATCTCACCTATAATACATTTGTCTCTAATATAACACTCAAATTCTTTGCATTTTTTACTATGTTAGAGGTATCAATAGACTTCAAAAACACCATCCCACCATTTGAAGCCATTAAAAAATTAATGAGGGTGCGGTTCCTTTCATTCGTCCACTCATCTGAAAGAATGGTGCATCCGTATTTGTGCCATTGTTTCTTTTGATCTTCTAGAATTGTAGTGACATATGCAACTACACCCTGGAGCAATTTCCCACTCAAATCTTTTGGAGAGGGTGACTTATACCCTTTCCTTGCAAGTTGCAACTGTCAATGGTGTCATCAAATACTCCCAGTATTGAATGGAAGGTTGTTGTAGTACTAGAAATTCACACATGCTTTATTTGCTTCCTCGTGCATATCCTTGTTCCGGTTTTTTTTCAGAATGAAGGTTGTGCTCCAGGTATGTTCCTTGGCACAAAAAAACTATGTATGCCTTTGCTTGAACTTGATGAAGATGTGCCTCTTCCAGTTCGTATGTGTGGACCACAAGTAGAGCCCACAATTGTTGCCGCATCATCCTCTTAATCCTGTCATTGTAGCCCTAGGTCTAACAACTTGTGCTATGGCTGCATGCACCCTTTCCTATCTAGTTTCTTTTCCTCTAGCTCTGCCAACTCTGCTTTCATCTTTCGCTTTGCCTCTTCCGTAACATTGGTGCAAACCACAACGTCCCAACAAACAATACATGCAAGGTGATACTTAAAGACAATTGATCAATTGTTCCATTAATTGTTCCACGTACACCATACTTCCAAGAGAGGGTACGAGCATTCGCTAGAACGGTTCCTGCTAGTGATGTTGACCCAGATGCCGAACATGATGCCGAGCCTGATGCCATTGTTAAGCTCTACTCTGCAACACAACACACATTTAAAAAATTAAAAAACCGTTAACTTTATTAATTTAAAAAAAAACGTGCTTGAATAACCATATTTCATCGTAATTTAATAAAAATAACATACCTACGGTTGCAAATGAGTATTAAAAATTTAAAATGATTTGCAATCACATTGAACGCATTTAAAATTACAAAACATATTCGATGAATCGATTACAATATGCATATATAAAATTTAAATGATTTAGAACGAATTTGTGAAAAAAAAACCCAGAACTCCAGCTGCAAATGACTATTAAAAAATTAAAAGCATTTGTTTTTACATTACATGTATTTAAAATTACAATATGAATATATAAAACTTAAATAATATATACCAAATTTGCAAAAACTTGAAAGAATTAAAAAAAAACTTACCTCCAAATGCAATTCTCCAAATTTCCTCTTCGAATTCACTCAAAAATCCGTTCAACACATGCAATGCAAGCTCAAATGGTTGTGTGAATGAAAATGAAGTGCTTTAGGGCCTTATAAAGGGAAAAAACTGAGTTTTTGAGTGTAAAAACCGTGTTTGCGTGTATAGTCAGCGTGGACAAGTTTTTGGCTCAGACTCGCTGAGTTTTGGCAAGTACTCACCGATTTTTCGTGGCGAGTACTCTGGCGAGTCTTCTAACTATGGCATTGGACTAATCAAACAATATTATATCAAATATCCAGTAACAAATTTGAATGGAAGCTTCCATGGCTTCTATGAGTCACATCAACAATTTGACATCCAGCGGTGTTCATGTATATTTGGAAATAATCATAATTATGAGTAATAGTCATATTTGGAAATAATCAGATTTGGCATTGAAGGGAGATGCTGATAAAGAGATTATGGTACTATACTCCTCACAATCTGTTATAATAGCATTGTCAAATATATTTTTTGGTTTCGTCAGGCATAGAATAGGCCCTGATGAAGACTAGCCTTTTAACTAGCCTTTTAGAATCCTGCTATAGATCTTTGATATATATTCTTTTTAATGTTGCACAGTTAAAAAAAATAAGCAATGGCATGCCAATTCTAAAAGCAGATGGAGCAGGAGAGGAAATTCCCAGTATTATTGAAAATGAAAATGCTGGAAAAGAAGGCGAGGATAGTGCTATGAATAAGAGTGAAAGACTAGATAATAAAACTGTTGGAATTAGTAGAAGTTTTAAGTCTTCTAACATTAAATTGAAGAAAGTAGATGCGAGGGACAAATCAAATGGAAAAAAAAAAATCCACTTAGAGAGGAAATTTCCAAAGCCAGGTAAAAGGTGTTACAGAGAAGCAAAGTTTTTTGGAGGCATTCTATTATTCTTTAAATGTTGGACGATTGCATTAGTGACATTTCTTAGCTAACTTGACTATTATGTGCTAATTCATGTGCAAAGAGGAGAGAAGGGAAGCCTTGAGGAAAGTGAAAATAGGCAGCTTGGAGGATAAATCCTAACAAAGGACCTTGACTTGAATAAATTGTCTATGCATGCAAAAGCAATGAAAGGGAGTGACCTCTTAGAAATTTCAAGATCATGTGGATTTGTATTGAAGAATCCAAAATAGGAAAATAAACAATTCAGCAGATGCAATTATAGTTTTGTCGTAGACCTCCAACGTAACAATACAGTCCCATCAGTGCTTTTCTATTTTAATAAAATAGTTTTAAAGAATTCAACATGGCAGTGATGTAGAGTTATGGAGGCAACCTAAGATTTGACTTCAGTCTTGTATACAGGAAGATCTACAATTTGAAGTTTGTGTATCAAAAATGGTGCAGGTTTTGTTTGGAATAGTTATCGCTGTCCCCAACCTCTGTTTTTCTCTAAGTTTGTATGATTGCTTCATATCTCCTATTATTTTGCTACCACAAAGAATGAAATGCAGTAAAAATTGTTATATTGAAAAATAGTATGGGTAAAAAACTAAAAAAGGGAATCCAGAAAGAGAAAAAAGTTGTCAATGTTAGTGGGGCATTTTTTATCAATAAATTTATCCTAGAAAATAGCAGCAACAAAAGATAACAGTATGCATGCAATTACTTCTCTAGCACATTTTATCATGTTATTTATGCTGCAAAATGGTAAAGCAAAAGTGGGGTATAATGAATAACTTTCTAACTGCCAAATTTGTAACTTAAAAAAGCTGCAATTTTTTACATAACAGATTGTTGAGTTGCGAGTTGATGAAACAACATGTAATATATTCTGGCCTAGCTGGATTATGATGTGCTTAGGAATTTGTGTAGAGGGTCCTGCTAGAAATAAACCTAAGGCAAGGCAATTTGTCATCATCTGCTTTAGATTTTTGCTGTGTGCTGGTAGTGGTAGGTGTGTTTAATTTTGGTTGTCTATCTCTAAGCTTAGTGTTGTAAAAGTAGTCAATGACAAATTGCCAATCGTGATTGACATATATTCCATCATTAGATTTTTGACTGAAGAGATTATGGCACTGTGGGCCATTTAATGCAAATTAATTGTAAGCTTTGACAACGATTTCGTAGAATTTTTGGTTGTTTGAACACCGTTTTGTCACAAGATTTATATTTATATTTATATGAATGACACTTGAATGCATTTTTGACATTATTGAAATTTGGGTTGTATAGAGTAACATTATGTCACCGCATTTACATTGTATAAATCTGATGTTTATATGCACTTTTGATGGCATCATTCTGAAATATGAATCCTGGGGACCTGATTTTTATGTGCAACTTGCAGATCACAAATGGAGCACCTCCATAGTATATGACACTGTAAATTCCTAAAGGAGCCATGTCATAGCAAATGGTTTTCATTACAAAATTGTATATCCCATTGACATGGAGAGAAAGGTAACATCTAATAAATATGGAAAGATGATAATGCCACTGAAACATGTTTCATGGGTGAGATTATATTGGAAAAAAGAAGTATATCTAGGCTAAGGGTAAATAACCAAGCCTGACGAGTAATATTTTGGATTAGGTAACTTCATTTAGTCTGGGTGAATTACGCCAAACATTTTGATACATTTGGTAGCATGGATTTTTTTTTAAACATACACAATTATATTAATAAATGTCAAAAGCCAAAAAAACATTAGCAACTTGAATAAATGCGGTCAAGGTTACAAAATTAAAATTTAAATGGATGGAACATAACAATTCGAACAATGTCTACTTGTGCAAATTGAATTATGCTCCTTGTTGTGTATTGTCAAATGTTTGTTGTGAGCATTATATCGAAATAACAAATTTGTGTATTGTCAAATATTTGTTGTGAACTTTATAGTGAAGAAATGACAACTCATTGATAAATGGTATTTAGATGTTTTGTTGACATTTCATTTGAGCAATACATTATTAATTTTCATTGGGCCATGTTCTTTCAATAATTCTATTCCTAAAGGTTGAGGATCTATTGACATTTTAAAAAATTTGGTTGCAGGTTGGTCCTTTTCTAGCAGATGATTTCTATTTTTCTGGGCACAATAGGTTGCTTGATTTATTGTCCAAAGATGAGTAAATGTATGGAAATGATTTTGGGATTGGTTGATATGTAGTCTAAGTGACACCCTTTCAACGCAACACCAACTCGCTCAATGAGTTATTTTATATGAAAATTCAATATTTTTCTTGAAGCGTTACCTGAGTTCTATTTAATTTGCAAACATGGCAAATGAACTTTTGAGTTTGAATTATGAAAATGAAGAATATGATTGATGGTGGTGCCAAATCAATCTTAATATGATTTCAAGTAGGGTTCAAGGTGATTAGTGTCAAATGGAATTGATGATAAGAAAGTGTTATCATTGAAAAAAAAAGTTTGGGGAAATAATACACAACACTTTTGTTAAGGGGTTACATGAAATCAATAAAATATGTGAGAATATTGCAATCGATGACATTATGTACAATGTTAAAGATAATTATCATCGAAACATTATGGAAAATTGTGTGAGCAATAATAATGTGATAAATAGTCACAACAATGAGGACTAAGACAATGCCAAGGAACCATGCAATTTAAAAGGGTCATTGATGTTAGGAAACAAAAAAGAGGATAAGTAGTAGGCATGACAAATAAATATAGCCTACATCAATGTTAAATATTTTGATGCCAAATGGGTGTGATGTCAAAAATTTAAATATATGTGTGGTGGGCATGCATTGGGGTTTGCATTGGTGCGACAAGCTGCTACAAATTATAGAAATAAACACTATTGCCAAATTTTGGAGTGGACACAAAGCACAACACGAAACAATTAGTGGCTAATCTATAATTGCAATGTTAGATTTGGTAAAAATATTCATTTGGATAATATTAATTTGAAGTTTTGAGTGCTATATGGCTCTCATAAGATGGCAGTATCGACATCTTTTATAAATGAAACAAGTATGATATTTTTTGATATGTTTGTTAGGTTGGTCATATGAGATGATTTGAAATGTCGATAAAAAAATTGTACACAATTGTTCCAAAAATCTCTCTATTATACTTATTTTTGTTATGCTTATTAGGTTGGGCACAAAATTATATAGTGTAAACAACTAAAAAAATCCTCTACACTAGCACTGTTTTATTTGTGGCAACATATCATTCAAATGTAAGCTAACATATATTTATTTCTTTAAAATAACAAGGAGAAGAAACTTGGAATTAATCCTCCTTTTTTTATATGGAAATGCCCTCCAATTGCAATACATGCAAAACAACTTAAGAAACTCAAGTTCTTCATTCATTTACCATGAGAAACAAAATGACTAATTGATTAGGTCAAAGTGGACAAAGTTTATGTATGCATTGAATTTAATCACAATACTATATATTTGCCACAAGTAAATGTGAAATGTGTTTGTTGGCAACCAATTTCAACTTTTAAAGACCATCCTTTTAATTTCTTACAATTATAATCTTAATTACTCGGATTAAATACATTAATACATGTTTGTGTACACTTATTATTGTAACTATTTTTGGCGAATTAAAGATAGCCTTAATTTTTCGTCCAAGTCAAGCCACTAATAAATCTGATGATTAGTATTGTTGACTAAAAGTAGATTATTTGTAGTTAAACTTGATACAACAACCAAGCTAGACATGTCTTGAATAATCTAGTCCCCACAAAAATTCATTTTGAATTTTAACATTACATCAAAGAATACCTAGGCAAAGTAATTTTTGATTAAAAATGATTTCAATCAATTACAATCAAATAATGAAATTAGGTGAGGTTTTGTGCATGATATCTATAATTTTAATACCCATGCATGTTGATGCCACTGTTGCTAATGTTCAGCCTCCTTTCCCATGAAGGACATTTTATGTAGGTACTCTGTTTCATGCTTCATTAATGTTAGATCCTAAATTTTGAACAATTTACCTTGCTAGGGTGGGTGTTCACCGTAAAGCGTTCCTAGATTAGGCGTTTCAAAAACTTGATAATTTGTTGGATTTATTTTAAAAATTGTAGATGATGTTTTGAGGATTATATATATCTTAGCTGATTATTAATTTGTAAAATGATTGAGCATAAACCATCAAAAGTACTTCCAATTTTTCATGATTTTGTGGCTTGTGTTTTTTATTTATTTATATTTATTTTTAAAACTTTTTTCATCAAGTTTATATCAATATAAATATACATATATTGTTTTTTTCCTTAGGATTGGGTTTAAAATTTCTCTAGTATCATTATATGATGTTTCTTGCATTAGGTTTTTTTCATGTTATGCATGTAAGATCTTAAGTGATATAGTTTGTAAAATACTTCACAACATGTATTTCTAAAAATTAAAGGCCGACACACAAATGAAGTTAGAAATAAGTACAAATATTAAGGAATGTGAGACCATGAAGAAATCTAAAAAGAGAGCTCCATTTGAAAAACTAAGAATTAGGGAGATGACATTATGTGACTCTAGACATAGTCAAGAAGAGAAACATACACAATGTGTGAAAATATTAGAATATATGCATGTATGCTTCACATATTCCTCCCACGTCATTGGCCATTCTACACCTACTTCATGATTAATTGTTGATTTAGTGTTGAATTTTCAAAGAATGTAAATGTTCAACATGCAAAACAACTCTTTTTACATTATAATAACCTTAAATGGTCAAACCATAAGTGTTTATAATGAAAAATATAGTATAGTTGAAAAATTTCACAACTTCAACCATGTTTGATTAGACCACACAACCCACAATTAAACAATAAACAATGCTAACTTCTTCTATTAATACAAGGAAAAGATTACAAACTCAAGCACAACGACATTACACTCTAACAACAGTCTTATGACAAAGCTCTACAAGAATTCTCTTAAGTATTCCAATCCTATGACCTATTCTAAGTTTGTAGATCTATGTAAAACTTCTATAGAACTCTACTCAGTTCAACTCTATCCATACTTTGCATAGCTGTTGGATTCCTCCTTTTGGAATTTCAATGATAGGTAGGAGACTTACATACAACTTCCCTTCTGTTTAAAGAATTCATAGTGACTCTAGCAAGAGAACAAAGGTGCCTTTGCAAGAAAATATACCTTACAAAAGTTCCTCACAATGCTTAGGTTTCCATTGATCTTCCTGGAAGTCTCCTCTATTGGATCACGTACAATTAGATCATTCAGTTTTTCTAGGCATGAGAAACAAATCAAGGTCTACGTGTGCCTCCTTGTTGTAAGTTGTCATTGATGTCAAGGTAATGATGTTGTGTATGATTGATGTCAAGGTGATTTTGTTGAGTGTCTTGTGTTGATGGGTCATTGATGTTAAAGAATGAAAGAGGGAGAGTGTTGAAGTATTGTCAAGAAAGTGTTGATGTCAGATGAGTCAGTGCATTGATGTCAAAGGTATGTATCTTGTTGTGCATGGTTGGTTGATGTCATGGTAGACTTGAAGATTGATGTAAAAGGTTTGTAAGGTCATCTTGAGGATAACGAGATAATTTGAAGACAACATGAGTTATCAAGTTTAGTTTAAGAGTGCATGTCATTGTTGAAGTATGTTCGGATGCTTGAGAAGCCTAGTCATGGCATGAAGAGATCTTGTGAGAAGGTATGAGCATGTTAGCTTGGTAAAGCGAGTGCACACAGGTGTGAGAGGTTTTACATCATTTTTTGAGATGTAAACATGGTTTAGAATGCATGGACAAAGGTATGGAAGTCAGTTTCAAGGTCAATTGAAGCATGAAGACCAAGGTGTAGAGAACAAATATGTAAATGTGAGCATAGCCAAAGGTTATGCATGTTGTTTTAGGTATGTTGGTGAAGTTTCAGGTCATGATTTTTTAGGTCTTATCAAGTTCATAGAATGGAGAATGCAGTGAATATGCAACAACACTGTAACCAAAACCCAACTAGAGTGTAGCCAGAGTGTAGCACGTATGCAACAAATTGAAATGGAAGGCCGAATGCCACTAGTCAATGAAGGATCTTTGAAGAACAGACTCATAAGAAGTAAAGAGTCACATAATTAGTTATAAAGGTAGATGAAGCTAAAAAGGTAGAGATAGGAATAAGAAAAGATAGGAACACGTGAAGTAAGGAGAGAAGAGGAGCAACACTATGAGATTTATTCATAAAAGCTAAGACAAACCAAAAGAAGCTGATGTTGTGATTTTTCCATGTTTTTTCAGATGTTCTTATACATATGTCTAACTGACTTGAATGTATTTAAGCATGTATGACTAACCTAGTTGTTATATTCATGATCCTAGACACAATATCACACACTTGGGTACATTTCTAGGTCCTAATCACATACCACTATTCGTAAGCAACAAAACTAGTAATTGACATCTATCTTCGACCTCTTTTCTGCTGTTTATCTGGTTTCCTCTTTGGTCTTTCACACCCCACAATCTAGTTTGATCTTCATTGCTTTATCTTTATTGACTCTGGACATGGTCAACGCCTAGCTAAGACGCCAACGCCCAGTTGCCCTCGTCCCCTCTGGTCGCCCCGAGCTCTTTGTATCTTACTCGCCTCTTTTGGTCCTCTTATCTTTTGGGCATCTTGTTTTCTTATGGGTCAACCTTTTAGTTGTCAATTGCAAAATTCAATTAAGGGAATCATATAAATACAAAGCTATGCGACCATAATAAAGGACCAAGCTCTAAGCATCTACTATCACACCTAAGGTTGCATCCAAAGGCATTCTAAGAGCATCAAAGCATCCATCTAGCTACCATTCAAGGGACAAGGGACTACATTTTTCTGCATATACTTCATAAGAGAGGAAGTTCATTTTGGCATCCACACATTTATCTACATTGCTACATCTAGCTATTGCTCGTTATCAAGTGCATCTTGCACAAGAGCTTCCTAGGGCATCATTCTTGCACACACACACACAAGAACTACATGGAGTTTGAGATGTAGTGCAACACTCAGTCGTAAGTTCATTATTGGAGAAGCACCACATATCTACTGAATCAAAGAATACACAAGTGAATGATGTGAGACGTGAATTGTTCCAAGACGAAACAATGTAAGCATACAAGACTGCAAATTACAAAAATACAAGAGAGATGATTGCAATAACATAGAAATAACTCCAACTCAATACAATCAAATAGAATAATGCAAGAGATGTACATATAGGAGGTGAATGTGTAACCTCCTCCTAGAATCATGACAATATCCACCTAGAATAGTGGTAACCAACAACTAGAATGGTGTAGTCAAGTGGTGACTAACACCTAGAATAGTGTAGTCAAGTGGTAACTAACACCTAGAATAGTGTAGTCAAGTGGTAACTAACACCTAAAATAGTGTAGTCAAGTGTACACCTAAGAAAACATATCCCATAAGTGTAGGGAAACTCCAAGTGATGTGGGATATCCCATGTAGAATAATACAAATAAAGCAAGGAAAATAAATCTAGAAGAGGAAGTTTCAGAGTTTGGTGTAGAGGTGGAAGAATGTTGATCTTTCTTTCTTTCTTGATCCTTGTTACTCTGTTTATACTCTTTATCTAATGAGGCTTTCTGTTTTCCATTCTTGACAATGAGAGCTTGAGGTTTAAGGTACCCATTTGTATTAACTTATCTTGCTCCTTAGTCAAATAAAAAATGAAGTCATCTAAGGATGACATAGACCATGTGGCTCCAAGAGCCCTTTTGGTAGCATAAAATGTAGAAACAAAGACAAAGTTGTCAGGACCTAGTTTGGCAAGCACGGAAAGAACACGTTGTTCATTCTTCTTTTCTATTCCACATTCTTTTAACTACAATCGTAAGGAATTGATCTTGGTAAAGAAATCTTCCAAGGTGTCAAAGTTGCTAGGACTTAAGCTGATAAGTTCTATTTATAGCTCATGACCCCTCACAATATCCATTTTTCTAAATAATATTTTTAGGTTTTCCACACCTCGTTGGAAGATTTGGATGACTATGTGAAAAAGGATTTTAGGAGACATTGAAAGACACAAAATACCAAATGATTCATCACACTTATAAAGCCACTTAACTTGTTTTGCATCTTCACTAGGCTCAGATTCTAACCTCATTATGATCCGATACAACCCTTTAGTCATGATTGCAATGGTCATTTTTGATTTCCATTCATAGTAGTTAAAAGGTGTAAGAGGGTTAATTGTACTTGGATCCATGAATACAACAAGAGAAGTTGTGGTAGTTATTGCAGAAAACAAAGAAATGTGTGGAAAGAAAGAAGTTCTAAACAAGAGAGGAAACACACTGTACACCCCCGTAAACTATATCAAGAAGCCCCCACAATTTGGCACTTTATAACTTAGTGTGTTTTACAAAATAAATAGGTCCAATGCTTTGGGAAATAAAAAATATATTTAACTTTTACAAAAATGGCACTCGATATCGAGCTACCAATCAAAAGTTTTACAATAACTATTTCCCGTAAATAAGCCCTATTTTAAATGAATTTGCACTAAACTTGAAATGCACTTTTTACTAAAATACAATTTTAGCAAAAAGAGGAGGGTTTTGATGAACCCAAGGCTAATCCCTTCAATTTGTATGCCCCGAGAATGATCAAGGCCAAAAATGCTCGGCACTTGCGGGAGGTCAAGGCAGCCAACCTACACAACCAAAGGTTGTTCTCAAGCGAGGTCGTTAGGCCGAAACAAATTTTTTTTTGACTGTATATAGGCTGCAACCATGTTTGATCAAGAAGATCTTCACTGTGGTCCTTAAATTTCCATAGATTTGAGTGTAGAAAACAACACAACCGCGAGACTCAAAAAACATCCACTAAAGTTGGATCTTCAATGCGTGTATGGGTTGTTGGAAACTTTTTTACAGGTCTGAAAATGCCTCTGACGGGCGAGGAAAACTCCTTTACAAGTCTGAACAAGCATGTAAAGCACTACCACAGGTGAAAATTCCCTTCACAGGTCTGAAATCACCTAGATCTGGATAAATCTTCCAGTGATCCTACAATAATGATTTAGGGCCTGCAAAAAGCAATCTCCAGAACTATATATGTACTATACAGACCTATAAACATTATAAGCCTCCTAATAGGTTATATATACCCAGAAACAAGGTAAACCCAACACCAAATAACACCCAAATACTTACAAATATTGATCTCAAATGAAAATAATTTGTAGAATAATAACTAGACAAGCTCAATACCAAATCGATTCTGATACCATATCAAAGAAGTTCCATAGATCTACTCGATCAAAGAATGCACCAAGTGAATGATGTGAGACATAAATTGTTCTAAGACAAAACAATACAAGCATACAAGACTGTAAATTATGAAAATACAAGAGAGATAATTACAATAACACATAAATAGCTCTAACTCAATACAATCAAATAGAATAATGCAAGAGATGTACATATAGAGGTGAATGTGTAACCTCCTCCTAGAATCATGGCAATCTCCACCTAGAATAGTGGTAACCAACAACTAGAATGGTGTAGTCAAGTGGTGACTAACACCTAGAATAGTGTAGTCAAGTGGTAACCAACACCTAGAATAGTGTAGTCAAGTGTACACCTAAGAAATCATATCCCATAAGTGTAGGGAAACTCCAAGTGAGGTGGAATATCCCGAGTAGGATAATACAAATAAAGTGAGGAAAATAAATCCTACACTAACATTCACTTTGTTAGGTGACCTCTGGGGTCATTCTGAATCCCCATTTGCATCTTTTTATTTTTAGGATTTGATGTTTTATGGGGTTTTGTAGGATATCATTTGTCTTGCAGGTTACAGGAGAAATTCGTGATTATCCAACAACATACAAACGACAAACAATGAAGGTTAACGACATTGGTGCGACATAATACAAATCAATTTCTGGTGTTCTCAGCAAACACAAGCACCTTAATCGACCCCAACACCTATGTGCCCCTGACCCAGTCTAGACACCCTAGTATAACTTATTCTGACATTTCCAATTTTTTTGAGTATGACTGTGATAGTTTCCTCCTAGTCATCGGTTCTCCACTCTTGAACTCTTCAAATTAATTACAAAATTAACTAAGTCTTCTATTCTCTCTCTTGCACTTAGGGTTTTAATTTCCTTTAGCTTATTGCTTGCTTCAAATATGTGCTTCATTGATTATTTATTATATGTGAATTTGCAATATCTTAGGGTTTTACAAAATATCATTTTTTAAAGCATTTGGTGAACCCATCTCATTCGAACACTCTTGGGTCTTCATCTCATCATGGATATCTCCATTCATGATTTCTTGCTAGCCAATCTTGGTTATAGAGCTAAAATTATTTCTCTCTTAGTTAATACTTGCATTCCTTCTGATACTCATCTAGACAAAGTATATCAGTTATTCGTAGATGGATTTTATCAACAACTTACTTTTTCACATGATATAATTGTCGATCTTTCTGTTATGATAATGATCCTCCCCTATATATACCGAATCACATTCATAACATGGGTATCAAGCGAACTATAATCGATAATGGATCTAGAGCTCAATATTTTTACTCTATCACTCCTTCATGACATTGGTATTCCCTCAAATTTAGTTAACCCAACATCCATTTCTCTCCATGTGTATGATTCTTCTATGCTTACGTGCATAGGCACTATCACCTTGCCACTCAAAGTTGGGCCGAAAACTATTCCTGTTGAATTTTTTGTTATCGAGTTCCCAATTCAATAAAATTGGTTACTCGGTAGGCCATGAATTCACAGTATGTAGGAAATGCCTTCTAGAGTTCACCAAAGGTGCATTAAATTCTTACATGAGGGATTTGAATATACCATAATCATTGATCATGACCCATTCAAATATTATCACCTAGATCCAACCACTGTGTTACCTACTCCAAATTCTACTACTATTATGCATCCCATTGATGATCAACAACCCACAGACTATCTTGAAAAATTGCCTCCACTTGAAGGAACTATTTGTGCATTAGACACCGTCCCATCCACTTCAGCCTCACCCCCTCCTTCTACTAATGCTATGGTACTTTATTGGGGGTATATCCATACATTGGATGTCATACCACCTTCATCATCTTCTCATGAGGAACCTGCATCTACACTTCCTCCTTTCACATGCACTCTTTTCATGAATAATTATTATTGGCCACACATTTCATTTGATCCTACTTGCTCGGACACTGTTTACACATATGATGACTTGGCTCAGTTAGGAGTCACACTAGATGATTTCCTCCCTCCATCACATTCTCCTCATATATATCATGGACATGTTAGGATTACTTCTACTTATGGTCTCCGCATCTCCCATCTATCACCTTTTTGCTGCACGCACTCCTCATATTCCTTTACTTATTCTTGGAAAATCTTGGTTTGACTACATTGGTGGCACTCGGATCCCGATAATATTGATATCGCATTTCTAATGCCTTTTGGTCATGTTTCTATTTAAAATGATTCATTTATAGGCTATACACAAAATCTTACTTGATGTTATGCACATGGTTATCTATGACCACCTTTCACTGATGAGGAATACATAATGGGCATGTACAATCTATGTTGCAATGGATCTTTACGTGATCAACCTCATACTATAGCTTACCAGGTCTCGACACTTCTCCATTTGAATTTGACCATGATAATGATGATCTCTTAGATGATGTTACTTTATTCTTCTCATCATCATACACTTAGGGGGCATCATGCTTACTATCTCCCCTTCTAGAATTATCACGTGTCTCACATTTCTACTATCACACTCCAAGCTTCGTATCTAATCTTCCTCATTCATCCTACATGCATTAATACACACGTGTATTGTCTTTACCCCGTGATGTACTCTTGTGCTACGGTTCACACTTGACTATTGAGGGCTTACTACATCCATGGACCTCACATCATACACACGACACATTTCACACTCGCACATTCATAACACATCTCTCGGGCATCACATTCTCACACATCTCACTACCCTATGACACACTCTAGTTCCATGGTTCATACTTGATTGTTGAGGGTATAAATATGAAATAAACCTCACCACATTCACACTTTTTACGCTATACACTTCATTGATCTATCTATCTAGCACATAATTTTAAACCATTTCTTGATGACGCACTCTTGTTCTATTGTTCATTCTTGACTGTGGATGGGTATTTTATAGATGAACCTCATCTCATACACATACACTCGTGGGCACACTACCCCTATCACACTCACATTGTATGTCATTCCATCTCACTCATTCACAACATACTACATATATTGGTTGCATCTACTCTTGCTTACGTATACTCACATGTACACTTTGCTTACTATACCAGACATATACTTTTTCTGTCATTATCCTTTCTATATAAACATACACGTCCACTTGTTCTCTAGTTGTGAATGCAAACTTTACACAAATATTTACACACAATATGGATGCTTGGCACTGTACCTCTTAGCAGTACCACTGAGGCTCCTAGGAGCATCTACTTTCGTACACACTATAGGTGTTATTGTTTTGTTATTTACTACTTCATATAATTACTAGCACACTAATTTATATCAGAACATACATGCTTTGACATACTTCTTATCTTTCTAACATGCTAACGTGTACGTCATGTGCAACATTATCTTTGTAGGAACTATTTGCTACCATGGTTGCTAGATACTTTTCTTGATATTGTTTTCCATTATTTTCCATTATATGCCATTGTTTACAGGTTATGCCATATGTCTTGCTTGTTCATTGTTTTTATGATTTTGGCCACTTCGGACCTGATTCTCTTGCGACATTATGAGCGATGTCCCATGTTTGAAACCCACTTTTCACGGTCTAAATTATCTTCTTGCTTGATAGATTACACATTGTATTCTATATGCATATTTGTCTTGATTTCCCTAACACATGTTTCTAGCCATTTTGCTTGCATGTACCTTTGTTTTTACCATGCACATTCCCCGTACAGGTTAACAGTTTCATATCAACATCCGGCCCTCTCCTTTGGCCTGCATCCTCCTAGTGGTGTCGCATGCACCCCAAACGAGGGGGCATACATTGGGTGAATTAGTCACCCCATATAATTGATCATAGCTTCAGACAAACATGTACAATACATGAATAGAACAAAATTACAGATTACAAAATAACCCAATATTTAATTAGGGTCTTTAGTATAACACAAATGCGAACATCCAGATACAAACACCAACGCCTGGGCACTCTTGAAATTTCATAGGAACCTATGACCAGGTGAAGTTACAATTAATTTCTCATATCAACACAATTTTCAACATTTCAAAGATTAGTTTGCATAGTATAGGCATAGTCCTCCAACAATCATAATGCATTCTATCTTGTTTCTCTACTTTGATCAAACTAGATCAAACTGGATCAAACATAGAAAAAAGTAGGATCACACCATTTTCAGTAGTGTATAAATTCAAGAAGCAGTCAGGGATGGAGAATAACACTAGACCTTTCTCCTCAAAACTCTTTTGTCGTGGCATGAGATCACCCAAAAACTCGCACTTGGAGTGATATCTCCCAAAAAAATTGATCTTGGCATGAGATGTCCCAAAAAACTCACTCTTGGTTTGAGATCACCTAAAAACTCACTCTTTTATAACATTTCAGGATACTTTCTATCCTTTTCACTCATCACGGATTAGGTGCACATGTTCCTTTTACTACTTTTTTGTATTTTTGCATACTTTTAAACACTTTTACAAAGTTTTCATAACACATGACTTTGACTACTCTTTCACTCTTTTTTGTAGGTCTATCCTTAATATGTAACAAGAAATAACCCTTCATCAAGTGATAATGACAACAAGTACAAAAATGACACAACACATACGCTTCATCCCTAGGGTCACTTCCTCTTTCTTAGCTTCCACACTTCATTTTTATCACTCCATAATTTTTCTTGTCTCTTCGGCACACTTTCACCATCGATCTACATGGTTATCAGGTATGCATCTCTTATCTACTTTATGTGATCAAGTATTCACTCAAAACCAAAAAATGGGGGAAAATGTAGACACAAAATCACACATTTGGGTACATTTCTAAGTCATAATCACATACCACTATTCATATCATTCCTAAGAGAGAAAATTAGTAATTGACATCTATATTTGGCCTCTTTTCTATATTTTTGGTTTCCTCTTTGTTTTTTCACACCTCACACCCTAGTTTGATCTTCATTACTTTATCTTTATTGACTCTATACACTATCATCCATCCAGGATGCCAGTGCCTAGGCACCCTCGTCCCATATGGACGCCTCGACCTCTTTGTATCTTACTCATCTCTTTTGGGCCTCTTTTATCTTTTGGACATATTGTTTTCTTATGGGTCTACGTTTTAGTCATCAATTACACAATTCAACAAGAAAATCATATAAATACAAAGCTATGTGACCATTATAAGGGACCAAGCTCTAAGAATCTACCATCACGACCTAAGGTAACATCCAAAGGCATTCTAAGAGCATCCAAACATCCATCTAGCTATCATTCAAGGGACATGGAATTTCATTTTGGCATCCACACATCTATCTACATTGCTACATTTAGATATTTCTCTCTATCAAGTGCATATTGCACAAGATCTTCATAGGGCATCATTCTTGCACACACACACACAAAAACTACATAGATTCTAAGATGTAGTGTAACGCTCGGTCATAAGTTCACTTTTTCAGGTGACCGTTGGGTCATTTTGATTCCCCATTTGCATATTTTTATTTTTAGGATTTGATGTGTTTTGGGGTTTTATAGGATATCATTTATCTTGCAAGTTATAAGTGAACTCTGTGATCATCCAGAGACATACAAGAGACAAACAAAGAAGGTTAGCGATATTGGTGTGACATAAGAAAAATCAGTTTCTGATGTTCTGCGTAGACACATGAGCCCAAAATTATACCCTAGTGCCTAGGCACTGCTGACCCAATCCATGCACCCTAGTCATGATTATTCTGACATTTCCAATTTTTTTTGAGTACGGTTGCAAAATTTTCCTCCTCCCGCTCATCAGTCCTCCAGTCTAGAACACTTCGGGATTGATTGTGAAATCAACTAAGTCTTCTGTTCCCTCTCTTACACTTAGAGTTGTAATTTCCTTTAACTTATTGCTTGTGTCAAATATGTGCTTCATTGATTATTTATTGGATGTGACTTTAGAATATCTAGGGTTTAACATAATTCTATTTTTTTAAATCAATGAGCTATGTATATATATGTAAGGGAAGTTTTAGGTGCTATAGTAGAGTGGAGTAATGAGTGAGTTATAAGTGATTGAGAGGGGTAGTAGGAGGTCTTGTAGACCATGAAGAATGTGTGAACATTGAATATCTTATGGTGCTCAGTTTGTTAAAGTCAATTTCTTCATGCCCATGTCAAGGTGAAGGAAGATGATGAACGAAGGAGTATGATAAGAAATTTTGAGAATGTTCAAGAGTAGAGTAACAAAGGGTATGGATGTCATTTGATGGTTGAATATTAGAGTGTGTGTAAGAGGCTTGAGAGCATGATGATGTGACTAATACATCATAGAAAAAGAACAAACAAAGAAGAAGATAACAAAAGATAGAGAAGAGGAGATAAAGTGTCATCATTTATTGATTAAGAAATAGTGGGAATGTGACAAACATATAGAGGTGGTTGAGTTGGTGCTAAGTATTCCTTGTAAGTTGGCACTTGGTAAAACCTAGGGAGTTGGTGCTTCCTTGTATGTTGGTGTTTTCTAAAACCTAGGGGTTGGTGCTTCATTAAATTTTGGGAGTCGTAGCTTCCTTGCAAGTGGGTGCTTGCTAAAGTCATGTTGGTGCTTGAAAAATTAGGAGTTGGTGCTCCTTGTGGAGTTGGCACTTCACTAAATCTTGAATTTTTTATTAATACAAATATTAGTGGGTTTTATTCCCCTTGAGAGTTTTCGACATATATGCTATGTTCTATCTTGATCTTTGTTCTTGTGGATGGTTGTTTCATACATAATAAGCTCACAATGGTTAATGTATGTTGAATGGTTACTTTGATGGTTCATGCAAGCTACCTTAATTGAATTAAAAGTATTCAGGACACCAATTTAGCCCCCTCTCAGTGATTGTTCTCCCAACACTCCTAATTGAATCGATGATCATAGGAGATTATGTTAGTTGTAAATCCAATAAAGAAAACATATGGTAGTGGTTCTAAATGATTACAAGGTTTAGCGATATTGGAAGTTTTCAACGACATCCGAAATGCCCCTGCAACATCAACTAAGGATCAAGTAGAGTGTGCAAGGATTCACATATTCCATGTGGAAGAAACAAGTGCTATGTGACACAAGATAATACATCAAAGTTTTGTGCAGTGTAAATAGGTGGGAACAATACTTAGCATTTTGTGCAGCTAAGATAGTATTGCTCGAATTAGGAAATCTTATGCGGCTAAGTGTAGGTATGTGTGGCCTCTACAAGAAACAATATAAAAATATATTTGTATGGTACCATACAAAAATGGTGCAACATTGTGCAATTATTTATTCACTAACTCCAAATGTTTATTTGGTGATGTAATATTTCTTGTGAAACAATATGCTCTTACATCATATGCCTCTAGTAAAAAGAACTCAATCCCTTTCTCAAGCGTGCCTCTAAATATTTTCAATGGGTGACCAAGTATAGCAATATTTTCTTCACTAAGCCAAGACATATCCTCAACTTCTTGGGCTCTCCATTTCACTAGATATTGCTATGCTCCTTTCTACATGTCATCTTCATTATGCAATGATCCATAATGTAATCAAAATATTCATGCCTCTCGTTATGATAGTTAGTGCCTTCAATCTACTTGTGGTCTATTTATATACTTTTCTCCCCCTTGAAATACGGTTATAAATTTTCTACATTGATAAGTGATATGTCTATCCATTTTAGAAGCTCTATCTTGTAAGCGTTCTTCACATATTTCTTTAGAACTCTGCAAGGTCCAATCTTCTTCTACTTGGATTTATTATTAGTTCCTCATGGGAACCTCTCTTTTCGCAAGTGTATAAAAATAAATCTCCAAGATCAAACTATAAATATCTTCTCCTCAAGTCTACACGCTCCTTGCATTACACATTACTCAACTCTAATTTTTGTGCACTTGCTCATGCACTTCCTTCATGTACTTCACGATGTCACCAAATTCCACACATATTCCTTTCTCTTATGGAAACTCTCGTAATTCCATAACTCCCACGGGACTTATCCCACACAATATAGATATGTGACCTTCCAATGCTTTTATTTACATAGTTTTTATGAAGAAAATCCTCAATAAAGAAACAAATTTCATGTTCCTTCTTTCTCTCTTACCAAACATCACAAAAATTTCTAGGGATCATTTTTCACAACTTATATTTGGCCATATGTGTGTGGGTGATATAGAATATTAAACTATAAATTTGTGTTCGAATTCTTCCATAATCTACACCAAAAATGGGAAACAAAATTAACATCTATATAATACGTAATGCTACATAAGTATCCATGTAGTCTCACAAATTACTTGAAAAAAAAGTTAGTTATATGTGTAACATATATGGTTATCATACAAGAAATAAAATATACCATTTTTGAGAATCTATCAACAACACATATAGAATCATGACCCTTCTATGCTATGGGTAATCTCGAAAAAAAAAAAGTCCATACTCGATGCTCCTAAGGTTTCTTATGTTATGACAGTGGTTGATATAACCTTGTGTTATGAATCCTCGATTTTTCGAACTGACATAATCTACATATTGGAAAATATTTGCGTACACATGTAGCCATCGACAATGAGAAATATCTCTCACTCAATTGTACCAAGGTGTTATCTATCCAAATGTGATTGGTTCATCCTCCATAATTCTTCTCTTGGATAAAACTCTCCCTCATTAACCTTCAAAAAATGCACAACTACATGGCTTTGAAAAATAAATCCTCATGTAAGAAGTAGTCTAACCAAGGCATGCAATCGATGCTCATTATTTTTGTTCGTGCTCTCTATGCTTCTCCGAAATATTCATCTTTTGTGTAGAGTTCCTTCATCGCCTTGAACCTTACTACTCCCACTTTGGTTTACGTAAGTCACATCTTATGCTTAATGCATATGTAACTCTATTTGATTTACCACATCCACTCTTCAAGACAAATGAGTATCTTTGTAAGGATTCAACCCATTTCATGTTTCTTTAATTCAATTTCCCTTTGGCTATTGATGAATTGTAATGCTTGATGGTCCGTATATGACCCAAAATCTTTGGAAAACAAGTAGTGCCTACACTTTTTAGAGATTACACTATGGTGTAAATATTTTGACCATGAAATGAATATCTTCTCCTATCATGATTTAGTTTCTCACTAAAATATGTGATGGGTCTTCCTCCGACTCATCACAAATCTCATGGCAGCTCCATGCTATGCCCTTAGGCCCAAGTCATAGATCGAGATATTTATAGCTGACATGTGGCTAAGATACCCTCCTATCATTCCATATTATATTTATTTATTCTCTTTTATTCTTAGTAGGTCAGCCTTCGTACTTTTCATAACATAATAGGTTATATATAGGATTTAGTAAGCAGTTATTAACCACTTGAGTCTTAGTGTATGGTTTAGAGGTTGCCCCCTCAAAGTGGCTAAGTAATTCTAATTTCTCATTGTGATAATTTATCTATATTTTAGTGTTTGTTGTTTTATTGCTACTAATATATGAATATAAGTAATTTCATTACAACTGGTATCAAAGCTTTGATTTGGGTGAGAATTAGGTCAAAAACCTAAAATTTTAAATTAAACTATATCTCCCAAATGGTGGTGAATATTTTTACAATTTTTTTAACTAAAATGGAAAAATCACTCAAGTAAAGTTTTCTCTAAATTTTAAGAGTTTTTGACCTATTTTGTACAAGATATATCCATTTTAGTGTTTTTCATAAATTTTCTCCATAGGCCACAATTTTTAGAAGTTTTCTAAGTTTTTTATATTTTTGGAAAGCTTACCAAAAGGATTTAGGTTTCATTATCTATTTTTTATCTATTGGGCATAAATCCATAAGAAACCCAAACCCTAAATTCCCATGATAAGTCCCAGACTCTACATCATGACCGATAGGTCCACGAAAGGCCCATGAAAGGAACAATTGGCTCCTAAGATGACTTCAAATAAGGAAGATATGGATTCTATGTTAGTGTAGGATTTTTCCAACTATGTAGTTTTACATGCACAATTTAATTAGCTTGCTATCAGAGGAAATGCACTTTAAATAATTTTTAGTTGTGATTTGAGTTAATTACCTTTTTGGGTGACCTAATTCCTCATTATATAACATACCTTCCTACACCTTTTTTGGCTAATGAGTTTATGCAACAAAGAAAAATTTCTTAATTATTGAAGAAAAGTTTATTCCTTTTAAGTTTTTTGGATTTCACTTCTACACACAAGGTTTTTATTTTTGCATTAGATCCTATCCAATTCCGATCCTCGATTGTGGCCCACTCTGACATGACATTAGATATTTTATTGTAGTTGAATGCCATAGAATTTGTTGTGAGATCTAGCTTTCTAGCTCATTTGGTGTTGTTTTTCATTGATTTAGGTTTTTAAGGGTTTAGTGGGGTTTCTAGAAAATCCATGAAAATATATTCCTTTGGATTCTCTAAATGAAAAATAGATAGCACCATTGAATTCAGAAGATCCCAATAACCTAGATTCAACTATAAACACGATATAGTTCTGTGACATGTGATTTCAAACATTTTTGGAGGGTTGAAGGCCATTTTTTTTAATTCTATTTTTTTTACCATCTGGTGTTTGAAGAGAAAAACCATTTATGGGTTTTCAAAATATTTGGTGGGTATTTGCTATTTTATATAGAAGATGTATGGATTTTTCAATATATGGGATTTTCCTTGTAGTTTTCTTGCCAACTGTACTTGCTTTACATGTGTCAAAAATTGACTAGTTTCCATTCATGATTTACAGATTGATCAACAAGGTGAAAAACCTGACAGAGTACTTTTTGGATTTGCAATTTGATCAACAAGGTGAAAAACCTGACTGAGTGCATTTAAAGATTTTTAGGATTTTCATCAAGTTGAAAACCCTAACACATGCCTTCGTAGTGAATTTCAAGATTTTGGGGAATCAAAACATTGGGACATCTCAACACATTTACATGTTAGATGTTTCCCAAACATGTAACCCTGAAATATAAAAGAATCTAGTATATTTCAAGAATTTGGGCTTCTGGTGCACATCGACACCACATGTAACTTACATTCAAGCCCCCGACCCATATTTAATGTCTAATATACTTCGAGTTTTAAGGGTTTTGGTACATGTTGACCCCACATGTAACTTGCATATCAAACCCCCAACCCTTAGTCAACACTCAATGTAATTTAGGATTTTGGAGGTGTCGAGCAAGCTCAAAATCCCGACGTAGTCTATTTCGGGTTTTAGATGTGCAAAGTAAGACCAAAAGCTTTGACGAATTACATTTTGGGATTTTAGTGGTGCTTTGAGTAATTTGAGAACCCCAACAATACCTTTTCGGGTTTTTCAAGGCGTGAAACAAGTCCAAAACTTGAATGAATAACATGTGGATGTCAAATTTATACCTTGGGTTCTGTGACTTGTTTGATAAGCTCAAATCCTCAACACAATGTTTGTTGTGTTTTATAAGGTGTTAAACAAGGTGAAAAATATTACGACGTACATGTGAATGCAAACTTTAAACATAGAGGAAAAATACTATTCACCGGTTAAATAGGGGCAATTTGGGAGTGACATCACTCAACCAGGTCACATCATAGTGTAAAGTGACATCATCAAGGGGGGGGGGGTACTCATCCTATCCATTAGCCACCTAGTCACATGGGAATAATACCTTGGTCTTACCAACCCATGACGGTTTAGCTTTTCCACATAAAATTGGACCAAACATTTGCGCTTGGAGATTGTATTTTTATGAGAAAGAAAATTTAAACTGCATTACTTTCAACTTACAACTCTTTTTGATGCGCCATTTGTTTTGAAAGTGTGAGTTTTTTTTTAGATTTACACATTGGGGATATTATCATGCCTTGTAAAATTAAACCTCTATAGTTTGGGGGGGGTTTCAAATCCTAATATTTCAAGCACACATAATTCAACACCACTTCTATAATGGATCAATTTCAATTTTTGCTTCTTACACCATTAAACTATCATAAGTGAAAGATAAGAAACAAATAGTCTTGAGGAGTAAAGGCTTACACTGGATCACTATGGGTACAAAAATAGAAGCAAAACCAAATGTAGAGAAGGTGAAGTGACACACTATAAGTGACGAAGAAACTAATCCTAAATGAAGTATGGATCACATTGGAAGGAATTTTTGGGAAGTAGGCCATAATGAGAGGTCATGAGTTAGATAATGAGATCATTAGTTTGAGCCCAAGTAAATTTGACATGATACAAGGCTTCTTCACCAATATCACTTAGGTTATAGTTGAAACTTGGCGACATAGAAAACACAGAAGATTAATTGATTCTTTACATCCTCTCCAAATTGGGTTCTGACTATTTTGTATTTGTTTCTACCTTCTATGCCACCAAAAATTCCATTGGAGATCCATGGACCATACCATGCTTGGATGATTTTACTAGTGATTTGAGTTGGAAGCAACACAAAATTATTTAAATGGGTACAATGAAGGTCTCTAAATCATATGCTCTATTTATGGACATGAGAAATATAAGACTTCAATTAAAGAGAAAAAATAAAATTAAAATAATCATGAGAACAAGAAGGATCAAAATGCTCCCACCTAAAAAAAATCTTAAATTGCCTCTTCCCTTGTTACTTTCAAAAATATAGGATCAAATGTGGGTATTGCATATGCAAACATGATGAAATAAAATATTTGGAGGATAATATTGAACAACTCATGAGTCTTCTTGATATGAACAACAAAAGTGTCCCTGATTTTATCAAATCATCTTCATCAACCCATGAATCCTCCAAGGAAAATGACAAGGGAAAATGGAAAGACAAAGAATTAGGAAAGGAGAAAACAAAGGGACAAATCCTACATGGGTTGTTGATTTTGGTGCATCACATCATATAGCCTCTTCACATGTGGATTTCACTTCCTTGGAGCCATGGTACATGTCCACTATACAATTTGGTGACAAGACTTCTACTCATGTTTTTAGGAGAGGGTCTATTGAAGTTAGTGGAGGAACATTCAATAATATTCTAAGTATTCCCTCACTATAAACTAATCTCTTATAGATATACCGTATTACTCACCCGGTCGGGCATGTGGGTTGAGTAAATTATAGATTGAATGTATGTCGGGGAGGTACACAATGATAATATCATTATAGTGGGTGTAGTTGATCATTAGAATCAATTATATTCCTTCTCTCACTTTGTCCATTTTTTGGATTCTTCATTAGATTCATCTGTACTTGATGACATTTTAGATCCTGAGAACATTTGTGATGACGAGGAATTATATTCTATCAAAAATTACTACAATAGCGATGGGGTTCTACCTCCACCATCTCTTTGTTACCTTCCATATTTGATGAATTATTTCTTGATCTACCTACTTCTGATCCACCATGGAATTTTTAGGGAATAGACACCTTGATTTATGATTAATCGGACATTGGGTAGTTTAGTACATAGTTGTAAGACCTTCCACATCCCTTCTTTGTTATTGCTTCGGATACGCCACCCCTTCATGGATTAGTTGGATCTTTCAATTTACATGAGAACTATAGTTCCTTGTATAGGAAGCACACCTTGGTTAAATATCCATCAACCACTTGGCACATTCATTCATTTTTCCATGTTGATCTATTCTTCACTACATCTACTTATGATCCAAAGTCACCCCAGAGGCTCTTTTATAGTATACATGGTGGACACAAGTAGTTGTATCTTTTACTGGGGCTTTCTAGTCCTACCTTCTCTTATTTTATCTCTTTTGGTGGGACATTTCTTCCCATTATATTTTCTCCCTTTCTCCACTTTATGAGATATTTACATTGTACATGGGTACCTCATCAGGACTTTTTACAAGAACCCACATTTTCTCCCCACATAAGCTACACTTGAGGGGGGTGTTAGTATAGGATTTTTACCACTATGTGGTTTTACATACATGGTCTAATTAGCTTCCTTAGGTTAATATTAGGTCATTAGGGGAAATTTAATTTAAGTCATTTTCTAAATGTGAGTTGATTTAATTACCTTTTTGGGTGACCTAATTTCTCACTATATAAGGTACCTTCCTATGTATTTTTTGGCTAATGATTTTATGCATCTATAGACACCTAAATCTGACTACGTAATTTTACTACTAAAATTGCACCATTTATCATCTTTCCCATCAGTTTCATTATAATTAGTGATTTCCCACTAATTAGCTAACATTCCCCTCACCTCGGTTAATTAACGACACTTCGTTGATTAACTAACATTTTCCTTCATTCTGGATGCCAATTAAAGACACTTTGTTAGTTTTAATCTTCTTTTAATTAACTATCATTAGTTAATTAATCATTTTTAATACTCTATTTAATCAATAAACCCTTTTATTGGTTAAATCCCTCTTAAAAACCCTCAAAATTCTACCTATTTCCTCCTAAATCACCTATGAATAGATTTCTAAGCCTATCTTGTCCTATTAATTAATCCTAGTTGATGAATTAAATCATCTCCAACTCCCATGAGTTTCCAATTCTAATAAATTCTTTCTAAACATGCTTATCTCTTCTAATTCTACTTTATCTTTTATCCCACATTTACTAGGTTTCTAGCTTCTCAAAATTTGAAAGCTATATAAAGAACCTACTACCTTCCTTCACACCTTACACCACACTTTTGCTAGTGATTTTATTATGCACATGATAAGAGAATTTTCTTCTTGAAAAGCTTATTCATTCTTGCATCCATTCTTCTCATTTGTGAGTAGTAAAGGAAGATCCAAACATGGCCATTAAGCCATTTTGGTGAGATTATTTCCTCATTTGGAGATAACATTCAATTGATTTCTTATGATCAAGATAGGTTCATAATAAGAGAAATCATACACATACAAAGCACATATAAATTTCAAGAGTATTGCTTAAATGTTTAGTGTTTTTCATTGTTGATGCATTAGATTAGCTTTCCTCTTTAAGCTTTATCATGGTGTTTAGTTTGAATTAGCTTAGCTAATAGGTATACTTGGTGTTAGATCTAGTTATTTAGCTTATCATAATTTTAGATTGCACACATTTAGCACGCCCAATGTGACATCCCTTTGTCTCATGCACATTTTATCAAGTTTTTGTAGTTAAATTTCATTTTTGCATACTAACCTCTATTTCATATATATTGATAAATATTGTGTTTCTTAACTCTTTTTGTTGAGTTTGCATGTGTTGAGTCTTTATTGCAGGTGTGAAGGAGGTAAAGTTATTTCAAATTTGAATGTTATCAACAAAGATTTGAGTTTTTTGAAATTATTTTTGTCAAAATCTTGTGTTCTTGATGTTGCACAAGTGCCTGTCTGTGCTAATGTCAAATACCTATGTGCCTTTGACCTAAAACACCTACGCCATTGTTGATTCTCCCGTGTAAGAGTTAAAACCCCTACGGTAGCTTTGATTTCCTTTACGCTACTGTTTTTGGAAAATTCATCTCTATTATACATAGAAGCCTTCACTCGCTAGTGTTGAATTACCCTTGCATTTGTATGAAACCCCCTGTGCTAGTGTTGAATTAACCATGTGCTACCATTGATAGCCATGCGTTACCATTGATAGCCCTATATTACCATTTATATCCCTATGCTAGTGTTTAATTTTCCTTGCATTACCATTGATAGCCTTACACTAGTGTTATGTATAAAATTTTGGCTCATATTTCAAGAAATTCTAGAATCTAATTTTGGTGTTTGTTGTTATTTTGCAAGTTTTTCTGATTTCTATTTTATAGGTTTTTGATTTAAAATAATTTTATAACATGTATAAATTATTTAATGAATGTTGTATTTCCATTATTTTCTTAAGCTAGGCTAAAGTTTGTGTATGCTCTTCTCTTGCACATTTGGTGATTTTGAGAATCAAAATCAACTTTAGTCTTCTTTTCCAAACATTCAATTAACTTGAAAATTTCATCATTCAATTTGTTAAGGGAATGAATATTTTACAAAGAATTTTAAAATTCATTTGATTTAAGTTTTCCATTTTAGAATCTAGTTGGATCAAGTTTTGTGTATGCTCTTCTCTTGCATCCGTGGACGATCTTGAGAACCAAAAACAACCTTGGTTCACTTTTTTAGGAAAAGTACTAAATATTTTGTGTGCAGGACCCAACGCTTGTCAAAGACTTGATAAAAACAATACTAATGACATTTTTGTAGTTTGAAAATGGTGTGCTAAACCACATTTTAATCAAAAGATAACAAACACACCATTTATTCAAAACAATGTATTTGTAGGTTCGGATAAGGGCTTAAACCCGTTCACTTTGAATTGTGGGAAGTATCTTGGTATAAGCCATAAAACTCATTATGAGGATTATCATAGGAACCCAAAAGTAGTCCACACCTTGAGGGAATTGGTGGATGAAATGAGAAGTGCCCCACTACCTACTTAACTATAAATACCCATGAGGAATGCTTCAAGTTGTCTCGTATGAGGCCCTATTCATTAATTTGATTGTGGGGTAATGATCCTTCATCTAGGAGTTATCTAGTGAAGCATATCTCTCTTAGAAAAGTATTGGCGAGTGTTGAGAACAAAATCTTAGGAAATCATTTGGAATTGGGGCTAACTTGACTTTATCCATCATGTTCTAAAGATCTCTCACAAAGAAAAAAATTCTTCGGAGTCAAAACCTTGTTAGTTGAACAAGGGGAGATTTCATTGAAGTTTTCCTACGTGATATTCATCATGAAACTTACAAGGCATAACTTTGTCTTAGTTTCTACTTTGTTTTTAAACAAGGTGAAACTCTGCTAAAGTTAGGCTAAGTATTTTTCATCACCACTTGTTCTATCTCCTTTGTTTTCTTATTGACATTTTTGGTCAAAAGAGAAAAAAATGTGGTGTTACCAAAAATAATCATGTCCACCACTTTTGTATTCACTTACATGACCATGTTGCAACAAGAATGTTAAGTGTTGAAAGTGTGTTGGTACATCCTCATGTTTTGGTACACCTTGTCTTGATACCCATAATCAAGATATCTCATTGTAGTTAGGTGATCCTACCTTGATTTACCCTTTGCATCATTACGTTTCTCACATTATAGCAACACATTTTTATACTTACATCTTATTTTCCCAAAATTGAATATAAGTATATCGATTGCCTTGTTACACTACTCACATTGTATTGATTCATTGATATACTTGGACCTAGTTTTTGATTCAAACATTGCCTTAAGTCTTGGAAGGTGTTGTCATTACGCTATTGTTCACATTGTGTCAATCCTATTTTGATACTAACATCTTTTTTTTTTTGAAAACTTGATTAAAAGTATCCAAGTAGTATTGTTACACTGCCCACATTTGTAACCTCCATTTCCAACACTTATACTTTGTTTATATTAAACTGAGTTTAGAGTATATACTTTACATTGTTATGTTGGTCATACCACCTCATCTCATTTTTAGTACATAAATCTTGTTTATCCAAAAATTAATTTACGTCTTTGAAATGTGTTGTCATCTTGTCAGTAATAATATTTGAGATAAGTTTTTAGACATAGGAGTAGACTCTTTTCATGATTGATTCCTTGTTTGGTATTTTTCTAGATATTCTTTCCTTAGGATATTATTTCATCACCAAAATTTGGTTGTATATTATTTATCCCTTTGGGACATTATTTGTAGTGGATTAGGACATTATTTAGTACATTCTTTGCGACATTATTTGTGACTATTTTTGGTGTCATCTTTGATAGGTTTTGTCTAGATTCTTTGTGATACTTGTGCACATTCGTTAGAACTTAGCAAAACATTTCCTATGCATCCTCTTACCGAATGATACATAGATGATCAACATAACTTTAGTCACTTTACGTGAAGGGGAAACCATGGTAGACCATAGTGGTGACGAGGTGGTATCTCCTCGAGACAACTATGAGTTTAACCCAACACATATAGATAAATTTATCTTACAAAATTGAGACCAAGTTCTCACACAAGTAGTGGAATTAGGGGCTAAAATGCCACCTAAATTTGACCATACTCTTCTTATGAACATGATCCATAGATTAGAAGAAGTAAAATTTCTCATTCTCACTATTGACGAAATATTAAACCCTGGACATGCTTCTACTTCTAGGAAAGGAAATAACAATGAGGAAGCACCTTCTAAAAACATTGGTAGTTATTGCATACCTACTATTTGAATTAGCCATGATGGTAACTAAGAATATGAAGATTGTGAAAAACCACCTCCACGTGAAAATCACAAAGAAACCTAAAATAATGAGGTCACTATTCAACATCAAATACAAGCCCTTAGTTGTCAATTAGTGAGTTTGGATTCCCATGTCCACAAGGAACCATGAAAAACTCTATATAATTAAAAACCTAAGGTTATGTACAATGATATTTACACAGAAAACCATGGAGGCAAGACACAAAAGTCAAACCGAGTATATATTCCGACTTCCCTTCACGTGGCCAAATATTTGACCAAGAGTGAAAATCCATGAAGAATGCCCTTACAAGTTTACAATAAAATAATGTAGGAAACAGTAAAAAGTAACAATTCAAATAACTATGTCCCTATCCTTTTTATTAGGAAATACTATGCACCCCATTTCCTCCTCACTTTGAATTCCCTAAATTTTATAAATATAGGGGTTAAGGTCATCCATGCGATCATGTTAAGGACTTCTTCATGGATTTCTAAGAAGTTGTGTACAATGATAACTATCTCATTCACTTTTTTCCATGGAGTCTTGTAGGACAAGATCTTTAGTGGTTTCTTCACATTCCTAAAGGTACTATTTTCACATTCATTGAGTTAGCGAGAAAAGTGTGTGCCAATTTTTATTCAATATGGAAAGTGACATTACCATGTTAGATTTTTGTAACACCAAACAACATAAAAACAAAAACTTCAGTTATTTCCTCCAATAGTGGCAAGCGTTACCTAGTTACTTCTCTTGATCTATCCCGAAATAACTAGTTAGTATCTTTGTACCAAATCTACATCCTGAAATAGATTTCCATTTGCAAATGCATTGTGTGAGAACATTTGAGGAAATCATAGAAAAAGGGATCCAAATTGAGAAATATTTATTGGATAAAGGGACTTTGAAGCCCTTAAAAAAACATCACCATGAATCCAAAACCAATGAAAAACCTAAATTATTTAATAAAAAAAAGAATGTCATAGGTGATGGAATCATAGATTCCAAATGTGTGCAAGTCATCCAAAACAATGCTCCTTTGAAACTTTCCAAAGGGCCGGTTGCACCAAAAATAAAACATCAAGTGTTCACTCCCTTTCAGACTCTTTTTCATCAATATTAAAATAGTTAGACACAGTGAACATGGTTAGGTTCCCAACTAATACGCATTTTGCTGATGATGCGAGAAATTTTCCCTGGTACAAATACCACAAGTATTACAACTTTCATCATGTTAAGGGCCAAATAATTGAAAAATATTTGAAGTTAAAACACTTCATTCAAGACCTCATAGACATCGGGGAAGTTGAAATTGATTCTCTGGACCAAGTAAAAATTCAAACACAAATTTACGGATTTATAAAGAGCCATTTAAAAAATATAAAAAAGGGGATAAAAAGTCGGATCAAGGCCAATCATCCCAAAATAAAAATGCTAATTACATTATTGATTAAACAACTAATCATTTTGATTCTCTTATTAGTTGTGTTCACCCTATTACTGAGAAAGTAAACACTATTAAAATTAAGACACAAGTGTGTGTTGTGGCAACATGACACACTCATCTTATAAGACCACTACTCTCCAGGATAGTCAATATGATCTCCTTGAACAACTAAAGAAGACTACTGCTAAGATTTCTATGTTAGATCTTCTTAAAGTAACCAACATTCATAAGTACATCCATTACAAAACCCTTCAAGGGTCAAGAGTTTCTACGGATATTGATCCTACATGCTTCCAAACCTTGGTTACGCAGCTTTCTCCATCCAAACACATTATCTTAAGTCAACATGAGATTCTAATAGATGATCATACCCATAACCTCTCCTTGTACATAGAGGTGATCGTGACTCATAAAAATATTAAGAGAGTACTTGTGGACAATAGATATGGCTTAAAAATTTGTAGCTTGCAAATAATCGGACATCTGGGGTGCACCGATGTGGAACTTGAGCCTAATATCATTACCATAAAGGCATATCATAATGCGAGTGACAATCAGATGGTACAATAAATTTTCTTGTGGAATTTGGGCCTACTATTAATGATACCTGGTTCCATGTCTTGGACTTGGAACTAACCTACAATATGATTCTCGGTCTCATGGATTCATGCCATGCAGGACGTGCCTTCCACTTTCCATCAATGTATAAAATTGTATCATGAAGGACAAACACTTACCATTCTTGGGGACCCACAACCCTTTACACATTACATAATATTATCTGGTTATTTCACCTCTATATATGAGTGTCCTTCTTTAGAGATCGCTATACAAGTTCAGTCCTAGGATCTTGCCTCCCACATTGATCCCGATACACTATGCCCATAGAAATATGGTGCTTCCACATCTATTTACCCATTTTCTACATGGGACATGAAGGTTCTCCCTACTGGATCTAGAGAATACAACCTCCAACAAGACCTTTTTATCTGTAATCTACCCCTATCACCAAAAAAATGTGGTAGGCCTTGCTATCAGCCTCAACGGTCTCGGGAACTTTACAACATTGAAAATTTTCTTCCTAGTGGCATTTTGGCATATAAAAAACTACTTGATGCTCCTATATCCCAGTCTCCCTATAATTAGATGGTTTCTTGCTACCAAGCTCCCAAGTATGCCATCCCTAATAAGATGATGTACACTATGGGATATTAAGGATATAGACATGGTGTTGATGAGAAATGAGTGTTAGAACCTCTTCCAAAATCACATCAAAAGATGGTAAAATATGGATTTGACATTCAACCATATGGGTCCCATCCCCAAGAAGTCAAAGCTACTTCTTATAAGCATGATGATAGTTCTTCCGATTATGACAATGAAATATATTCCCACTATAGTCTCTATGAAGACATTGCCTCTACTAATCTATTTCCTTACACATCTATCTTAACCATATCCCCTACTATTCCCACATTAGACCTCGTTCACCCATACCTTGTGAATTGGGACAAAAAAACACGTACCGATCGAATTCTTCTAGAATTATGAAGCAATTGGAAAATTTATGGGTCTCATGAGATGATATTACCATTGGCGATAACAAGAAAGGCTTCTCTATTGATCTAGATGCATATGTATACTTTGGGGAGGAGGTTGAGTTTTTTGGTCAGAAAAATCAAAAAGAGAATGAGGGAAAGATAACTTCCAAAAAGCCTCATCAAAAGAAAAAATCCAAGTCTCATAGTGAACACCTCTTTGAGGCACTATCAGATGTAAAAATTGAAAAATCTAAAATGGATACAAAAAGTGATCACTCTAAGGGTGAAAATATTGTCAAGACACCCTTAGAAGTAAAAATTAGCACTTGAAGATGAGCCCAAACTGGTTAAGCTCGAAGCTTCCCTCTTAGCACAAGAATTTATTTTTTTGTCATGCTCCTTTGTGAATTTTCAGATATCTTTACTTGGTCATATGCTGGCATGTCTAGATTGGATCCTTCACTAGTAGTGCATAAATTGATTGTGCATGAATCAACTAAACCAATCAAATTAAAATTAAGGAAAAATCATCCTCACGTGGCCCTTTTAGTCAAGGAGGATCTAGAAAAATATTTAGCAGTAGGGTTCATTAGACCTATTGACTACTCAGAGTGGATATCTAACATAGTACCTATGCAAAAGAAAACCACTAATATCAATAATTGTACAGATTTCAGAGACATTAATAATGCATGTCGTAAAGATGATTTTCCTCTCCCTAACATCAAGATGATTTTTGATTCAACTACGAGGTTATGAAATGATATCTCTTATGGATGTATTTTTAAGTTATAATCAAATACAAATTACAAAATAAGATTAACATAAGACTGATTTTACTACCCTCTTCGGGAAATTATGTTACCAAGTCATGTCCTTTGACCTTAAGAATGTAGGAGCAACCTTTCCAAGGGCCATGGCTATCATCTTCCATGACAGCCATAGACTATGTTGATGATATCTTGGGAAAGTCCAACACTTTAGAAGAACATACAAAGATCCTATGATGTATCTTTCAACATCTCAAAGATTACAAGTTCAAGATCAACACAAAGAAGTGTGTCTTTATGGCGATATCAAGAAAATTACTAGGCTTCATTATATCAAAAAGAGGGATTAAAATGGACCCAAAAAAGGTAGCTTTTATCATAGATATACCTCCTCCAAAGAACGTCAAGCAACTGCACAACTTACAAGGTAAGATCCATGCTACACACAGATTTATATCCCAATTTACTGATAAATGTCATTCCTTCACACATCTTCTCAAGAAAGATGTTGATTTCCATAGGGGCCCTAAAAAACAAGGATTTTCCTTACTCAAGGAATATTTGGCCAAACTTCCTATTCTTATACCGCTTACCCTAGGTGAACCCCTGCTAATATATATTTTAGCCACTCAATTTGAAATAGGCACACTTCTAGCTCAGTATGATTTGAATAACAAAGAGAAATATGTCATTAATTTAGTCCCACGTTGATCGCTTGTGAGCTCAACTATCCAAAAATTGAAAAGGCTCTCTTGGTTGTTTTTTCTTTCTAAAAACTTCATCATTACTTGTTAAACAATAAAACCAAGCTCATGTCCAAAGTTGACCTTCTTAAATATCTCTTATCCAAACCTATGCTTACGGGGAGGGTGGCCATTTGGATTATATTATTAGGTGAGTTTGATATAGAGTATGTCAACCAAAAATTAGTCAAAGGGAAAGTACTTTAAGATCAATTAGCTGAGGCCCCTTTTCTAGGAATCGAGCCACTAAGTTTAGAAATTCCTGATGCTTCTATGATGTATATCAAAGAATCCATCACATGAAAAGTGTACTTTGAGGGATCATTCAATTTTCATGGTTCATGAGTAGGAGAGGTGCTTATCACTCCAACAAGTTATTTAATTCCTCAAGCTTTCATAATTGGCTTCCCATGCATAAATAATATAGCCAAGTATGAATCCCTCATTGCAGGATTGAAAATTTCTACATGGTGGGATATCCGACAGGTTAATGTTATTGGTGATTCTCAATTGACCATCAAGTAAGTAAATGATGAATATAAGGTTAAGGATGCGAAGATCATATCTTATAAGAAACTGGTTGATACTTTGAAGGAATTATTTATACAACTCACCTTCTAGCAGATACCCATATGACATAATAACTCGGTATATGTTATGACCACAATTGGATCTTTGTTACACATTACTCGCTGAGTAACAATGATATGCATTTTTTTGTGGAACATTTGACGACATCGACATATAACATGCCAAAATATTTCTTGGTATGTGAAGTTGTTAGTCCCTTATCCCCCTATTACCTTGATATCTATAATTACCTACATGATGGAACCTTTCCTCCTAACATTACCCATTCTAAAAATGTAACCTTATCCAACGTATATCCCATTATACCCTACTTGGGGGCACTCTCTATCATCGAGGCTATGATGGGAATATGTTACGTTGTCTTAACTTGGAAGAATCTATCTTAGCAGTCAAAGAGGTGCACAAAGGCATATGCGGGGAAAAAATGAGTGGAATGGGTTTTTCTATGAAACTTTTAAGAGTAGGCTATTATTGGTCTACTATGGAAACTAATTTCTATTAGTATGTGTGAAAATTTCTGTTGTGTCAAAAACATGGAAATCTAATACATGCTCCAACATAATATTTGCAACCAATTACGACACCATGGTCATTCTCTAAATGGGGACTGGATCTCATAGGGAAGCTCACTCCAACTTCCTCATATGGACACAATCATATCATAACCGCCACCAAGTATTTTACCAAATGGGTAGAGGTTGTTCCTCTCACTTATGTTACTTGGTGTAAAAATTTCCAAGTTTATAATGAATCACATCATTTGCCACTATGACATCCCTTCTGCCATTGTATCTGACAATGGAAAGTATTTCAAGAATAAGAAAGTGAAGGCACTATGCCAATGCTTCCAAATCTACCAAAATGGTCAACCCCTCATTACCCTCAAAGCAATGGAAAGGAAAAAGATTTAAAAATACTCTTGTTCATATAATGGATAAAATGGCGAAAAATAGAAAAAGAAACTTAAAATTAAAGAGAAATAAATTCCTCCAAGTGTGAAAACCACACAATTGTGGTACTTTAGACAAGTCCTTTGGTGAAAACTAGTTTCTAGCGCCATAGGAGGATTCATTGTTCACAAGAATCTCACACCTGGGCATGATCACTTCTTCTTAGAATAGTGTTTTGCCTATTTCGAGATCCTTTTGAGCTTGTCCTCTGTGGCCTTGATCCAACCAAACCTATTCTTGTATATATGTGTGGAATTTTCCTTTGTACATTCCCATTTATCGCTTGGGAATCCATGTGTCTTCATTTTCTTATCCATCGATTTGGAAAAATTTAAGAAAACATCGAAAACATTCAAATAGGTATCACTGAAAAACAAATTAGAAAACAATATAATCGTGTCTCGATAAATATACAAAAACAATGCAAAACACTTAGAAAATTATTAGAACCTAAATATTGGCTAAGTACTAAGAGGTGTGTGCACGCATGATCAATAAATAGAAGGAAACTCAGGGACAAATGTGGAGGAAAAAGGGTTTAAGTGAAACCAGGGCACGTGTGGGAGGTAGAACAAGGGTTTAAAGGACTTAACCATATTTGGCATCATGGAGTCACTTGAGGAAAAAGTGAGGACCTGAATAGGCATGATGAGTGGATAAGCTGCGAACCTAGAACATTGGAGGCCAAGAAAACATATTCCACACAGGAATATTCTTAGAGACATCATTACAATTAGTGGAAGGTTTTGCAAAAGGATAAGCATTCACCAATGGAGGACCACATTGAAACTTGGCACACAATATGCTCAGGAGAGAAGTCATGGCGGTGGACGCTGATCCTATTTGAAGAAGTTATTGGGACATGAACAAAGAGAGAGGAAAGAGAAGGGAAAAGAGGAGAATGAAGGTAAGAAGGTGTTGTAGAAATGTTAGGAAATGCTAAGGGTTTGGAGCTCATGATGTGAGGGTTTGTAGTTCTTAGTGTTAGAGGGTTGTAAGGGATATCATTAAGTGTATGTATGGGTACTGGGGTCTATAACAAGGGTTATAATGAGGATTATTTTGTAGGGGTTGGATCTTTATCATTTGATGTATATGGTCTGAGATGACCCTTTTGAATGTAGTATTGCAAGTAGAGACTCTTTTTAAATCAATATACATGGATCTATTATGTACATATTGTTTATAGGTGTAAACCCTCATGTTATTTGGCTTGTCATGACTCAAATTTGGTTTCTTGTGCTTCATACAATGTTTATTTAGATTTTGTGATGCATTGATGTGTAGATCTGATTAGTTATATCTTCTACCTTTTGAGTAGATGCATGTACTTCTGTTTCTTAAATAATCCTCCATTAATGAAAAAACTATCTTGCAAAGCTCACATAAAAGAGGGTTTGACACCCACGCGCACTTGGGTGAGTGTGTAATGTATGCAGGGTGATAGGGAAATGCGCTTGGGGTTAGAAAGAAGTATTGAGGGTAAAATAATGATTACATATTGGTTTCATTGCCAGGACCTATTTTGAAGCTATTGTGAGAGAAATGTGTAATGACAGAGCACTTGACCTTGGACAACATTGAGACCTGGCTTAAAATCATGGAGGATGAGTTTTCTCAGAGGTTCAATATTGGATTTGAGTTTGATGCACGAAAATGGGTGGAGGAAAACTTGTATCACAAACTCTATGAGACATTATTCGATGTTTCCTAATAGAGTTGTATGAATGACTATCAACATATGCATCAAGGAAAAGTTAGTACTATAGACCTTGTGTTTGGACCCAGGAGGAATATTAGCGGTTGCATGATGCTGATCTGACTTGGACCCATGTTGTTGATCACTAGTGGAGTAGAGTGTTGACTAGTTATACCTGAAATACACTATTTCTACGTATTATTTCCTAGAGATTGCTGATTTCAAGTTCTTGAGGGAGACTAGAGGATCATTCTTGCATGTTATTCCCTTGACTATAAAGATCCTGGTCCTTACTTTGAGTTTGGAAGAATTTCCCATGGATGGCTAAACTCTTGCTAGGCATAGGGCATGAAAGCCGGTGTGGAAGAAGGATGGAAAAAATTATGGTAAAGCTGGAGAGAGAGAGGAGGCTAAAGTATAATGAAGCTTAGGAGAGGGAGTTGGTAAGACAACATGAAGCTATAGGAGTGATGGATTTATGGAGGAAGATGTTGTGGGAAGGATTTGAGGTTTGCACGGAGGACGTGGAACTGAGTAGTCTGAGCTACCCCATCTTGGCAAGCACGGAAGAGAAACCCCTTGGCTTCTAGAGAGATCTTGTCATATGAAGAAAGGAGAAGATCCGTAGGCACACATCTTAACCCACATGAAAACCAGACCCTTGCACTTAGTTTTCTAGTTCTTGAGATAAGTTTTGATAATCCAGTTGGTATCGGTATTTGTAGTCAGCGACACCTAGGAGGTATAATTTTTCATTTGGTACATCTATGGCTGCATAATAATTTCCTGTGTTTGAGGTATTTTTCGGAAAAACATTTGGGAAAGGTGTGGGATAAAAGGTTTTAGTATCACATCTAGGAGCGGTGTGGGAAACACATATGGGAGTGGTTTGGTATCACATCTTTGTCGTTGCATAGTTTAGCGTGACAATAGGTTCGTAGGGCACAATTGCGTTAGGCCCCTTACCTATGACAGGAGGAGGATATGGAGGAGTTGGCACTAGTGGATCTAGTGGGTATGGTGGTGGAGGTAACATTAGAGGGAATCAAGGTCCTAGATTTGGTGGACAAGGTCCACAACACCATCAATAGGTGTTTTATGAGATGTCACTCCACTTACCTGATTACAAGGGCATTAAGGATGCCACAAAACATGTACACAAGTGCAAGTTACTACGGTGAAAATGGAATTGTTGCCCTTGAGCGTAAAGTAAGCCAATTTGTAAGCACGTTGGAAGGATGCACATATAGCTAGTACAAGAAGTCGACCCACACAAGACAACGGTGGATTGCATTGCAGACTGCGTAATGCCTTTTTAGAGAAATTCGACATACCTAAGTTTGAATAGAAAAGCATCAACACGTTAAAGGAGATTTAACAAGGAATGATATAGAGTGTGTGGGAGTATGACACATGGTTCAAGACTATCCTATCCAAGTTATCTCATGATATTCACCCTTCGCAACATCTCAATGGTTCATTAGAGGAATGATTACACCATTCGGAGGGCACTTAAATAGAATACTTTCATAGATCCATGCGAGGCCTTGGAGGCTGCCTTGTGTGTGGAGGTAGTAGGAAGTGTTGATACATGAGTTAGTCTATTCCTAGAAGCCTAAATTTCTGCAATGGAAAAGCAACTGGAGAAATTGTTTGTGAACTTGGCTCATTAAAATTGCATTCGGCTATGGTGTATGGATTGTGAGGTAGAAGGTCATATGAAGGAGAATTATAATCAGAGATCAGTACATGTGATGATAGTAGACTGTGAGATTTTCCATGAAGATCATGATGTAAGTAGGTGTCTGCTGCTGCAGTGCATGATCTGTAAGAATGTGTCTTGCTGTTGTAAAATTTACACTTCTACTACTCATGATACTAAGGATTTTAGATTTATTGACCAAATACATGATGCCATTGATACTGGTGTGCACCGGACTAGTTTTGCAAGTAATTCCAAGGATGAGGGCCATCATTATGAAGAGGGAGTTACAAAAGAAAATTTCACAGAGGATTTAGAGGCCATGAGAGAAGAAGTGAGTTCCCATGTGGAACTTGTTACAACTATGGGTCTATGGAACACTATAAGTGTGAATGCCCTAATCTGCTACAATTCTCTTGGTGTGGAAAGAAACACAAGTACAAGGAATTCCTAGAATTTTTTGAACACATGAGACAAAAGCAACAAAAGGATAAGGGCATTGAGATGGTGAGTGTAAAGCGTGCTAATCAACAGTGGATGCCAAGAATTGCGTGTTAATCAGAGTTAGAACATGTACTAGTGACAACGTGATCTAAGGTTGTGCGTGCCAAGAAGATACCAAAGCAGAGGCCGCTGATTACAAGAGAAGAAGTGGTATATGGGAAGTATCCGGACCCTATACATCAGAAGAAAGTCTATCAAGAGACCATGTACATAATCAAAAGTATTCAAGGGGAAATTTAATGTCTAAAAGAGAAATATAGGAAGTTGGAGTAGAAGAAGAGAGCTGTGGTCCCTCAATCAAATATAGATGATGTTAGAGAAGTGTGTAAGATCTTTGCGCCAAGAGAATATCATTCCTATATTAGGATAATGGTTGAGAGATAAAGTACCAAGCATTGGAGGAGAGTGCAAGAGGAAGGTTTTCATGCTAATCTACCTCCCTATAACCTTGACTATGATAAAGAGATTACCTTGAATACACTTGTTGATGGATGGATCCTAAGTAATATTATGATTGAAACAGGCAAGGTGGTTAATGTTCTCACCCTCAATGCATGGAATCAAATGGGAAGGCCCCCATTACAACCATCTTCAAATGTGTTGTATATGGCTAATAAGACAAAAGAAATGCCCATTGGTGTTTTAAAGGATGCCACTATCTCTATCTAAGGGGAAAAATTCATTGGAGAATTCTAAGTCTTGGTGCTTGTTGAGCTTGAAAAATTTCTAGCGTTACTTGGGTGCCCTTGGTACTATAAGAACAATGTTGAATTACGTTTAAATAAGGGGTATATAAGTTTTGAGAAAAAGGAGGAACGTGTTATCATTCCTTTAATGAATGGGAATTTAGTGCCCTATATTGAGTCCTTGGGAGAAGAAGACCTAGAAAAAATCTATGTGTGCAATATCAGGGACCCTAAGGTTGTCCAACCAAAAAAGAAGGCATTATTCAGTAGGAATACGCTCAATCTATAAGTGATACAACTAGTGTGGCATGTGAAAATTGGGTGCATGGGACATATGAGTTATTCGGAAGGTAATTAAGAGGCTCTGTGACGAAAGTAACAAAGACATGCTTAGCCAGGCACTTGGGAGGAAAACAATTACCAAGTTACACCGAAGGAGCCAACCCTGATGTTTTCCTACGAGCAATGGAGACCTAGTGGAGATGTGAAGTTGAAAGGAGAATTATGCTTAGCTATACCTTGCTTGGGACCACAACACATTGGTGGGAAACCCATCGTAATAACCTTCTAGAGTGGCACAAGGTGAGAATCACATTCTCTGTTAGGTTTCTTTGAAGCAATGCACCTATTGTTATACAAGACATGTGATAAGGCCTGTATGAAAGGTGTAAAAGAATTACCTCCATATTTATGGGGGCATAAGATTTACTCCACCTTATAAGACTGCGTGCGCATAATGTTACATTCACTCAGAGCTGCGCCATTAGATAGGAAACTGGTAGGAATTGATGGATGATCTCCTTCAAGCTTTCAAATATCAAAGTACTAAACCATTAGTGAATGAGGTGATACAGGTTGTTAAGCACCTAAATATGGGAGATAGTGCCATGGCGAGAGGATATAGTACTAGAGTTATTGGGTGAACCTAGCTTGGAAGTGTGTTTTGATGAGGAAGAATATGAGGAGGTACAAATTGAGCGCGCATGCATGGAAAAAGAGAAAGGAAAATTGGTCTATGTGATAGATGGTGAAGAGGTGGAAAAATTAGATGTTAACCATACTTTGTAGGAATGTGTGAGGTTATGGATAGAGTTGATTGGAAATCACATGCCTACCATGAACCCACGAAGCCTAAGAAGGTTAACATTGGTTGAAGGTGAAACCTAAGGAGGTTACTATTGGTGATAAATGGACGAAAAAGGAGATTTCAAAGATCATTGATATGTTGTGTGAATTTTAGGATTTATTTCTGCATGGGTACCATAATATTAAAGGAGTTCACCACTCCTTGGGAGAAATGAAAATCAAGTTAAAGGAAGGTGCACGCCCAATTCAGAAGAGACCTTATCAAATGAATCCAAATCTATGCATCAAAGTCAAGGAGGAGATTGACAAGATGATTGCATCAGGCATCATTGAGGCTATTGAAGAATCAGAATGGATAAGTCTAATGGTCATCAACATTAAGAAGGATGGAAGGATAAGGATTTGCGTTGATTACTAGAGATTTGAATGTGGTATGTGTCATTGACCCTTTTCCAACCCCCTTCACTAAGGAGATCCTGGAAGGAGTAGCTGGGTGTGAGATATATTATTTCACAGATGGATTCTCAGGATATCATCAGGTTATAATTGCAAAGGAGGACCAAGAAAAGACAACTTTCACCACTGAATGGGAAGTTTTCCTATATGGTCATGCCTTTTAGAATGAAGAAAACACCGCTATGTTTTTGTGTATTGTGGTTCAAGCATTTCAAGTCTTCATCCATAAGTTTCTTCAAGTCTACCTTGATGATTAGACAGGTTTATGGACTAGTAAAATACCATTACAACAATCTTGTTGATGTTTGAGAGATGCCAAAAATTGAGTATATCTCTCAACATTAAGAAATGTGTTTTCGCTACTCCTTTTAGAACCATGTTGGGGCATATCATATGTAAGGAAGGATTATTGGTGGATCCTACAAAAGTTTCCATTATTGTGGGATCGGGGAATGTATCAGCTCGAGTGCGGTGCATAGATTCCTTAGGCATATAGGAGTCTACCAAAAATTTATTAAGGGATATACCAAGATCACCGTGTCATTGGAGGGATTGCTTTGAAGCATATAAGTCTACCTTGATGATTGGATAGTTTATGGACTAGTAAAATGCCATTACAACAATCTACCATTGATGTTTTAGAGATGCCAAAAATTGAGTATATATCTCAACATTAAGAAATGTGTTTTATTACTCCTTTTAGAACCCTGTTGGGGCATATCATATGTAAGGAAGGCTTGCTGGTGGATCCTGCCAAAGTTTTTGTTATTATGGGATTAGGGGAACCTACTAGCTAGAGCGTGGTGCATAGATTCCTTGGGTATATGGGGTACTACCAAAAATTTATTAAGGGATATGCTAAGATCTTTATATCATTGGAGGGATTTTTGAAGCACAAAAGTACATTTCATTGGGGAGAAGTGCAACAGATGGTGTTTGATACATTGAAGAATAGGATTATCACTATGCCCATATTACACTTTCCTTCCTAGGATAAGCCATTCCATGTACATGTTGATGCCTCAGGGATGGAAATTGGAGTAGTGTTAGCACAACCTAGTGAGGGGAATGTTGATCACCCTCTTTGTTTTGCAAGTAGGAAGTTAACGACATGAGCAAAACTATAATACTATTGAGCATGAGGAATTGTCGATGATCTACGCGTTGCACAAATTTAGGCAATATCTATTGGAAATACCCTTTATATTCTACACAGACCACATGACATTGAAATAATTGGTAAATAATCCTATTTTACAAGGGAACATATGTAGGTGGGTCATATTATTTTAAGAATTTGAGTTTACAGTTGTTGAAAAATTAAGTAAGAGTAATTTAGGGCCACCATTTATCAAGGATAGAATTAGGAGAGGATGCATAGAGCATTGAGGATACAATGTTGGATGCAAATTTGTTTAGATTGTAGCACACACCTCGACTTAGAAGATATTGCAGTGTTTCTCAAAATGGGTATGGTGTTGGAGGGAATGAATAATTTGGAGAGGAAGTAGTTAGCCATCAGCGCTATGTCCTACATGTTAATTGGTTGAGACTTATACAAGTTAGCCCGTGATGAGATCTTGCACAAGTACATGTTAGAGCATGAGCAGAGCTGCAATCATGGAGGAAGCACATGGTAGAATTGTAGGAAACTATCTTGGAAATGCCACAGTGTGGAAGATTTTACTAGTAGGTATTTAGTGGGAAAGCATTTACCAAGATTACATCAAGTATTGCAAGGCCTGTGACCATTGCCAGCACCTTGGTAAACTAGGGAAAATAAATGAAATGCCATTAAGACCGATTTCTAGTGTAGAACCATTCGAGAAGTGGGCAATTGAATTCGTAGGCCCTATTTATCCAAGCCGCACAAAGGATAGGTTCATGCTATATCATTACATGCATATATTACCTTAAAAGGTGGGAAGAAGTGGCACCTACAAGGGATTTCATAGTGGCAACAACAACTAGGTTCTTGTGGGAAAATATAATCAGTAGATATGGATGCCTAATGAGTTTAATAAGTGATATGGGTAATCATTTTTAAATGAGACAATTAGAATCTTATTGGAAGAATTCATGGTGGCCCATCACAATACTACCCCTTATAACCCACAAGCTAATGGGATTCTTTGAGGTGTTTAAAAAAATTCTGAATCACACATTAACCAATATTTGTGATGTGGGAAGAAAGGATTGGGATGATAAAGTTTCTGCATGTGTTATGGTCATATCAAACTACTTATAAGAGATTGAACAAGGCCACACATTTTCAATTGTTGTTTGGTGTAGAAGCTATGTTACCTGTTAAATTAATGTTACCATCAGTGCATATAGCACACATAGGAGGGTTAGATGATGAACAAGCACTTGAGGAGAGGATTGATAAGTTGATGTAGTTGGATGAGAGGTGGGCTATTACTCGCTGGATTATGAAAAAAATATAGGTAGAAGGCATGGCATGATAAACACATCAAGAAAAATTAGTTTGAGGTTGGGTAGATGGTTCTCTTGTATGATTCCAAGTTTTTGCACCATCCTGAGAAATTCAAATTCCATTGGTTGGGCATGTACATTGTATCCTATATACTTGATTCAGGTGCTTTCTAGTTACAAGCGCTAGATGGAACATGGTTGCCAGGCCATTTCAATGGGAGTAGGCTAAAGCCCTACTATAAATAAGTCTTCTTTATGTTTGTAAATAAGGCAATATTGCCAATTAGCCTAGGATTTTCTTTGATGTAGTTTCCTTTCTTTGTGTTTCCCTTTCTTGTTGCTTTTTACCGAGCCATTTCAATAGAGTAGATTGAAGCCCTACTATAAATAAGTCTTATTTGTGTTTGTAAATAAGGCAATATTTCTAGTTAGCCTAGGATTTTATTTGATGTAGTTTCCTTTCTTTGTGTTTCCCTTTCTTGTTGCTTTGTTTTGTGCGCATTTGTGCACTAGTAGCCACTTATTATTTAAAAAAATTATGCACAGAGGACCACACATCCATTTTTATGTAGGGTGGAGTGATATGAAAAGTGTTGGAAGCTATGGTTATGGATGTCCCGGGTTGAAAAACAAAAAAACATGTGGATTAGAAGATCACGAGTAGAAGAGGTGAACATAAGAGAAAGATGGCGTTAAAAGGATTTATAGAAACCACGTACAAGAATGTAAAGTGTAGGAAAAACATGAGGTAGGTGATGTCAAGAACTAGGATTAGGACACATAGGAAGTATGCCTTTGGTATTGTATGCACGCGCGTAAGAGATGTGGTCGGTAAGGGGTTTTTACGCACTTGAAGGTTGCCAAATTTTTTTTCATAGGCTTGAGCACGGAGGAAAAGCACTGAAGGTTGGTGTTGGAAAAATGCACCTTTATTACAAAATTACGTTGGTAAGTGGCATGAAATTTATTGTGGAGAAAAGAAAAAGTTATAAATATAAGATCGGGGATACATTATTTCCTACCTTGCGTTTTAAGTTATCAAAGAGCTGTCATGAACTAGGGCATCCTTGCGAAGAAGGTTTGAGAAGAGTTGTGAATATTTTTGTGCATAAATAGTTTGATCAGTAAACCAAAGTAGAAAGAAGTACATGGGTGTAAGTAGAGAAGGTTGTGTGGAATAATCCCACGGGTGTTACGCCATCTTATGGAAAAAGGGTTTTCTAGGTTATGATTGCATAGATAAGGCACACAGTTTGAAATAATTTTTGCAAAGGAGTGGAGCTGCAAAGTTGAGTAGAGCTAGGACAAGGAGAGAGGAATACTTTTTTAGGACCCGAAAAAATAATGACACCAAGGAAAGTAGCAAATGTTCACCGAAGAAGGTCAAGGGAAAAGGAAAAAAATCCATTTATACTAGTTTCAATGAAGAATGGTAAGTGGGAAATGCAAGATACCCAGGACAACGTATTACTTGGTAAGGAATGGGTGTCTCATGTTAGAAAGATGGCCGTAAGTGATTACAACCATCAAATGAGCACCATAGAGAATGAGATGACCCTAGAACTGGTTCTCCCTATAGAGAAGAGGACACCAGATGGAATGCCTATCTATGACGATGAAGTGAAGGTGAAAATGGAGAAGGATGGGTTGTTGTAACTCTACGATTTGCCCTATTTTGGTAAACTGAGTGAATATACCAATGGTTGATGTTGCGCGTGCATGAAGACCACTTATTTTTCATAGGTTGGAGGATGCACATAACCCCCTAGCTAATTTCTAAGTTCACCAGCCTTATCTGTGAAGGAGAATCATTGGACGATGATTTGGGAGATAAGAAAGCCATTAAGAATACCATTGAGGCTTATGACTACAAGAAGGGTTCATGCTACTTTGACATTTCGTAATTACTGACCCGGGTGATGAGGATGGCTGCCCATTTGGTCATAAATCTGAATGGGCAAGAGAAATGGATATAGATATAGAAATATTGGTTGAATGTATGCCATAAGATATCAAAGGGGACCATCTATAACCTCTCAAATTTTATTATAGAGGATATTATAAATGTCACGCATGACAGAGAGAAGATCATGTTTGGTAATTTCCTCCTCACCATTGTCTTTTCAGAGATTGGAGTGCCTAATGAGTCGAATAAGTTGTTTTAGGAATAACCAGATGAGAACCCCTCCCCTACCAAGAGGTTTTAAGAATATACTTGTGACACCATGATGTCTGCTCATAAAATGTGCTTGGAAAAGTGGTATAACTATGTTGGTGATATAATTTTTTGGTTGGAAAAATTAGGTGTCTCCACCAATGTTCACGAGGCTACACCCCTCTACATTGAATGGTACAACTCCCATTATTGAAATTAAACTAATCCTAATCCTATCTAAATGTTTTGGGTGGAAAAATTAGATAGAGATCACACAGGGACACTCCACTAAACCTTTGGCAAAGGACTTGTATGGGGTATAAGGGAGGAAACTACAACAATAAAGGTAAAGAGGGGGAAATTATGCAAGGAATATTACTGCCATGAGTAGATTGTAGAGCTCACACCTAGTAATTGGAGTAGTTCAACCTTCAATATATAGGAAAGCACAATGAAACTAACGAGACCAATGAATTAAGACACCAAGTTTTTAAATTCATCTATCGAGGACACCAAGTTCCTCTCCAATTCCATATAGGATCAACTATGCTTGAAAAATACATGAAAAAGAGAAAAAGGGGAAAAATTAGAAATGGGAAATAGAAGAAGTGTAGCTTTTATTTCATGTGTAGTGATGAATACAAAGGTTCAACCAAGCTATCACAATGCTACATAGTAAGAGTTCTTCTAAAATTTGGAATCCTTTTTGGAATGGAGAGGCCATCCCAATTTATAGCAATCTGAGTTGTCCTTTCACCTCCCTCGCACAACTCTTCATTTCCATATTCCACTCGTAACCTTTCATTTTCCATGAATTAAGTATTTATCTTATAACTTTGAGAAAACACTTTTAACAAATTTAAAATAGGTCACTTAAGTGAATAGGAAAAAATACAATGATGATGTATAATGAAGAATTAGAATGGAGAGAGAAAGAAGAGAGGGAAAGAGAGGAAGAGGGAAAGGATGGAGGTAAATCAATCCTCATGATGAAATAATTTGAATGACTTGATGCAGTCATGAAATTTGAGAATTTTTTTTTTCCATTGGTGATCTTCTACACCGATGAAGATGGCCCTCTTGAATAACTTTGAATCATTTTCCCCATCCGGTGATGACCGCAAACTCTTTAATGTATAGACATCCTAAAACATAGAATCATTGTTCTAAAGTTTACCGATGCAAGTTCAAGATGAACACATACAATGCCCATGATGACTCTCCTTGAAAATTGTTTGATGAATCCTTTGACTCATTGAAATCATTGTGATCAAATCAATTTGAATTACCCGGTTTCTTAAGTGATGAAGATGAATTCACATGATGTGCCTTGTGATTCCCTGCCTTACTTCTGTAAACCATTACACTCAAGATGATGCTTCCAAGACCTCTGTGAAGTTCTCATTCCTCCTTTTCAACTCATGAAACCATCTCATTATCCAAAGGGGAGTCCAAAAATAAGTAAGGTGAGTGAAAACAAAGTCATACGCAACTTTTCACTCTTCAAATGAAAAATTTCTATTTTTAGAATATGAGCACATGCTCTGCTATTCTGGGACATATGAACTATCTTGCTCTAGTTTCACCTTCTGAACCATCTACCATATTCCAATCTCCTCTCGTTCTAAGATATCGCTATATTTTTAAAGAAGTCATTTTCTGTCTTTCTTTCCATTTTACCCCTTTTCTGATTGTCCTGAGTGATCAAACTTATAATTTGGTGGGACTCATCATTTATAGCATGTGAGGAAGTATAACATATGATATTTTTATTAAGTGGTGAAAACGACCTCTTTTTTGCGGCGAAATAACTTTTTGGATTCGGCTCTTCATCACAAACTCGTGCATTAATTTTCATCATGATTTGCTTTCTAGAAAGCTCATAAAAGATAAATGAAAATTTATGTCTGGTAAGAGCTTCAGGTATAGAGCTAACAAGGTAAAATTGTGATAAAAAATTAGTCCTTCATATCTTGAGAAACTAGAAAATTCATTGTGTAAATTGATTTTTGAGAGAAACTACGATTTTGGGAGACCCTTCCTCTCGAATTTTGGATGATCTCGGCCACTAGACATTTGGAAATTTGAAAATTTCTTCGAAGAGGGTAGAATACTGATAAAAAATACAACCCTCCATATTCCAAAAAAGTATGGACTTCATGGTGCGAAAACTAGTTCACGCGAAACTAGATTTTTCAACAATCATTCCCTCCAATTTTTGCGCGATTTCGCCCATTGGAACCTTGAGAATTGAAGAGGTAGCTCACTAAATTTTTTTTAGATGTTCTTCACGTGACATGGATGAAATATGATGAAAAATTAGTCCTCCATATCCCTAAATAATAGGGAATTCAAGGCACAAAAATTAGTTCATGCGAAACTAGATTTTTCAACGATCATTCCCTCTAATTTTTGTGCGATTTCACCCATTGGAACCTTCCGAATTGAAGAGGTAGCTCACTGCCTTTTTCACAGATTTTATTCATATGAAAAGGTAGAAATCAATGAAAAATAAGTCCTCCGTATCCATAAAATATAGGGACTTCATGGTGTAAAAACTAGTTCACGCGAAACTAGATTTTTAAACGATCATTCCCCCATTTTTGCGCGATTTCACCCATTTGAACCATGAGAAGTGGAGAGGTAGCTCACTGATTTTTTCCACTACTATGTCATGGTGGTAATTAATGGAGATTGAAATTTTTAGGTCTGGTTTTTGTCTCTATTCGTGATGAAATCAACTCCATTGTGATAGGTTTTTGCTTCTTGTCTCACTGGTGAAATTTCTCTTCGATCCAGTTGCCGGTTTGATGAGAAATTGAGATTTGTTCTTTGTGGAGCCGGAAGTGAAATTTATTCACTATGGGAATTAATTTCTAAAAATGGGAGGTTTGAAGGTGAGTTTTTAATGGCCTTCAAGAGTGAATAACTCAACAACAAATGGTTCTTCGTTTCATATAGTGGCTTGCAAAATATGTTCGAATCTTCATCTCACGACAATGGAGATTTATGAAGAATTCATTCTCTATTCTCTTTCATTATTCATTCATCTATATATTTTTATCAATGTATTATTTGAAACTTGTGACTATTCATGGATTATAATATTTTTTTTCCATCGAAGAGCTAGTCTGGATCAACAATGGTGGACTGAGGTGTTCTCTGCAACTTTTCTTCTAGCAGTGAGAAACAACAAGAAGCAACAAACAATTAGATTTTTTTCAAAATTTTGAGTTTGATTTGGGCACATTTTCATGTCCCTGATGTACCTCACCTCAAAGGGATATGAGGGACATAAATTTTCACAACGCACCTCAGCTTGACATGTGGTGGAGATCCGACGACAAGGGATTAAAGCCAAAAATAGCTTTAAAGCACTAAGGGGCTAAACGGCGATCCTGGAGGTTGCATGAGGGTCTAGAGGGCTTATGGGTGCTAGGAAAATTTTAATGACCTTTATGTTCTTGAACTTTAGGGATGTGAGGGACATAAAATCCCATCGGGATTCTAAAGCTAACACATGTCCTTCCAAGATTTGATTAATTCCCAAACTCGTTTCAAGAGGAAAACTTGAAATGACAACAACTTGAGATCTCGGTGAAATTTTTGATGAAATTATATATGGTACTAGCTAGGAATTTCCTTATAAATCTAATGGTAGGGGTATAAGGTCTTGATTCCTCCATTTGATCCCCTGAAAATTGGATTTTTTTAATCTAGTACTCCACCCGTGCATGAGAAAAACTACTTGCAGACCCATTTCTCCAAAGTGTTTTGAAAAACAATAATTTCACCATATTATAGGGATTAGAATTAAATTTTTGAAGATGTTTTGTTTTGCTCCTAAATCCATTTGGAGCTCCCGAAATCTCCTTCGTAAGCTTAGTAGTGTTTTGGCTTGTGCACTACTTAGGCCTGTGAACCCTAATTTTTGTGAAACTATCCCAAATTCTCCGAATCCTTCCTAAATCTTCCTAAATCAATTCCATGATGTTCTTAGGCCTTTGATTCATCTCCATGTTTGGTTTGGATTTTTGTTCCACTCCATGGGGTTGCTCCAATCCTAGGAAGGCCAGTGATAGCCCTTCCCACAACTGTTCCAAGTTTACATTTTTCAACGAACTCCTAAAATAACCTAGGGGTTTTGAATTTAATTTCCTAAATCACCTAGGGGAATGAATTAACAAAAATTAGGAGGTTACTATACTGAATCGGTAGACTTGGGGTGCCTCGGAATGATAAAACATGAAAAATTTGGTACAGGGGTATCGTTGTCATGCTTAGAAATTTTCATTTTCCTTGTTGCACATTTGAACAAAACAAATGGCTATAGCTTGGGGACATGAGATAGAATGATCATGGTGAATACATGACATGAATAATCTAGAATATCAACTTTAGACCATATAATCCATTGACCAGTGCCTTATCCATTGGGCCCTGTAGAGTCATTAGAAAAATAGGCTACACAACTTTCTTTATTGAGCACACAAAAGAAAATGTAAGGGAAACACATCAAGGGGGGGAAAAACACACAAAAGGAAATGGAAATTATATACATGGGGAGGGAAATTTATAAATTTGGGAAAAGGATATACACATACTTGATAACGGGTTGAGAAAAGTACATGCCATCATGAAATAGTGGATTGAAGTATGACCTTTGAAGCACAAAAACTATTATTTGATCAAACCCTGCTTTGGTGATGGATTTGCATGGCTTGAGAAGAAGAAGGCTGACCATGATTCCATCTTCTTACTCATATTGCAAAGAAAACATTCTTGTATCCAACGAACACTTCATCACTTTCTCGAAACTCTTGTACCTTGATGCTCCCTCTTTACGTCCTACGACCATGTGACACTATTATTCCATGTCTTCAAGAGTGGGAAAATTTATCCTATCATGAAAACATTCATCTTCTTTGATTTGGGACCTCATGTCAACAAAACACTTGGAAGAAGTGAGAATAAACCGACTTTCTTCCCATTCAAGAACTTCCCCAACATCCCACTTTGTTTCTTTGAGCAAGTTTTTTCCGACATGGAGGTTAACTCATATAAGCTCGTGAGATCTTTATCATCCTTGAGATATTGTTACAACATGGGAAAATTTTCAAGATGAATCGAGCTTGGAGGATGGTGAGTGTAGTATGATTTTGGATCATTTGACAAGAATCATGCATACTTTGTCTTTTTTGTCAAGAGAAATTGTTGCCAATATGCATTCATTCGGAGTACATCTTGATGTCATTTTAAAAATTACAGCTTTTGGTTCGGCCATATAAGCTTTCTTCATCCTTCATTGGTTTTTTCCATATGCGCTCTTGCTTTTCATTGATGGAACATTCCAAAATAATGGGAACAATTTGGTTTTAATCATACTCTCAATGTTATCACAACTTTTTATTTTGTTTTAAACATATTTATTTGGTGTAAATAAGCTCAATATTTTCCATGTTATCATCTCCCACAACAGATATGTCATTTCAAAGATTAAGGATTTTCGAAGGGGATTCAAGAACGTTTCTTCTTTTACACTCATGAACTTATTCACACGATATGGAAGAAAAAGCCATGTTTTCATGTTAATTCTTGTTGATGGGTGTCATTATTCCCTTAATTTAATCAACTCTCTATTAATGTTATATTCAAACCAAGGGTGTGTCTAAAGCTATATGCAACAAGAAGAATCTTAGAAATATAGTAATTAATTGTAGGTATTTTGTATTTTATGGGGGTCTTTTAATGTCTTAAGGAATTCTCGGTTAAAAACCTTATTAGAATCAGACTATGAAAACATGTTGAAGTAAACACACTTTACAAAAATGAATTCCTGGAAATAAACACACTTTGCCTTGGAAGTAAACACACTTTGTAGAAATGAATTACTGGAAATAAACACACTTTGCATTGGAAGTAAAAACACTTTGCAGAATGAAATAGATTGCTGAAAAAAACATTACATAAATAAACACATAATTGATAATGCTTGGAAAATGATTGAGAAGAAATAAGAACTTAATCTAGAACACCCAAGAACAAGTCTACAAAAATTTTAACTTAAGGAATTGAAAGTGATATAGAATTAACATATATAAACTATTTTCTAGAATTATAAATACCAACAAAAATGAGGATCTTGGTTTTTTTGAGGAGTGGGCCCTTGCTTTGCCTTGAAACATGATTGAACAACTTAATTTTCTCTCAAAATAGGAATGGCTATTTTATTGATAAAATGTTCTACATTACAAAAACTTACTGGATCTATGTATCAATCTATCTCTATCTCATCCTATATATATATTCCTCTATCTTCTCTATATATACTAATCTATCTGTATGTCTATATGTATATACTTCTTCCAGGGGTGCATTTATGGCCGTAACTGTTCCAATGACATGATGGAACTGAATCAGGACCAGAATAGATGCTGAATTGGAACATGGATGGATGTAAAATTGTGTGATAATTATCTTAGGATCTGTAGTATGGAGAATCAAAAGTCTTCTAATCTTCTCCTGATTGATAGGATCATTGATTTGACAAATCATCGGCCATTTGGAATAGATTCTTATCGGTTCGAAACTCTAGAAGAGTTCTGGAACTAAAGGAAATCATTCTAGGTTTAACCAAGAGAGTTCTAGAGCTATCTACAGGAGTTCCGGAACTAATTCTCGATAATTCCGAACTAAGTACTAGAGTTCCAAAACTAAGTCCGGAAGTTCCTGGAACTAGGTGATAAAGCCTATGACTGTGTAATGGAGTTCTAGAACTAGCTTGGAAGTTCTAGAACTCTTTACTCGTAGTGAAACAGATGCTCTCAAAAACATGTTGACCACTTCATACTTCATTCTTCTGCTTGATTGTGACCTGCTTTATTACAAAACTGAGTTTCCAAAACACTTTGTTAGGAATTACAGAGATTTTAAATGTTAGAATCATAATAAAAAAAGATGGAAAATTACATCCTAACTCATTTAAGACCAAACAAAATTCACAAAATTTAGTCAGACTTAATCGAAAGGAGAGTAAGATGAGATCATTTATTGTACATTTAACGGGCATATTCTAGCCTCATCATTTCCCCCATACTTGTTTGTAAGTCCCTTTACAAACTTTACTCTTCAAATTTGGGGTTATATATTCTGCATTCCATTTGATTGCTTAGGTCAAATGGCTAATACTAAATATCCCAATGCTTTAATTTAGATGTACTATACCCTGCTCTTGCTTCTACTTTCCTCTGCCATGCATCAAATTCAATGGGATCTTGTGGTTCTTTGTTCTGCCATGGTGACATGGGGGTGAGAAGGAGTGGAGGTCTTGTTCTCATTCCTATCCATATGCCTCTGTGATTTTCATTGATATGAGGAATTAGCGTACATAAGGCTTTTGCTCTATGCAAACTCCAGATTAAGTTTGTGGGAGATATTACTTCCATTCTTCTCAATGCCACCATAAGAAATTCCCATCTTTTAAAACATGCCTCATAAATATTTGTAAAAATTTCCTCTTCATAAGAGGTGAAGGAATTAATACTTCTCTACAAATTGGGAAGATAAGGTTCCTTGAACCTTTTATCAAATGCATGGGATCTAAAATGTGTAGCAAAGGCGGATGGTTTACCATAATGAATTCTCATACAGAGACCAAATGAAGTAGCCTTTAACAGATGCTCTGACTCCCTTTCCTTCCATGCAATCTGATTTTGGAGAATGAAAAAAATGCATTAAGCTAGCTCTCCCCTACTTACAAATTGATCATAAAACCTGAGTTCTTTTCCAACATGAAATTACAGAGATAGAATTCATAGAGAAGATTTCTCTGCTCTGCATTGGATAAGGAATAGGTTGTTGTGAAATAAAATTCATATTTTATTTCATGTGGAAGACCACATGCTATCCTTGACAATTTCCAGTGAATGAATTGTTCCTCCAAAAACACACTATATGCAGGAGAAGGTCCCCTGCATGTAAGAAATTTCTCACTCATCATGCAAACCATTTATATTTTCACAAGATATTTAAATTTGTCTTCCCATCATTTTCTTGCTTTCTTCTCTCTTCTTATATCTTGCTTTTCAAGTCTTCATTGGATGTTTTGGATTCACCGAGTTCTCTACAAATATCATACCATAGCTATCTAAGTGGCCAATATGTTAATTCCAATTGTGCAGAGACTGTTGATAGAGCAATTTGTTTTCTAGAATTTTGACATTCCTCCTCTTTCTCCATTATCTGTTGTTTAGCTCTTGTCAATTCCTCAATCTTTTCAGTGAGTTGAGTTGTTAATTCCTCAATAACCATTTCTCTCTGTTCTAATTTAAGTTTGAGAAAATTCAACTCCTCATCCTTTTCTCTAATAATGAGTTCTACTTTAGAAAAAAAGAGCTTGTTTAACCTGTTGTTTTTCTTCTTTCTCTAAAATTTCTTGGGAGTTGAGCATTCTTCTTCTACCAAAGGAAATTTCCCTTTTTCTCCAAGATGCCAACTCTTCTTCTTCATGTGATAATGCTGCTTGGTTCACCCAATTCTTGAAGAACTTGTTCTTCAAATCTCTCATCTTCTTTTTCTATCTCTGTTTGGCTTGGTCCAGGAGGAGTCATGGCCATGCTGCCCAAAATATCAGTAGCTTCCTTTTCCAGCCCTTCTTGATCTTTCATTTCCTTCAAATTTCTTTAGACTTTTTATGAATTTTCCTTCTTTGAGGAGCCTCAAAATGTACAAAAATGGGTCTCCTCCTAGAGATTCTTTTGATTTTCACCTCTTGCTCTTGCCTCGGTGAACTGTCACTATTAGAGACAGATATTGGCTCTCCTGTAGCTACTGCAGAGGAAGGAATTTCTTCAAGAGGCACAGTTTTCTATGCAGTTTTAGTCCTTCTTTTAGATCTTCTTCTTTTTGTATTTCCTCTCCACCTAGTTCTTTCTTTTCCTCTACAATGGCATCCATTTCCAAATTAATTGTAGGAGCAGAAGGAGTTGCTATTACTCTCCTGAGAATATCAGGGCTCTGCTTAAACTTGCTAAGAAATTTCTCCCACATTTCCTCTCCATTTTTCTTCGAAAGGAAATGGTGCGGCACACTAAATGCACTAACCCATGATGTCTGATTGTTCCCACACCCCCTCCTGGCCAATAGCTCTAAAAAAAACCCCGGAAGGTTTATTATATATTTTGGTTTTCATAGCTCCATATCTAAGGTATATGAGGATCTTGAAACTTCTCTTCCTACCGACCCAAATTGAACATTACACAGTTAAGTACTTGAATACCAAAATGCCACTCTGTCAAAGGGTTCGGAAAGTGGCCCTTCCGACCCATTTTATGATTTTCTTCGTGTTGTAAATATATTGGGGTTCATCTTCCTCCTTTTTAGTAGGGTTTTAACCGGTATTTTAATGTACCTTTGATAGGGTTTGGGACATGTACAATTGGCACTTAAGATATGTTACTTATCGTATTCATAGAAAAAGGAATAATTTTTTTTTCTAACCTTTGTCCTATATTGCTCTAAATTTATAATGAATTCTCTTATCAATTTGTTGTTATACTTGGGAAACTTTCTCATAAATTCTAGCCATCCTACCCGATGAAAGATAGCCATCACTTCTTCATCTGTAATGAGCTGGGTACCATCCTCTAGCTTCGACTTATTTTTAATCCCCATAATACAGAGGTGATTCAAATTTGTTCTTCTTTAATCTTGTGTGGGTTGGCTGAAGAACTCTTCGCTTAGCTGTGGAACTAGAGAATTTGGTTGCGAAATTACTTGTCCTTAGGTATGGAACTTCTGTGTTGTAGCTGCGGAATGCAAACCTAATTCACTACTTCTTCCTTGAAGTTTCTCTACAACTTAGTTTTCACTTTGTTGGTTCCACACTAATGATAACTCATTATAACTATGCCACCGATTTATTCCATTAATATCTTTCTCATGATTACTCACTTTTAATCATGATGTACAATAGATGACTCATCATATCAACTTTTAAATCAAATCTAATCACACATGTAAACTTTTAATCTAACATTTAATAATTTAAAGATATAATTACCATCCTTGATGATGTAATCCCTCTGTCATGATGACTCATCATTCCTAAAAAGTGAAACAAAAGGAAAATGGTTAGAAAAACAACTGGAATTCAAAATATTTTTATTTTGAATCAGCCATTTATTTGGGAAGATCAACCGCCATTGCTGGTTTTCAATTGATCTCTGAAAGAAACTTTTTTTGGGGGAAGAGAATACCATTTACTGGTTTTCATTCTCTTCCCTTATTATTTTTTTTTTTTTTTTTGGGGAAGAGAACACCATTTACTAGTTTTCATTCTCTTCCCTTTATTCTGGATCTATTCATCCGATTATTTGATCATTTTGGAAGAACTAGGTTCTTCCATATGATCAAATTCTCTATCTGCTTTAATCTTCTTCAAGAATTCATCCTTAGTAGGAGGATTCCTATAAATATTTATCCTATGTCCATTGACCAAGAGTGTTCTTCTACTACCATCAATGGGAAGTAGCTGAATAGAACCATTGTCAAATATTTGATCAATCTGATATGGTCCTAACCATCTGGTTCTCAGCTTTCCTTTGAATTGCTGGTACTTGGAATCAAACAATAATGCCTAGTCCCCTACCTTGAATTTCCTTTTCTTGATATGTGTATCATGCCATTGCTTCCTTTGATCTTGGATTATCTCTGTCTTGAAGTGCTTCCATCCTCAATTCATCCAACTCATTGAGTTGAAGGATTCTCTCCTTTTGAGTTGCATCCAACTCAATACCCATCTTGACATAATTGTCCTCAATGTCTGTAGTTCAAAATCAATCGAAATAAGGGATTTTCCCCATAGACTAACTCATATAGTGAAAAACCTATCGTGGTTTTCCAAGTTGTATTGTAAGCGCAAATAGCTTTAGGTAGTCTCTTTACCCAATATTTTCTTCCCGCTTCAACTATTTTAGTAAGGATGTTTTCTAATTCTCCGTTTGTTACTTTAGCTTGTCTATTTGATTATGGGTAATATGGATATGACTTCCTATGATTGATTTGATAATACATTGTCAAATCCTGGATCCAAACTTACCATAAATTTTGTCCAAAGGAAATCAACAAATACTTCTTTAGTGGCATTTGTTAAAGAATGCACTTCTTCCCATCTTATCACATAATAAGTACACACAAGAATATGTTCCTTCCCTTGTGAAGAAGGAATAAAGGGACCAAAAAAATCCAACCCCCATCTCTCAAATGGTTTAATCACTACTTGAGGTTGTAGAGGCATTTCATTGGTAAAGGTTGGCTATCCCATCCTTTGACAAGGATCACACCACTTGATATATCTCTTCACATATTTTTACAGAGATGGCCAATAATAACTAGTGCCAAGTATCTTGTGAGCTGTTCTTTTCATTGAATAGTGTCCTCCACTTGGTTCATCATGACATGCCCAAAGGATGTCAAATATTTCATCTTCTCTTACACACCTGCGTAAAACCAAATCAGACCACACTTAAATAGCATTCCATTTAACCATTTAAATTGTGCACTAGTTTTGATTAACTTCTTTATTTTTTTCTTGGTGAAAGGAGGAAACTTCCCTGTTGCAAGATAATTTTCCATATCAACAAACCAAGGTGTATTAGCTGAAATAACAAACAATTGTTCATCTAGAAAGTTGTCCTTGATTGGATCTTTCTCCCCTGTAGTGGTTAGTCTTGAAAAGAAATCAACTACCACATTAGATTTACTTGGATTGTCCACAATGGTAATATCAAATTATTTTAAAAGCAATAACCATCTAATTATTCTACCTCCAACCACTGGTTTGTTCATTAAATAATTAATTGTTGAGTGATTTGTATGTACAAATATTTTGTACCCTGTAATGTAATGTCTAAATTTATTAATTGCATAGATCACAACAAGAAATTATTTTTCAGTGGTGGTGTAATTTATTTCAGTGGGAGTAAGATTTTTGCTAAGGTAATAAATAGCATACATTTTCTCTTCTTCATCTTTCTGTCCCAAAATTGCACCAATAGAATTATTCGAGGCATTTGTTTGGACATGAAAAGGTTTCTCCCAATTAGGTCCTCTCAATATTGGGGCAATTATTAATTTCTCTTTAATTTCTTCAAAAGCATGTTGACACTTTTCATCCCAAATAAATTCATAGTCCTTGGTAATCAAATTAAACATGGGGGCAGAAATTTTACTAAAATCCTTGATAAAGTGTCTATAGTACCCAACATGTCCTAAAAATGACTTGATATTTGTGGGGGTTTGAGGAACAGGTAAGTCTGAAATAATTTTGATTTTGTTTTGATCAACTTGAATTCCTCTTTTTGAAATATGGTGTCCTAATACAATCCCTTCATCAACCATCATCAAACATTTTTCATGGCTAAGAGACAAGTTGTGTTGCTCACATCTTGTCAATACTTTGTCTAAAATTTTTAAGGCATCATCAAATGTATCTCCATGCACAATGAAGTCATCTATATATACCTCTACACATTCATTTGTTAGGTCTCAGAAAATTGCTAACACAACTCTTTAGAAGGTTGCTGAGCATTGTATAATCCAAATGGTAATACCCTATAGGCAAAGGTACCCCATGGACATGTAAATGTAGTTTTATTCTAATCTTTAGTATTAACTCTGATTTGATTATATCCACTAAATGCATCCAAGAAGGAAAAGTACTATTTACCTGAAAGGTTGTCTAAGACTTGATCTATGAATGGTAAGGGAAAATAATCTCTCAGTGTGTCTTTGTTTAGTTCCCTATAGTCAACACAAACTCTCCATTTTTATTCTTTTTATGGACAATTACAAGAGGAGACACCCACTGGCTATCTCGAGATAAGGTAGATAAAACCTACTTGTAATAGTTTTTCAATTTCTTGTTTGACTATATCCCTTAAGGCTGGATTAATCCTTCTCTGAGGTTTCCTAACTTGTTTAATGTTTTTAGTAAAGATTTGATGAGTAAAGATACTTGGGTATATTCATTTCATATCTTTGTAATCCCAAGTAAAATATTTAGTATGATCTTTCGTAACATCAAACAATTTAGCTTCTTCATCATTTTTCAACCAACTATTAATATTCAAAATTTTACCCATTTGAATTTCAACATGTTTGGTTCCAGTGAATGATGAACTGATTTGTTGAAAGGTTTCTATTAAAGTATTTAGTGGACATGCATGTGGTAAAAACATATGATATGTAGCAACATCTCCAAAAGTTCCTTGAGACAAAATGTTGGACAAGGGACAAGTAAGAAGAATTATGATACTTATCTTGTTGTAGGTCAAATTCTTCATCACTGTTGCTTTCCATAAATCCTTCATCATCTCCTAATATATGTGAAGCTGAAGCTATAGATTCTTCCTCTCCCCAAGAGAAATATCATTCCTCCGGAGTGAAATTATCTTCATTTGTAGGGAATTACTATTGGTGTGGTTCCGGAACTAACTGTGATGGCTCTAGGACTAACTGTGATGGTTTCAAAATATATTCTATAGGTTCTGGAACTAATTTCGTAGGTTCCAGAACTATTCCCAACTTCTCCAAGGATGATTGGTGTACATTCAATGGTGGGTTAGTCATATATTCTATTTCTCGTACGTGATCATGCAATGTGATCATGGCAATTGAAGAGAAATTTTGCTCATTAATATCAAGATTATAAACCCATAATTGCTCTTGATTATCATTAAAAGGTAGTACAAAGGGATATAATGAATTTTTTTAGAACTCTTACCATTTGAAATAGTCATATCACCTGACCTACAATAAATTAAGGCAACAACTGTAGCTAACCACGGTCTGCGCAAAATAATGGGATAACCCAATGTTTTACCTTTTGGCCATAATATAAGGAAGTCAAATGGATACTCCCATGAATCCACCATAACCAAAACATCCTCAATAACTCCTTCTGGTTTTGCGACAGACTGATTTTCCATCTGCAATATGGTGTTAGTAGGTTGTATACCTGTTAACGACAATGTTTTCAGAGTGTCCACTATTATTACATTTATAGCTACTCCCAAATCAACCAAAATGTTATGTATATCTTTATTCCCTATAGAGATAGAAATAACAGGGCTTCCAGGATCTCCATATTTGGGAAGTAGGAGCTTTCTTGCTAATAAATCAACAAGTTTCCCATCTACTTTTATAGTCCTGGTACTACTTCTTTCTTCCGGATTTTTCAAACATAGCATTTTGATTAATTTGTTCAATTATGGAATGTCCTTAATTTCTTGTAGCAGTGGTATTTCAATATTCAATCTCCTAAGTTCCTGCACCAATTCAGATTCCTTGATTTCTATAGCTTCTTTGAACCTCTCTGGAAATGGAGTTTCAGTAGAGTTTCTTTCTAGTTCCTTATCTCTTTCTTTTTCATCTTTGTTGGGGAAACTAGACCAGGGGTTTTAGTTTCTTCTGTCATTTCAGTGATGATAATAGGTGGACTGACCAACTATTTTTCTAGATCTAGTGTGAATATCCTTACAATCCATGGTGTTAAGATCAACTAATTTTTCTGGTTCTATTCTGTAGACAAGAGTTGTTTGTTTGTTTCTTGGGTTTGCTACTGGCTGTGCTGGCATTTGCATTTGGAATACATTCTCATTTTGTGAATTTTATGCTGGGGACCCATTATGGCTTGTTGATTCTGATTAGGATATGTTTTCCCTTGAGTATAATTACTAGGGCTCCATCTAGGTTGTGACCAAGCATATTGGTTATTTTGACTAGTCCATGGTTGTTGATGTCCTTGTGCATACCAAGATTGACCTACCTAATCCTAGGGATTCCAAGTTGGCTAAGGGGCCCAGGTAGTTTTCCCCAACTTTGTGGTACTATTTGAGCAGCCGATGGCATCATCTAAGGATTAAGAGATGACCTTGGCATGAATTGTCCTTGGGTAGGTTATCTTTGGACAAAATTTAATTCTTCTGATGTGTTTGTTTTTTTGAGCTAATTCTTTATAAATGGAAGAAGAGAACAAACATTACTCTCATGGTATCTAGATTCACAGATAAGGCACATTTCCATTTTATCCTGAGGAAAATCTCTTAATGCATTCTTTTTCTTACATCTAGGACAATACATGGCTAATGGTTCAGTCTTAACATTTGTATTAGCTTGTAATCCATCCATAGTAGAGGTTAATTGAACTAAAATTTCTATGTTAAAATTTTCTAATTCATCCATTAGTTTGTTCATATCTAGATTCAAAATTTTCACTGATTTTCCCTTCCTAGGTCCACCCTTTGTTCTAGAATAGCTTCTACAAATGTCTTTAATTTCATTCATCCTTAATTAATCAATGTTTCCACCTCCTATCAAGTTAAGAGCTTCCCTAGATTCATCTTCCAAACCTTTGAGAAACATGGTTTTTCTTAGCTCTTCTTGAAGTACAAATCCACATCTTTTACTCATAAAGAAGAATCTGTCAAAATAATATTCTATATTCTCATCCTCTTCCTATTTGATTTTGAAAAATTCTTCCTTCCTATTTTTTCCTCTTCAGTAATCTTGATGTTTTTCTAGGAAGGAATTTTCCATTTGTGTCCAATTGGTAATAGAATTATATGTTAATCCCGTAAACCACCTCATTGCTGCATCTTTCAGGGTAGATGGAAACAACTTGAGCTTTTTATTATCTATCTTGTAATCATAGGTCTGACACAGTATTTTAAATTAAAACAGAAATTGGTCAGGATCCTCATATGACATTCCTCTAAATGTGGGCAAGTGTGCAGGTGAAATGTTCTTCATAGTGGTTTCATCATCCTCTAACTGAATGGGATAGGTAAAGGTCCTATTAGGTTGTCTTTTAGCTTCTTGTTCCATCTCTCTAGTATTCTCTAGTCCTTTCTCCCAATCAATGTGGTATGTGATTTGTTTTGGGGATGGTGAAGAGTCAGGAGTAGGAGGTTGACTACTCAATTGTGAATCAAAACTTTCTCTAAATGGATCTTGAGAAATAATCTTTTTCCTGAAGGCTCTACTTCCCTCTGGTGATTGATCCCATAATTCCAAATGTGGAAATTTTGCTTCTTTCCTTATAGGGGATAATGGTGCCTCCAACTCTTGATGAATTTCCTTATTTAAACTAGAGGATGATGATAATTCTTGTTTAGATATTTTTGGGAGAAATATACCCTTGGAGTCTCTTGGTCTACTCATAAATTTTGTGATAGCCTAGGGAAGATCTCTTCAATTACTAAATGTATGATTGTTGCTCTTGTTGAAACCTAATTAGAAAATTCTAACTAGTGGTTCCCTGATAACAATGCCAAAAATGATGGGTGTCGTTATTCCCTTCATTTAATCAACTCTCTATTGATGTATTATTCAAACTAGGGGTGTGTCTAAAGTTATATGCAACAAGAAGAATATTGGCAATCTAGTAATTGATTATAGGAATTTTGTATTTTTGGGGGTCTTTTCAATGTCTTAAGGACATCTTAGTTAAAAACCTTATTGGGATCAAACTATGAAAACATGTTGAAGTAAACACAATTTACGAAATGAATTGCTTGAAATAAACAAACTTTTCCTTAGAAGTAAACACACTTTGCAGAAATGAATTGCTGGAAATAAACACACTTTGCAAAATGAAATAGATTGCTGAAAACAAACATTACATAAATAAACACATAATTGAGAATGCTTGGAAAATGATTGCAAATAAATAAGAACTTAGTCTAGAACATCTACAGGAAAAAGTATACAACAAATTTTAACTTAAGGAATTGAAAGTGATACAAAATTAATAGATCTAAAATATTTGCTAAAAATATAAATACCAAAAAAATGAGTATCCTAGTTCTTGGAGGAGTGGGCCCATGCTCCGCCTTGAAACAGATTGAACAACTTAATTTTCTCTCAAAACAAGAATGACTATTTTATTGATAAAATGTTCTGCATTACAAAAACTAGCTGGATCTGTGTATCAATCTATCTCTATCTCATCCTATATCTATATTCCTCTATCTTCTCTATATATACTAATCTATATGTAGGTCTATATGTATATACTTCTTCCAGGGGATGCATTTACGGCCGTAACTATTCCACTAACATGATGGAACTGAATCGGGCCCTTAATAGATGCTGAATTGGAACATGGTTGGATGTACAACTGCGTGATAATTATCTTGGATCTGCAAGTATGGAGAATAAGAAGTCTTCTAATCTGATCCGGATTGATAGGATCATTGATTTGACAAATCACTGGTCATTTGGAATAGATTCTTATTGGTTCTGGAAATCTAGAAGAGTTCTGAAACTAAAGGAAATCATTCCAGGTTTAACCAAGAGAGTTTTGGAGCTATCTGTAGGAGTTCTGGAACTAATTCTGATAATTCTGGAACTAAGTACTAGAGTTCCGGAACTAAGTCCGGAAGTTCCAGAACTAGGTGATAAATCCTGTGACTGTGTAATGGAGTTCTAGAACTAGCTTGTAAGTTCTAGAACTCTGCTGTAGTGAAACAAATGCTCTTAAAAATATGCTTGAGCACTTTGTACTTCATTCTTCCGCCCGATTGTGACCGGATTTATTACAAAATTGAGTTTCAAAACACTTTGTTAGGAATTACAGAGCTTTTAAACGTTAGAATCATAATAAAAAAAGATGGACAATTACATCCTAACTCATATCAGATCAAACAAAAGTCACAAAATGTAGTCAGACTTAATCAAAAGGAGAGTAAGATGAGATAATTTATTCTACATTTAGCAAGCATATTCTCGCCTCATCATTCATCAACCAAAGTATTAGAGAAGTCATCAAGCTTATCCAACTGCTCCATGTCAACATCAAAAATTGGTGTACCAAAATAGGAAGCAAAAATCAATTCATACACGTCTTCTATCTCCATATCCCAGATTAAGAGTTCAATACTGAGTTGAGGATCTTTAGTTTCTTCCACAACCTTTAAGATATATTGTACATGTAGTTCTTCTAAAATTTCAATAGGCTCATTTTTATCCTTATTGGAAGAATATTTTTGTTGTGCCTCTAGGAGATGGTGACAAATATGATCCATACAGGCCCATGATTCATTTGAAACATCATCGTGCACCTTTTCCGTGATTTGTATTACCAAAGATTCACTTTCTTAAAAACATGAGAATACTTGATTCATGACACCTATTGATAAGGAGAAGAGGACCAAGCTTCATGGGAATACTCCTTTAAGCTCAAAATCCATATCGTCTTCTTCTTGGTAAGAAGCAAATAATTGTGATTGGGCGATAGTATGAGCAGAATTTTTAGCTACATTTGACCATCCATTATTGAATCCTCCCACATAGATATAAATTAAATAATTCATACTCACCGTGATGGTCACTCTTCTCCTTTGGTGATAAGTGATTGTGTTTGAGTTATTCATTATCATGTGGTTCGAAAAGGAAGTGAGATTCTTCCATTAGATCATCCATGATTGAGTCGAGTAGAGTTTAATCCTTCACTTATCTCCATTTCTTCATAACTTGAAGGATCAAAATAGGAGGGAAAACCCTCCATGACCATCTTGAATTCATCATTTTTAGTCCATGATGTTGGGTGGCTTTCTTGCACTTCTTCACACCTCTCCATTTCATCATTAATTGAAAGATCAAAACTTGAGAAGAGATCATCCATGATTACTTTTAATTGGTCATCTTATTCATCATTGGTGGAGTCTTTGGAGATCATTGGATCATCCATCATGCAACAAGGATATTCCTTTATTGATTATATTATTCCCACTATGGGTTGTGACTCAAGCTAGATATAATTTCTGAATGGTGATTCTATCTTCATCTCTTCTAATTCTTCCTCAATGACATTGCTTTGGGTTTCATCCGAAGGTTCCATGCTAAGATATTCTTCAGAAGCATCCAATAATCTTCCAGAATGAAAACCTCATAATATGGTCAGCCATCGGGTCTTCCTCCATAGGGTGTATCTCGTCTTCTTCCTCCATTTGATGTGGTGCTTTAAGATGTTCATATCTTATCTGTAGAGCTAAAGCATACCTCCAATTTTCATCAAAGAATTTAGGGTCATAATTTATTTTTATTATGCTCTGAATTATTTTCACATATACTCTTTTCAACATGTTCATTTCTTCATCACTGTATGTGAGGAAGTCATCTATTGAGTGGTGGAAGAAAGATAATGTTCTCAATTTTGCAGTGAGATGCGTGAGGTTGCAAAAATATTCTTCAGTGGATCTTGCACCATCTTGTCTTTCATCATCTTCTTGAATGTTGATTTGATCTTCATCAGAAGGCTCAAGGATATGATTTTCTTCAGTGGTATTCAAGAACCTTTCGGGTATGAAAACCCTATGGTACGAATGATCTTCAGGATCTTCCTCTATAGAAAACTCTCCTCGTCTTCTTCATCGCTATGGGCTGCTTCAAGTTACTCGTACATATCCTATAAGAATTTGGCATATTCACGAGCTTCACACCTTATCTTATGTCTCTTGTGAATCCTTTCCTCTTCATCGGTGATGGGTTCTTTCTTCTTTCCATTGTCAACACTAGTCCAAAACCATCGTTGATCAATGATCTTTTTTTTGGGTAGACATCTTCTTCTTCTTCTTCATTGTCACTCATTGGTACTTCACTCCAATATGGAAATTTATTCATGGTGTGGGGAACGAACACAAACGGGTTTCATTCCTTGATGGATTCACCTTCAAGATTGATTTTACTTTGAAATATGATTTTTATTTTTATTTTTGAATATATATATTTTTGATATTTTGGGAAGAGATCTTTTTTGGGCGGACTTAGGAAAATATCTCCCTAGTGGAGTCGCCAAAAAATGTTGGTGAGAAAATTTTTCAAGTAGAAAAATTAGGTTTTTCCACCAATGTTCATGAGGCTATGCCCCTCTACATTGAATGGTAAAACTTCCATTATTGAAAATAAACTAATCCTAATCCTATCTAAATTCCATGAGTGGCCAAATTGGCCTCGGATCACACATGGACACTCCACTAAACCTACGAAAAGTTCTTGTACAGGTTATAAGGGAGGAAATTCAAGCATTAAAGGTAAAGAGGGGAAAATTATGTAAGGAAGATTACTGTCGTGAGTAGATTACAGAGATCACACCTAGTAACAAGAGTAGTTCAACCTTCAATATAGAGGAAAGCACAATGAAGCTAACGAGACCAATGAATTAAGACACCAATTTTTAAATTCATCTATCGAGGACATCAAGTTCCTCTCAAATTCCATACAGGATCAACTATGCTTGCAAAGTGCATGAAAAATATAAATAGAGGAAAAACAAGAAAGGGAAATAGAAAAAGTGAACCTTTTATTCGATGTGTAGTGATGAATACAAATCTTCAACCAAGGTATCACAATGCTACATCATAAGAGTTCTTCCAAAATCTGGAATCCTTTCTAGAATGAAGAGGCCATCCCAATTTATAGCAATATGAGTTGTCCTTTAACTTCCTTGCATGAATCTTTGTTTCCATATTCCACTTGTGACCTTTTGTTTTCCATGAATTAAGTATTTCTCTTATAATTTTGAGAAAATACTTTTTACAAATTTAAAATAGGTCACTTAAGTGAATAGGAAAAAATACAATGATAATGCATAACGAAGAATTAGAATGGAGAGAAATAAGAGAGGGAAAGGATAAAAGGAAAACATTTCTCGTGAAGAAATGCTTTGAATGCCTTGATGAAGTCATGAAATTTGAGCAAAGATTTCTGCCACTGGTGATCTTCTACACTAATGAAGACGACTCCCTTGAATAAATTTGAATCATTTTCCACATCCAAAGTGATGACCAAAAATCTATAATGCATAGACTTTCTGGACCAAAAAAGCACGGTTATGAAGTTTACCGATGCAAGCTATAGATGAACACATACAATGCCCATGATGACCCTCATCGAAACTTGTTTGATGAACTCTTTGAGTCATTGAAATAATTCTAATCAAATCATTTTTAATTACCAAGTTTCTTAAGTGATGAAGATGAATTCACATGATGTGCCTTGCATGATGCCCTATTTTGCTTCTATAAACCATTACACTCAAGATGATGCTTCCAGGACCTTTGTGAAGTTCTCATTCCTCTTTTTCAACTCATGAAACCATATCATTATCCAAAGGGGATTCCAAAAATCAGTAAGGTGAGTGAAAACAAATTCATATGTAACTTTCCACTCCCGAAATGAAAAATTTCTATTTTTAGAATATGAGCCATGCTCTACTATTTTGGGACATATCACCTGTCTTGCTCTAGTTTCACCTTCTGAACCATCTACCATATTCCAACCTCCTATGTTCCTTAGATATTGCTATTTTTAGCAAATTTCTATTTTTAGTAGGTTGCTATTTGGGGACTTGTTATTTTGGGAAGAAGTCATTTTCTGTCTTACTTTCCATTTTACCCCTTTTTTGATTGTCTTGAGTGATAAAAATTGTAATTTAGTGGGAATCATCATTTATAGCATTTGACAAAGTATAACATATGCTATTTTTATAAAGTGGTGAAACATACCTCTTTTGCAATGGGAACAACTTTTTTGGATTTGGCTCTTCGTCACAAACTTGTGTGCCAATTTTCATCTTGATTTGATTTCCAAAAAGCTCAAAAATGAAAAATGAGAGTTTATACTTGGTAAGAGCTTTGGGTATGGAGATACCAGGGAAGAATATTGATAAAAAATCATTCCTTAATATATTGAGAAACTGCAACTTCATTGTGTAAAACTAGTTTGAGAGAAACTAAATTTTTGAGAGACCCTTCCTCTCGAATTTTAGATGATTTCACCCCCCAGCATCTTTGGGAATTTGAAAATTTCTTCAAAGAGGTAAGAATGATGATAAAAAAATAGCCCTATATATTGATAAAAATATGGACTTCATAGCACGAAAACTAGTTCACGTGAAACTAGATTTTTCAACGATCATTGCCTCCATTTTTGCGTAATTTCACCCATCAGTAACCTTAATAATTGAAGTGGTAGTTCACTTCATTTTTCATAGATGTTCTTCATGTGATAGGTAGGAAATAAATCTAATAAAAAATCATCACTCCATATCCCTAAAAAATAAGGAATTCATGGTGAAAAAACTAGTTCACGCGAAACTATATTTTTCAAACGACCATTCCCTCCGATTTTTGCGTAATTTCGTCCATTAGAACCTTGAGAATTGAAGAGGAATTTTGATGAATTTTTCACAGATGTTCTTCATGTGACAAGACAAAATTTTTATGGAAAATTAGTCCTCCATACCCCTAAAATATAGGGACTTCATGGCATAAAAACTAGTTCACGTGAAACTAGATTTTTCAATGATCATTCCCTCAAATTTTTGCGCGATTTCACCCACTGGAACCTTGAGAAGTGGAGAGGTAGCTCGCTGTTTTTTTCCACTACTGTATCATGGTGGAAATTAATGGAGCTTGAAATTTATAGTTATGGTTTTTTTCTCTATTCGTGATGAAATCAACTCCATTGTGATAGGTTTTTGCTTCTTTTCTCATTGGTGAAATTTCGTTTTGATCCGGTTGCTGGTTTGACGGGAAATTGAGCTTTATTCTTTGTGGAGCCGGAAGTGAAATTTATTCACTATGGGAATTCATTTCTTCAAATGGGAGGTTTGAAGGTGAGTTTTTAAGGCCTTTAATATTAAATAACTTAGCAATATATGGTTCTTCATTTCGTGCATTGGCTTACAAGATATGTTCAAATCTTCGTCTCACAACAATGGAGGTTTATGAAGAATTCCTTTTCTCTTCTCTTTCATTATTTGTTCCTCTGGATATTTTGATCAATATATTCTTTAAAGCATGTGAATATTAATGTAATTGAAGGTTTGGTTTCCATGTAAGATCTGGTTTGGATCAACAATCATGGACTGAGGCATTCATTGCAAATTTTCTTCTAAAGCGGTGAGAAACAACAAGAAACAACAAACAGCTTAGATTTTTTTCAAATTTTTGAGTTTGAGTTGGGTGAATTTTCATGTCCCTAACATCCCTCACCTCAAAGAGACATGAGGGACATAAATTTTCATAGTGTACCTTAGCTTGACATGTGGCAAAGATCCGACAACAGGGGATTCAAGCTAAAAAGAAGGTTTAAAGCACCGAGGGGCTGAACGCTGTGATCCTGGAGGTTATATGAGGGTCCGTGAGGGAATATGGGGGATATTAAAATTTTCATGACCTTGATGTCCCTAAACTTTAGGGATGTGAGGGACACAAAATTCTGCCAACCTCCTGGAGCTTACATGTGTCTTTCCAAGATTTGACTAACTCCCGAACTCACTCCAAGAGGACAACTTGAAACGACAATAAATTTAACTCCCGATGGATATTTTTGATAAAATTTTATATGATATTGGCTGGTAATGGCATTATGAATCCAATGGTGGGGGTATCAGGTCTTGATTCCTCCATTTGATCTCTGAAAAATTGGATTTTTGATCTGGTACTCCACTTGTGCATGAGAAAAAATGCTTGTAGACCCATTACGCTAAAGTGTTGTGAAAAAATAATTTCACCATATTATAGGTCTTGGAATTAAATTTTTGATGATTTTTGTTTCTCTTAACTCTATCTTGAGCTCCCAAAATCTCATTCGGAATCTCAACAACTGTTTTGGCTTGTACCGCGTAGGCCTATCCATTGCTAGGCATGTTAACCCTAATTTTTGTGAAATTGTCCCAACTTAACTAGATCCTTCCTAAATATTCCTAAATAAATTCCATGATGTTCATATGGATATTATTCACCTCTTTTTATAGTTTTTATTTTATTCTCCACTCTATGGGGTTGCTTCAACCCTAGGAAGGCCAGTGATAACCCTTCCCACAACCGCCTCAAGTTTACATTACTCAACGAAATACTAAAATCACCTAGGGGTTTTGAATTGAATTTCCTAAATAATATAGGGGAATGAATTAACAGCAATTGGGAGGTTTGTGGACTTATTAGGTAGACTAGGGGCACCTCTAAATGATAAAACATGAAAACTTTGGTACAGGGGTATCATTGTCATGCTTAGAAATTATGAATTTCCCCATCACACATTTGCACGAAAAAAAAGCGGATGCACAACACATTCAAGTCTCAATGGATAATACCTGAGTAGTTTCCTTCACTAGTATAAGGAGAGGTTGAGTTCACCATATACCAACATTTTTGTATCGATAAATTTACTTTAATAGATGACACCAAGAGTCCTTGGTGTAAGTTGCCTTTCTCCTTCATGGCGCAGTACTTCTAGGCTGGGGTCAATCGATTCAAAGAGGTGAAGAAACTCAAATTTGATCTAAGTGTAGTAGATAAAGATTACCATGAGCTATGTAGGAAGTTAATATACCCCAAGAAGCATGCCTATGTGGAGAAGTATGTTTTCCATGATGTTCACATGTTAAGACCAATAACCTTGCATGTTGCAGGAAGACATGAGCAAAGGTATATTTTTGCCTAAGGTCTAAGTATGAAAAATGTGGTTATATTGAAGATGATGTCTCCATTCCTAAAGACCCCACCATGAGGAAAAAATATATTGTTGGGTTTAGCACACCAGTTGTATAGATAATATATCATATCTAAGAATACATGTAAATAAAAGTAGATATTCTACCGTAAGAAATATACAAAACAAGAGACATAAATAAAATCTAGATTTAATGTGGTTCACCCAATGTGGGCTATGTCCACCACAAAATAAGCCAATCTATTATCCAAAGCTTTAAAAAGATATACAATGAAGATTTACAATCTTCCACACCTCTTAGATGTACAATATTTTATTTCTCTCAAGCTTTTTGCTTCATCAATAAGAATTATCTCTCTCCAATTTTTTAAGATCTTGTTAATTCTTGTTAATTCTCTACTTCTAAACCCTATATTTTATGCTTATATAGTTGTTATAGACTTAGGGCACTTAGCCATGCAATTACAATCAATAGATATATTTTAATACTAAAAATAGATCTAATTCCTAAGAGTTAATTAAAACATCCTCGCATAGGTAAATGATGTTGGTTAGCCCAAATCGATGCCGGTTCCTCCTTGCTTGACCGATGCCGGTTCCCCTTAATCGATGATGGTTACTTTGTATTTTCTAGCAAGTTTCACATTGCATGCTAAACCGAAGTAATTGAGCTCCACAACTCAACAATCTCCCACTTGGAGATTAATTACTGCACCATACCTATACAACATCATTCTTGGATCATTCCTTAGATATGTTTGTTCCTCTTCAAGTATCACTTGAAGACCAACGTAAGTGGAGTGTAGCTCAAAATTCTCCTATTCTAATGGCTTCATTAGCATATCTGCAGGGGTTCTCACTCGTATGAATCTTTTCCAGATTCAAATGTCCATCCTCCAATACCGCCATATGAAGTGATACCTCAATTGAATGTTTTTCATTATTGAATGAAACACTTGAGTTCTTTGCCAAATGAGTTGCACTTTGACCGTCACCTTTGAACAATTTACAATCACCTTACTCATTTCCCAACTCTTCCATGAACCTACTCATCCATATCATTTCCTTGCTAGCCTTTGTAGTTGTAACATACTCTGCCTCTATAGTAGAAAAAGCCACAACCTTATGTAATCTTGAAATCTAGCTAACTACCATCCCACCTACTATGAAAATATATCCAGTAGTGCTTCTCCTACCATCCATATCTCTAGCCATATCTGAATCAACATAGCCACATAATGAAATATCTGAACCTCTATAGCATAATTACATGCTAGATGTCCCTTTCAAATACCTGAGTATCCATTGGACTACTTTCTAATGCTCTTTACCTAGATTGGCCATATATCTACTCACAACTACCATTGCACATGCAATGTATGGTCTGCACGAACCATAACATACATGAGACTCCTAATTGCTGAAGCATATGGCACTTGTGTCATGTATTTGACCTCCTCTTGTGATGATGGACACCGATATTTTCTAAATTTAAAGTGTTCAGCCATATGTGTACTAACAAGTTTTATATTATGTATTTTGAACCTTTCTAACACCTTGTAGATATAATCCTCCCGAGACAAATACAATTTTTTTCCTGTCTCTCGTGTATTTACATGCCAAGGATTCTTTTTGTGAATCCTAAATCCTTCATATAAAATGTGTGAGCTGGCTTTACCTTAAGCTCACCAATGTCTTACATACTAGATCATGCAATAAGCATATCATCCACATATAATAACAAAATAATATATATCCCATTTTCAAGCTTCTTGAAATAAAAACAATGGTCGATTCACATCTCAAGTAACCATGCTCTTGTATAAAACTATCAAAACTCATGTACCATTACCTTGGAGCTTGTTTGAGCCTATATGAGACTCTTTTTCAACCTACACACTAATTTCTCCTTACCCTTGACTTCATACCCAAATGACTACTGCATATAAATCTCTTCATCCAAATCACCATGAAGGAAAGTTGTCTTCACATCTAGTTTCTCTAAATGTAAATCCTCTACTACAAATAAACTCAATACAGTATGAATAGAAGTCATCTTAACAATAGGAGAAAATATTTCACCAAAGTCAATACCTAATTTCTGTGCAAATCCCTTTACTACAAGCCTTTCTTTGTACCTTTTCTATCCACCCTCTTCTTCCTTGATCCTGTAAACCCACTTGTTCTGCAATGTTCTCTTACATGCTGGTAACTTAACCAAATCCCAAGTCTGGTTCTATTCCAAGGATTCCATCTCCTCATCCATGCCATGCTCCCACTAGACATGGGTCTTATCATGCATGGCTTCTTCAAATATCTCTGGTTAACCATTATCAGTCAATAATAAATAAAATAGAAAAGTTGTAAATATTTTTAGAGGTTTAACTACTCTTTCACGACCTTCTCACAGGAGTTTGGGGTACCGGAGGCTCAATCTAGACCTCCTAGAAATTTGTAGCCAAATCTGATAGTGATTGAGGCCGGTCACTTGTAACCGATGCCGATTCTACTAACCAATGCTAGTTTGGATCTTCTATAACTGATACCGTTCTGTGACCAATGTCGGTCGGGGTAAGTGACACCGATTCTTCGTGTAACCATGTAGGTAATAATTTTAAATCAAAGAGTTCATTTTCATTTACAAACTTCTCAACTGGTTCATCCTTGGGTACCAAAAGTTGATCCTTGTATATTCTCTTTTCATTCCATTTAAAATCATGACTCTTAATAATTTTAGAATTATATAAATCCCAAAAAGGAAACCGAAATCACCAGATTCATAACCAATGAAAGTGCATCTCTTAGATTTTGCATCCAATTTTTCCATTTTCCTTATCAACATGCACAAAAGCTTTTGAATGAAAATATTTAAGAAAAGAGAGATCTACCTCTTTCTCGGTCCAAGATTCCTCCGGTATTCATCCATCTAGTGAACTTGAAGGCCCACGGTTAATCAAATAAACTGTTGTATCAAATTATTTTGCCCAAAAATTTAAGGGCAGTCAAGAATGTATTCTCATACTTCTAGCACGTTCTATGATTATCCTGTTCATTATTTCTACAACACCATTCTCCTATGGTGTTCTTGAACTGTTCTTTCTCTATGTATCCCATTCATTGAACAATAATAATTGAAATCCTTACTATGGTATTCACCACCCTTGTCATATCTAAGGCACTTTAAATTAGAATTTAATTCATTCTCAACAAGGGATTTCCATCTTTTAAAAGTCTTAAAAACATCGATTCATGTTTAATACAATAAACCCATACCTTTCTTATAGCATCATCAATGAAAGTAACATAATACTTGGGATCCTCCATGAGAAGTTCCTAAGATGGTTCCCACACATTTGAGTGTACAAGCTCCAATTTCTACTCCTTCTTAGTTGCACCAACTTTGAGAAATAACACTCTCTTTTTCTTTCTAAAGATACAATGCTCACGAAATCAAGATCTAAATATTTAAAATATGATAACTTACCCTTAGCCTTTAAGATATGCATTCCTTTTTGACTCATATGGCCCAACTGGTTATGCCACATGCATGCATATGAATTTGAAGTAGATAATGCAGAAAAATAATCAATAACATAGGTAGATAAATATAACGTTCTTACCTTCTTACCTCTTTCCACAACAAAATTACCCTTGGTGACTTTCCAGAGTTTCTTATAAAAGTAACCATGTAAAAATTCACCTAGTTGCTCTGCAAAATAAGATTCCTTCCAAGGCTTTGAACATGCCTCACATCTTTCAATACCCATGTATTTCCATTCTGAAATTTTAGATGAACTTCCCCTTTACCATTAATACTACAAGTTTCATCATCACCCAAATAAACATGCCCAAAATTACCCTAGACATAATTTCTAAAATAACCCTTATTAGGGGTTGCATGGAAAGAAGCTCCTGAATCTAAAACCCATGATTCAATTCTATTATCTAAAGAAAGAATAAGAGCATCTTGCATTACCTTTGATGTAGCAATTTTTCTTATTTACCTTTGTCTGGTTGTTGGTTCTCTTTATCCTTTGACCAAAAATATTTCTTTGCATGTCCTTTCTTTCCACATTTCCAACAAGTAATTCCCTTACTTCTAAATTTAGATCTACTATCATTTGAATTTGATTTCCCATTACTCTTACTCTTGGATCTCTCCTTCTACCTACCTCTTATTTCTACATTCAAAGCATTTCCAAATGATGATTCCTTTGTACTCTTCCTACAAATTTCTTCATTCACAATTATACTAACCACATCATCAAAATTCAAAATTTTATTAGCAGATGTTGTATTACTAACAACCATTACCAAGTTATCCCAACTATCAGGCAAAGAACATAAGAATAAGAGTGCTTTTACTTCATCATCAAATGGTATTTCAACCAATTTTAACTGATTTACAATAGATTGGAAATCATTCAAATGACTAGATGCAGATCCACCTTCATGCATCTTAGAACTAAATAATTTCTTCATCAAATAAACTTTATTTGAAGCATTAGGTTTTTCATATAAATTAGCAAGAGATTTCATTAACTCTACCGTAGAAGTCACTTTTTGTAATATTGGAAGCCACGATGCTACCAGGCTCAATCTTATAAATCCCAAAGCCTTTCTGTCAAGAATCTTCCATTCTTCATCAGTCATCTTCGTAGGTCTAGAATTCTCATCCAACGGTAAATAAAAATCTCTTTGATACAAATAATCCTCAATCTGCATCTTCCATAATTTATAATTTCAGCCATCAAACTTCTCTACCTTGTATTTTTTTTCTTCTGCCATTGTTGTAGCTCCCTCTCAATCAAAAACCCTCTATGAGTAAATCTGTCAACACACAAAACCCTCAAACAAATCTCTACGATACCATTGTTGGGGTTAGTACACCGGTTGTACAAATAATATATCGATTTAAGCATACATGCAAATAAAAGCGAATATTATACTAGAATAAATATACAAAATAAGAGACATAAATCAACATAAGATTTAACGTGGTTCACCCAAGATGGGCTACGTATACCAAGAAAAAATACAATCTAATATCCAAAGCTTTGATAAGATATATAATGAAGATTTACAATCTTCCACACCTCTCAGATGTACAATACTTTATTTCTCTCAAGATTTTTGCTTCATCACCAAGAATTCTCTCTCTCCAACTTTTTCAAGTTCTTCTTAATTCTTGTTAATTCTCTACTTCTAAACCCTAGATTTTATGCTTATATAGTTGTTTATAGACTTAGGGCACTTAGCTATGTAATTACAATCAATAGATATATTTAATGCTAAAAATAGATCTAATTCTCGAGAGTTAATTAAAACATCCTCACATAGGTAACCGATGTCGGTTAGCCCAAAATGATGCTGGTTCCTCCTTACCTCATCAATTCCAGGTCCTAGTTGACTAATGCCGGTTCCCCCTAACCGATGATGGTTACTGTATTTTCCAGAAAGTTTCACATTACATACTAAACCAAAGTAATTGAGCTCCACAACTCAACAAATGTGCTAAGGAGAATAGAAAGAGGGGAGGATCCTAAGGAAAAGGTGCTAAGCGTGTAAACAATACAAACAATTGGGGCACATGAGTCAGGTGCGGGCACAAGTACTTATGTCTGCTAGAAGAGGTCTCCCATTAGAAAAGAGTCACTACAGAAGGAAGAGTCACTGCTAAATGAAGAGTCACCTGAGAGAGAAGAAAAGATAAGTCCCTTGAATTGGAGTCACCAGTAAGGAAGAAGAAAAGGGTGACAAAAGGGTCAGACTCAGGAGAAACAAAAAGTATGGAGTCCAAAAGGGCAATGAAGATGATGAAGAGTGTGGTGAGGCTCAGAATCATCCATTATATAATGTACATGAGTCAGAGGAAGAAGGAAATGAGGAGAGGGATGAGAATGAGGAAGGTGCTCGTGAAAAGGGGGAGTGAGGAAGTAAACATGAAAAATCAGAAGACCTTGATCCAAAAAGGAGAAAATGGATAACACTATAGAGAGGGAGGTGGCAGGTATTATCCAAAAGTTGGTGGAGAATGAAGTAGAGAGAAGCAATCAAAGAAGTGTTGAAGGAAGATGAGGAGAGCGCAAGTGTAGGAAAGGAGTATGGGAGCATGGGAAGAGACCCTAGTTTAGCAATAAGCTTCCCTACGACAACACACACATGCGGAAAGGGCACAATGTCAGTGCAGGAACATGAGATGAATTATATTAATGATCTAATCAAGGTACTATACATGTGCTTCCAAAGTAGCATGCCCACAAACCAACTCCTTCTTCTTTTGATGAAGAGGGTGTGTACCCGCACACAAGGAAAATGCTATCCTAGGATTTTGAATCCCATGTTGATGAACCCGAGTTCAAGGTAAACCGAGATGCATTGATGAAGATACCAGATGCCAAGGGAGTAAACCCTCTTATAAATTCCAAACAAATATCAGATGAGAAATTTTGCAATGTGCTCAAAAAGTATCGGTGGAGGTGGAAGCAAGAATATTTGTCAGAAATGATAGAATAAGGGTCTTGGAGGAAGAACTTGAGCAAAATAATGAGGAGATCATTAAGCGGGACAAGGAGATAAAATAAAAGGAATTAATTAATGCGCAGTTGAGGCATGAGCTAAGGGATGCAAAGGAGAAGGTGCATGAATTCCACAAGAAGATAATGGCCATTTCAAATGCCATTATCTTGAAACACCCGGATCTGGCCTTACTTGAGAATAAATATGAGTCAACCAAGCACTACTTGGAAGAATTAACCCGCATCCTCACCATGGAAAGGAGACCACTCACATTAGAGTTAGCATAAGAGGTGATGACATGCCATAAAGAGGAGGAAAAGCTAAAGATTGGGTAGATAGTGACTCGGTACTTTGATATCCTTACCGTAGTAAAGACTGTTTTGTAAATGGTAGAAACCGTGTATGAAAACTATGCTAACAAAGACATGGTATCAAGCATATTAGTTGCTATACACGAGGCAGATCTAAAAGAATTTCAGGAAAAGAATAAAGTTAATAGGCAGAGGACTATAAGATCCTATCCAAAGTTGAGAAGAGGTCAGAAGCAATCAAAACCTTGTGGGGTTCAATTAAGAATAGGCTAAAGGAACTATACCCCCAAGTCACTCATAGGATGGATGCACTAGGTGATCTTAGTAAGCAACTAGAAAACATTATAGATACGCTAAAAGCTAAGAGCAATGAACTAAGTTTTGATGAATTAAGTGCATTGGTGGGTGACCTAATTCAGTAGGCGTAGGGAGAAGTGGATGTCTGGGAGAAGATTGAGGCATCCATAAAGAAGAAGTTCCCACTCCTCATGCAATAGTAGCATATTCTTCCATTCTTTATTTATTTCTATTCCACTATTCTTTATTCTTTGAGGAATTAGAATATTCCCGAGGATGGAGAACATGTGTAGTGTGGGGTGATTTTGGACCCTAAATATTGGCTAAATACCAATAGGCACATGCACGTAGGATCGAGTAAATAGAATGGTGCTTAAGGAAAAGTGCCTTGGAAAAAGGGTTTAAGTTAAACCGGGGTGTGTACGGGAGGTAGAATAAGGGTTTCAAGGACTTATCCATATTTAGCATCATGGAATCACTTGAGGAAAAGTGTGAGGACATAAATAGGCATGATGAGTGGATAAGGTGCCACTGGAACCTTGGAGGCCAATAAAAGGATATTCTACGTGGGAATATTCCTATATGCATCATTACCGTTAGTGGAAAGTTTTAGAAAAAGGATAAGTATTTACCAATGGAGGACCACATTGACACTTGACACGTGATCTTCTTAGGAGAGAAGTGATGGCGGTGGATGCTGATCCTATTTAAATAAGTGCTTGGGAGATGAACACAGAGAGAGATAGAAGAAGGGAAAAGGGGAGAAGGAAGGTAACAAGGTGCTACAAGAATGTTAGGAAATGTTAAGGGTTTAGAGCTCATGATGCTAGAGTTTAGAGTTCTTAGTGCTGTGAGGGTTGTAAGGGATATCATTAAGTGTGTGTATGGGTATTGGGGTTTGTAACAAGGGTTATAATGGGGAAAACATAGTTAGGATCTCTGATCGGATTAGTTTGTAGGGGTTGGATCTTTATCATTTGATGTATGTGGTCTGAGATGACCCTTTTGAATGTAGTATGTATACTAGAGAGTCTTTTAAATCAATATACATGGATCTATTCAATACATATTGTTTACAGGTGTAAAACCTCATGTTATTTGGCTTGTCATGACTCAAATATGGTTTCTTGTGCTTCATAAAATGTTTATTTAGCTTTTGTGATGCATTGATGTGTAGATCTGATTAGTTATATCTTTTGCCTTTTTGAGTAGATGCATGTACTTCTATTTTTGTAAATAATCCTCCATTAATGGCGTAACTCTCTTTTAAATCTCACATAAAGGAGGGGCTCGACACTTGTGTGTGCATTAGGTGAGCACCCAATGTATGCTTAGTGATAGGCCGACGTGCTTGGGGTTAGAAAGAAGTATTGAGGGTAAAATAATGAGTACAGAAATGTTCCATAAAACATAGGTAGTATTGCTTACCTGCTTGTTTGTTTACATTTTGTTGTATTTGTTTGCTTGTTTGAGTAGTGTGTTGTATTACATGTTTCTTAGATTATTCTATTCTTTACTTGATTATATTAATTCTTGTTGTGTTGTTTAGTGTATATAAAGTTGTTTTGGTTAATTATTGTTTGTACATTGTGAATTACCATTTCATCATCACATTCACTATCATCACATCTAACATCTACACATCTCATCAATAACATGCTAAGCTACATCATCATGGAAATAAAATCAACATGTATGCTAAGCTAACATCACATCATATAATATCATCAATGGGGCAATAGGGACTATTTTTGTCCCCCTCCACAACATAAAAAATAAAACATGGATAAAAATGCTATCTCATAAAGAAAAATATGATTCCATTAAAAGTCCACCATCATATGACATGTCAAATAAAAAATCAATGTCGATATATAAAATATGTCTCAATATAATCAAATACAATAACAAGCCACTATGGGAATGGATCAAAATGTGACTTTAAGTCGAGGCATACTCGAAAACATGCATATACATCGAATCAAAATTGTGCCTTCATCATGAGGCATACATCAAAATAATACATGAATCCATCAGAATATAGAGTCATGGATAAATCTTGCAGACACTAGGAATTCCTAGCTTGTGACTCGACTACCCTACCTTTGACCGGTGGTAGCCTCTGTCTTGATTTGGTAGACTGGAGGGCCTGTGTGATCTATATCTCAATAAGATGCCTATAATATGACCGTATGGAAATGCCCTCTATGCCTTTGGTACCACAACATGATATAAATCCCTATAATGTACCACCTCACCCAAAGCTATCAGAAATTATATACTAGATCTGCAGATCTAGTTGCCTCACCAGTATGATAAAGGGAATCACGCTCCCCCGTAATATAAGCCACATCAACCCCCAACCGTGTCCTAAGATCATCTCATACAACTATGGTCCGGTATCACTCTGCGATGACCTACTCTAACCACCGCTGCAAGGTCTATACTATAATGAATGCTATATCACGATGCTATAAGGCCATGCTCCTCTCAAGTGAAAAGTAGCCACTAATGGCTCATCTCATCTTGCTAGAATATCTCTAAAACCCGGGATTGATATGTCAAGTTGTGATGGCCCCCCGCAGCCCCCAATCCATTAACATCATCCCCACATGTAACAAATATGTGGGCTACCTACTCGGGAGGTGATGGTGGACCCTTTATCGACCCTACCGAATGTTTACTCTCTCAGTGCATCTTATGGTACAACTTGATATAATACATGCATCGTATCTATGGTCAGGTACCGCTTCACACTGTACCATCCATCGTGGCTGCACCTATGGATGTATTAGTGGACCATATTGTGCATGAGGTACTCCAACATACACCTATAGGTGCATTTGTACTAGAACATGTAGCCCTAGAGCATCCCGACCCTAGGTTTCCTATAACTCGGCCTTAGCCTATAGTTGGCCTAGTCTGCCCTATCTCATAGTTCTCTCCCTTAGAGACCTACTGCTGCTATTATACTAGCCACTATGGCTACATGTGGAATAAAGATCTATCAAGGCACCACTATCGTATACCATGCTCCATAATCTACAGTAGTACCCGAGTCCACTATCTCTACTCGTCCATCCCATATCTATGGGAGGGCACTCCAATAACTCTCTAGTGCTCTTTGTTGTTTGATGTAGAGCCCAAAATCAAAAGTCTCATGCACTCTACATGCGTACCATATCCCATCCCCTGGGATACCATGAATGACACCAAGATTCTCATTTATATGCTATCTATATGGTACTACTCTAGAATTTTCTTATGGTTTCCTATAAAAATTAATCAACCTTGTCAAAGCTTAGCTCAATAACATCCTCACACTACTCGTATAAATAGTACGATCACTAGGTCACCATCTATAGCTATAAGTTGTCGAAGTATCACCTATAATAAGTAGTATCTCATAGATGAGATCTAATGTCCTTTCCTCTCGGCTCCTATCCCATTCAAGATGGCTCATCCGGTGATCTAACCGACAATACTCCAAGTGAAAGTCTAGTAACAATATGGTACTAGGTGCAAATATGAGAGATTCGTAGGAATTAGGTTCCTCATACCTCTTTAGGCTATCAAATGGGTTAGTATGCACTAACCCCAAGAAAAATCCTCCCCATCCATCGGTTAGTGCAAAAATCCTATAAAACTAAGTGGAAAGTGTGTTTGGGTCTTTTTAGGAAACACATAGCCACCGATAAGAGCCATAAGATATACTTGGAATGCATTCAAGACTTCTACTCTCAAAGCATCGGTATAGGTACAATGCCATACCCATCACGGATATCCCCTCATTGAAATATATCCCGGATATGTCCTAAAATCCATCCGCGGTGCCCATCATAGGTAACCAATTTACCTGGATAGGTACTCCGAGAATTTGGTACACATCCTCTAGGGTCGAGTGTAATCTCTCCAATGGGTAATTGAAATGTATGACTTTCACTATGCCACCTCTCTACTAAGGTTGTTAGGAGGCTATAATCCAGCCTAATGTGGGGCAGCTATGTTATATAAGATACACCTATAGCCTTAAGCACATAATTCAAACCCTAATGATTGTGACATGAGAAGGTCACTCCGAGGCCCGTAGCCATCCATCATGCTTGCGCACATACAAATTAAGTAGTCTTGCATGTCGATCATTCAAGATACAAACAATTAACATAATTTCTTCTAATCATCTTCGATGTTTTAAAATTTCTCCTATATTCCTCTAATCACTTCTCAAACTATCCTAAACTCTTCTAAAGGCCTTCTAAAATGCCAAACTTTGCTACTAGCGCATACCTTTCTACACTAGCACATCCATTTTTGTGTTAGTGCATCCATTTTTACATTAGCACATATCATGGTAGAGGATGTATTTTCACACTCATGCTTTCATTTGCACACTAGCGTATGCCACATTGGCGCATGTGTTTTCAAACTCATGTTTCCATTTTCACACTAGCGCATGCACTAACATATCTCAAACCTAGTTTAATGCTCACACTCTTGTTTTCATGCTAGCGCATGGCATTCACACTAGTGCATCTCGATGAAATGTTAGCACACTTAAAGACCTGTGCTAAAGTTAACCCACTAACTATTCCTAGCTAAAAAGAGCATTAAATGCACTAAAAATTCATTTTTGTGTGTTACTTATTAGGAAACCATATGCATGAAGCCTCCCAAACTATAGGAATTGGTTAACATGATGTGTATGGTTTTATATTTACGCCATCTCTCCCAATAGTCATAGAAAAATCTCTCAATAAGGCAAGAGTAGAGTGTAATAGCAAATAGTGGGCCGTGATGGATTTTTCCTTGCCACCCTGCTATATTTATACACTCTTGACCCTAATTCTTACTTTTTCTTTTCTCCCGGGGGCTAGATTACTAACATGTTCTTCTATTTTTTTCTCACCATGTGTTGGTGCTCCGTCGCGATTATTTATTTCCTTAAATTGTAATTTTCACTAATGTTTTCACCTAGGTAGGGCATATTTTTGCTTCCCAGTGACCTTTCCTTCTCCCTAGGGCATATTTTTGATTTTGAGTAATTTTGGTATGTATACCATGCATACCATAATTATTCTATATCACATTCTTCCCAAAATATTAAAAATCCAAAAATTGGTAAAATTCAAAAGAATCCAAAACATGGGTAAATTTTCAAAACCCAAAAAAAAAAATGATAAAAAAATTCACACATCTGAATCATTTACATGACACAATGTCCTCAAACATCAAAATTTGTCTTACAAAACATATTTCTTTGGTTCTTTCTTGTTCTCACGCAGATTTGCGGATCATTTTGATCTACCTTCCATTAACAAAAGTTGGTTTTCTTACTATGTTTGTATTCCCTTGTACATATAACATCCTCATTTTAAAACTTTAATACAAGGGAATTTTTTTACACTTTATGCTTCATTGATTTAAATACGCATATATTTAAATCCAACATAAATCTTAAGTTCCTATCTCAGATATTAATGTTTCATTGTTCTAAATTAACATAATTTAGAACCAACATTATCTTAGTCAATCCATCCTATAACAATAAACCTTATGTAGTTTGTATGAGTCGGATTAAAACCGATCCCTCATATCCAATTCATTTAAATATGTATACTGAGTATACCATGGTTCCCTTATTCATTCAAGGGAATTCAAGTGTTTATTCTCTAAAGTGTATATCTAGGCATTTTTACCAATTACTCATATGATATCCTACATCTATAAGTCTAAGTGAAATCAGACAACACAATAAGAAGCTTGTGTTACTTTAGCCAAAGTTTTGAGTCATGTATGCCATGCTCAATTCCATGATGGCATAATCATCAATTGGAATTCTTCTTTCACCCTTCACTTGAAAATTTGTTATCTATATTAGGAATAATTTGATTTGTAAAACCAATTTCAAGTTACGCACTAGGTACCAATTTGGATCAACCTACATGGGCAAGTGTTGATATGTTAGCTTAGGATGAATAAGGGGAAGTAAATGTCTCTGAAATGACTTGCTGTTATGCCCTTAACCTATTGCTTGTATTAAGATATGAGTAGCTGACTAGTGGCTTACCATATTATTTTATTATATCATTCATACTTTCTCATGCTTAATAGGTTGGCCTTGTGATGGCCATATCATATGAATAGTATATATAGGGGATTGTAGGTAGTATTTCATTATCATTTGAGCATTTAAGTCTTATTATATGTTTTGGAGGTTGCCCCCTTGAAGTGGCAAAGCTATTCTAATTACATATTGAGATCATTATTCTGAAATATTGTGTTATTTTGTGTTCTATTGTTTCTCATAATCTGCATTATATAAGTAATTTCATTATAAGTGGTATCGTAGTCTGCGATCTAGGCTAAAATTAGGGCAAAAACCTAATGTTTTTTTCGACATATATTGCGAACTAGAGTGAATTGGTGGGAGATAGTTTTACTAGTGTTGTGAAACATTTCAAGTAAGGTTTCCTAAAAATTTAATAATTTTTAAATTTATTTTGCAAAAGTTATTACAAATTTAGGGTTTTTTATAAAATCACTCTCTAGGGTGCAAATTGTGGAATATTTTCAAGTTCTTTATAGTTTCAGAAATCTCTCAAACAAATAGTATTAGTATCTTATCTGTGTTTTTCTGATTCAACCAAATTTTTATTGAAACCCTAAACCCTAAGGTTTGACATCATGGTAGGGCCTTCCACAAGAGCAAAAAAGAATCCGGTTACTCTGGGTAAAACCCTAGATAAAGATGGGGTAGTGATTGAAGAGATGGAGTCAGAAGGGGTAAATATAGATTCCTTAGCACTAGGGTTTACCTCAGTTGATCATAAGGTGAGCCAACTTGAGTATGAGTTGTGAAATGTATAATCTGAGATGGCCTCTAAAGGAGACATAGACCAAATAAATCATTGGTTGGATGATATCATGCAACATGTAAAGGGTAAAAATATGGCCCAAATCCGGCTCATATCAACCAAGGAGGTTCTTTAATTCAAAATCATGGACAAAATAACCATGTTGGATCACTTTTCCAGCCCAATCAGAATCCAACTTATTTGCAACCATGGAACATGATGCCGAAAGTGGATATGTGCAAATTTGATGGTAAGGATCCCCTGAATTGGATAAATCAAATGGAGAAATTATTTGAGTTACATCAAACACCATCAAGAAAAAAGGTGACATTGACATCCCTGTATCTTGAACTAGACCAATTCATTTGGTATCAATGGTTATGTTCTCAGAGGCAGAAGAATGGTCTCGGTGTCACTTGGACAATTTTTACCAAGGAGTTACAATTTTACTATAGTTCTATTGTTTCAGAGAACTACTTTAGTCAATTAGCAAAGTTATGGCAAATAGGATCAGTCAAAGATTATGTGCATCTATTCCAAAACCTATCCTTAAGGGTGGAGAATATTCCAGAAGAGAATCTAAATGACCTATTTCTTGGGGTCTTAAGGACCACATCAAGCATGAGGTACTTATGTTTAATCCTCTAAAGCTTTTTGATTCTTTTATCATGCCACGTCAAACCGAGGAAAAGTTATTTGTAGTGGGAGGTCATCTTTCATTAACAACAGAGCCGTAGTATCTCTTCCCCTTCATTTTCTAGGCCAATTAGACTGACTCCTCAATAAATGGAAGAAAAAGATAAAAATATTATGTTTTAACTATGATAGAAAATATGGACTGGGATAAAAATTTGATTAGAAGAAGTTGTTCTATATTAACGGAGTTAATGAGGATGATGAGGAAGCTGAAATTATAGGAGAGGCCGAGGAACCAATAGAAGATGAAGTAGAGGATCACCAACCTATAATTTCTTATCATGCATTGTCAGTATTAGTACTCAAAAACTCAAGGTTATTGTCTATCTCAAAAATATAAGGTGACGGTGTTGATTAACTCGGGTAGTACTCATAACTTCATAAATAGTAAGTTAGCTTCCTACCTCAATCGTTTTATTTACCCATGTCTAGAAATGTAAGTTATGATTGCGGATGGTGGGATAATAAAGTGCACAAGAAAGTTCCATAGTATCAAGCTTTCCATGGGAGACAACATGTTAGACTTACCTATGTTTGCTATTTCTATGGGAGGGGAAAATATTGTTTTGGGTGTCCAATGGCTCACAACCTTAGGTACTATAGAGATGAATTTCCAAAAATTGTTCATGCGATTTCATTCAAATGGAAGGAAAATAAAATTGAATGGGATGGTAGCTAAGTATCCATAAATTATTAGCTCTCATCAGATGCAGAAGGTTCTTAGAAAAGGAGTAGATGGATTTATAGAAAAGTTATTTTCCATAAAAATATAAAATACATAGTCTTCAATGCCACCCGATCGTCAAAAGATTGTTGATGCTCACTCATATGTTTTTGATGCAATTCCAAAGGGACTAACACCAGTTAGGGATCATGATCATGCAATTCGCTTGATTTCGGGGAGCCAAACACCTAACATTAGACCATACAGATACCCATATTCCAAGAAAAGTGAGATTGAGAAAATGGTCCAGGAATGTCTTTGAAGGTAGGTATCATCGGGCATATCCAAAGTGTATATTCTTCATCGGTGGTCATGGTACGTAAGAAGGATGAAACCCGGAGGATGTATCCAGACATCGAGAACTCAACAAGTACACCATCAAAGATAAGTTTCCTATTCCAGTAATTAATGATTTACTTGATGAATTGCATGGTGCTATTTATTTCACAAAATTAGATCTTCATTTGGGGTACCATCAAATTAGAATAAAAGAGGAAGATGTTCATAAAACAACTTTTAGGACTCATGAGGGCCATTATGAGTTTTTGGTAATGCCTTTTGGTCTTACAAATGCGCCCTCAACCTTTCAAAGCTTGATGAACATTGTTTTTAGGCCATTTTAAAGGAAATTTGTATTAGTTTTCTTTGATGACATATTGATTTATAGTAAGACATGGGAAGAACACTTACAACATGTAAATAAAGTGTTGGAAGTTTTGGAGAAACATACTCTCTATGCAAATCCATCCAAATGTTCTTTTGGTGTACAAGAGGTAGAGTACTTGGGTCACATTGTATCCCATGAAGGCATCAAAGTTGATCCTCAAAAGATCAAAGCTATGGTGGAATGGCCAAGGCCCAAAACTCTCAAAAATATTCATGGGTTCCTAGGACTAACAGGGTACTACAGAAGATTTGTGTGGGGATATGGTAGAATAGCAACCCACTCACTACATTGCTAAAGAAGGATTCCTTCCATTAGACAAACGTAGCCACTAAATCCTTTGAGTAGCTGAAGGAAGCCATGTGCAACACCCCAATTTTGGCTACACCCAACTTCTTAGAAACCTTAATTGTTGAATGTGATGCTTCAGGATTAGGATTGGGAGTAGTTATAATGCAGAAAGGAAGACCAATTACTTTTGAGAGTCACCAATTTAAAGGAAAAGATCTGCTCAAACCTATCTATGAGAAAGAAATGATGGCTATTCTTGATACGGTCAAGCAATGGAGGCCCTATCTCATGGGTAGAAACTTCAAGGTAAAAATTGATCATGATAGTCTCAAATACTTTTTGGAGCAAAGGTTATCATCTGAGGAACAACAAAAGTGGGTAACAAAAATGTTGGGTTATGATTTTGAAATCATATACAAAAGGGTAAAGAAAATGTATTAGCTGATGCATTGTCTAGAAGGGATACATATGCTGATGCCTTACTATGTGGAATGTCCATGTTGATAGATGATTGGGTGGATGAAGAGAGATTGGAATGAGATCAAGACAAGGATACACAATCTATAATACATAATATCAAGCAAAGATCTATCACATCTAACAAGTTTGAGTGGAAAGGTAATGCCTTATGGTACAAGGACAAGTTATACTTGAGTAAAGATTCGAGTTGAAGCATAAGATTGTTACAGAGCTACATGTCTCACATGTTGGAGGAAACTCGGGTTTTTGAAGACATATCATAGAATAAAAAGAGAATTATTTTGGGAAGGAATCAAGGGGATGTAAAATTTTTGTATCAAAGTGTTTAGTGTTCCAACAGAACAAAGGGGAAACAATTAAGATACCAGTGCATTGCAACCCTTACCAATTCTTAGCCGAGAGATGGGAGGAGGTCTCCATGGATTTCATCACCGGATTGCCTTGTTCAGAAGGTAAGAATGTTATTTTCATGATTGTGGACAGGCTCACAAAATATGCCCATTTTTGTGCCCTATCACATCCATTTTCAGCCAGTATCACGGTTGCAAATATTTTTTTAGGAGACATTTCAAAGGCTACATGGAACCCCAAAGATAATTGTAAGTGATCGTGATCCTATTTTCACAAGTAATTTTTAGACGGAATTATTTTCATGTTTTGGTACTCAGATAGCTCATAGTTCATCTTATCATCCTCAAACTGATGGGAAAACATAAGTGGTCAAAAAATTCTTAGAGGGGTATCTACGTTGTTTTGTATCAGATAAGCAGGAAAGGTGGATTAAATGACTACCACTTGCAAAGTGGTGGTATAACACATCTTTTCATACCTCTTCTCAAATGACCCCATTTTTAGCATTATATGGTTACCATCCACCTTCTATCACTTCCTCCTTGAGGGTGCAAACTAAGGTCAAAGATGTTGAGGAACACATTCAACATTAACAAGTTTTGGCTAGTTTGAAGGAGAATTTAGCATTAACACAAAATAAGATGAAACAACAAGTAGATCAACACCATAGTGAAAGACATTTTGAAATTGGTGACTGGGTTTTGTACATCTCCAGCCTTACAAACAAATGTCCCTAAAGCAATAGAAAAAGGACAAAAAAATTGCTCCTAAATATTATGGCCCTTATCAGGTTCTACAAAAAATTGGTAGTGTTGCTTATAAACTAGAGTTGCCTCCATCTTCACACATACACCCAGTATTCCATGTTTCATGCCTGAAGAAGGTTATTGGATAGAAATTTGAAGCCCAGAAAGAGTTACTAGAACTTTACAAGGAAGGAAGAATCATTTTGGATCCAGAGAATATTCTGCAAACACGTACTAAGAGGCTAAGAACTAGAGACATTAAGGAATATTTGATCAAGTGGAAGAATCTGAGCATAGAAGTTGTAACCTAGGAGGATGAAGGTTTTCTATAGCAACATCCAAGATTATTTAACGTTGAGAACAATTTTGGTTTGAAGGGGAAGGGCATGCTATGCCCTTAACCTCTTGCTTGTATTAAGTTATGAGTAGCCAGACTTGTGGCTTACCATATCATTTTATTATATCATTTATACTTTCTCATGCTTAATAGGTCGGCCTTGGTGATGGCCATAACATATGAATAGTATATATAGGGGATTGTAGGTAGTATTTCATTATCATTTGAGAATTTGAGTCTTATTATATGGTTTGGAGGCTGCCCCATCGAAGTGGCAAAGCTATTCTAATTACATATTGAGATCATTATTCGAAATATTGTGTTATTTTGTGTTCTATTTTTTCTCATAATGTGCATTATACAAGTAATGTCATTACACTTGCATCATCTATGGGTCCGATCCCTTTCCCATAGTCATCATAATATAACATCAATACTTAACCATACATAAAATATGCATTTGTGCCTACGACGTACTTTAATCAATGACTTTATGATAGTTATGATTAGTGGAGCTTGACGAGTTATCACATCATAATAGCTCCTCCATAGTAGATAAGTAATTACCTAAGTGATTAATTGGGTACTACACAACAAAAAATATGATGAGATATCCCACTGAGTTGTGCTAATCGAAACATCATATCTTAAGAAGTTTAATTATTTTAATCAATTCCCAACTTACCAATCTTTCCTAACCAGTGTGACTCTCAATGATAGGTTTCCTACCCAAGGAAATAACGAGATTTTTGTAATTTTTATTTACTTAATTAGAGGTAGTACATATTGACCTAAGTAATTGTAGGTTACAGAATTAAATCTGCATAATGTATTAGTCCCCGTGATCATGCTTTGATCACTAATTAAGTAAATATGGTTAAGTATAACTTTTTCCATACTAAGTTGAAACTAGGTAAAGACAACAATCTATACCTTTAATTATCAACTTATGTCCATACATTAATAGATGTAATTATACACATATATCATTCTTGTATATGTTCTTATGAATCACCTCAACCGGTTATAGATATTGATTAATTTGCTTGCAAACAATATACAATTTCACCCTAATCCACAATATTACAACAACTTTTATCATACCAAGTATACAATACTTTAACACTAGTATCAAGGTTTATATAAATGCAACTCATATATTTAGTTAGTTTGATAAACTTCATTTTTATATTAAGGAAATATAGTACTCAAGTATTCATCAAGCCTCATTCCATTTCCATAAATCAAATGCAACTTTGTATATATTTGTATTAATGGAATATAATCTTGCATCTTAAATATAGATCATATAGGAACCAAATTTTTTAATAATCCTTTTCATATCCAAGAATTTTACGTGACAATGAATATAAAATAAACCTCATTTTCATTCCTTGAATAATATAAGCGTAATTTCCCTAAGACAGTAATTCATACAATTTCCCTTTTCAAAATTGATACAAATAAATAGGCTAACAATCCTTTTTATTCCTTAACAACACAAGAGTACTTCATATCATGATAAATACAATAAAGTGTAATAAATTCAGCTTTCTTCAGTCAATAGAACAATGCAAACTTTTAAACTTCATCCTTCTTTCACCTTTCACGAAGCTCATCCAAAAATTGTTAAGAATCGTCATTTCATACGAACTGGCATGATAAGATCTATACCTCCTATAATAGCGTATGCCAACTAGTATTTTCATAAAGAAAATGCTGTACTAAGTGAGAATCACTATATTGATCAAAGAACACATAAACATTTCCCGAAAGTACTAAACACACATACATTCCTATTTACTTCATTTGATAAAATAGCTTAAAGACAACACTCAAGTATAACATACTTGATCATTATGGTCAACCAATTTATTTCTGTTACAAAATAAAATATAATTGTAATATTAGCACCCTTATAAATTTATAACTAAAGGTATTAATTCACCGCATAATAACATAAATCATAAGATCAATCAAGAAAGTATATTAGAACTATCAATGTTTTTATACTTACTTTGTTTTCTCACATATCTTGATTCAAAAGTCCCTATTCATTCAATTATATACTATTACTTCGTAGTAAAGAATCAAATCATTAAATCCATATTATATATATAAATATAATATGGATCTAATGATTTGATTCTTTACTACTAATAGTATATAATTGAATGAATAAGGAATTTGAATCAAGATAAATATCCTTAAGACCATACCATAGCTAGTTGATCATTACCAAACATTGTAGGTTAATAGTTCATGATCAAAATAGATAGCTACTAGCATATAATAATGCTTCAAGTATTATGAGATATTTAAGTATCCTAATTAAATAATTATCATTTCAGCCAAAAAAATTTATACCCATTATCCAATCAAGGTTTTTGACAACATGGTTTACTTATGCAACAACCCTTCATAACTACCGATTGAACAATAAAAGTTCACATATAACATCAACTTAGAGGTTCCCTACTTATTAAAACTCATGTATTGTAATTACCTTAAATTCTACAAAAGTTTGATGTGACAATGAGTCGGTGACGATCTAGTTAATAGTAGAAAACATGTCAAACATTCATTCGCATTTGAGCCTTGAATCTAGTAGTCATGTTGACTAGGATATTATAATTTTAAAAACCAAGTAAAGATTCAACAAATCGAGTAGGAGAGTACTCTTCTTATGTAGAACATTCATAGTCAACCAATGAATGAATAAGCCATTAAGATACAGAAGATAAAATATAAACCTACGAAATTGATTTGATTTCATTCTTAAACCTTTAAGATATCAATAATAATTTATAAGTATTACACTATCATCAAACCCAACCTATTTGTGTATTCTAGAAAATCCCACTAACTGGATATCCATAAAAGGAAAGAGCTGAATATCCATAAGAGAAACAAACACATACCAAATATAACTGATATCATAAAATGGTAAAGTAAAAGGAAAAATCTCCATCCGCTAGGTTAATACATTTACATGAATATTCAGGGTTCAAAATCTACCATGAATCCTTATAAATAGATAAATTAAGCACCCTGAAACTCATATTGAAATAAAGATCCAATAATCCAAGAAATTGGTGTAATAAAAAAACTTAGGACGTATGGCTCAGTTATTACAAGCCTTCAAAATTTTCATTGATCCTATACATTCAACAAGATCACACATGCATGATTTACATAATGATTATACCATTATACTTTTAGGTAATAATTTTACGTACCCATATCCATACAAAAGTAGAAGACACAAACATCACAGATTTAAGCCATTCAACGAAAAACTAGGTCCATTAAAAATAATGAAACCTAAGACATGATTTTATTTATGCAAATATCAGAAAGAGTAAGCTATCAGAGAAGGGATAGAGCCTATCATTCCTGGTAGATCTCCTTTTCTTTCTTCTATTTCACAATCTTGACCGAAATCTATCTTCTCATAAACCCATAATCGATTCCACAGAAACCGTGAAATCATTTATCTTCCATCTCTTTTTATTTGTTGCTTATGGTTAATAATGGCTCCCTATTTTCTCTCCATAGTAATAGAAATAACATGCAACAGTTTAAATATAGACCACTATCAAAATATGATTATTCAAAACATGCATAGCTCAAAACTATCAGAAAAAAACAATAAAAAATGAAATCAACCCTTTCTTTTCCCCCGACAAAACTGCTAATGCATTTTCCAAGGTGGTGAAGGATTATTTCAAGGAGAATTAATTGCATGAGAGGATTGATAGTCCTTAATCCTTTCCTTCCTCCAATTTTACTATTTTCAATTTATCGAAGTGTAAACTTAGATTTACAACCACTTAGCCAAATACTTATCCATGCCCATGGTCGAGTCCACAAAACTTAATCGAACCTTCCACTAGATTACTAGTGGTGTCTATTAATACCAACTCATAAATATGCCCAAGTACATGTTGCTAAGGATCACTAAATTACTAATAGGCTTCATATTCAAATCCAATTCCACAATAAATTTAACATTTCCCCCAACATTATAAACCATAAGTTAGGTTTTTTTCATTGGAAATGTTCACATAGATGTCCCACTTAGGTTGGGATTTAATAAATAGGACACAAACATAGTAATACCTTATTAGGCCCCTTTTCATAAATATATGTCAAAGCTTAGTTTGTATAAATAAAACCTTCATGAATGAATTAATATAAACCATAGCTTATATTTAGTTTAGGTTTGTTATCAACTTTGACCCATCAATATAGTGACCTTAAAACCTTAGAAAAGTTAAGAAATGCCTTAACACTCTGATCACATCATCACAATGACTTAGGGTAATAGCTTGGGTCATTACAAATTGATCCAGTGTATTATTTTGAAGCATCATATTTGCATAATAGCTTAGTAGATCTCACAAAAATTAGACCAAACCCTTATCTTACTAAGGTTGTGCTTTGTTCCAAAAAATCATAATAATAATCACAATTTCCATACTTATCTAACATCATATCTACAAGTACATGATCTTATCAACCAAGATATGCAAGTATGCTAGGTAAATAGAGTTCAGTCACAATGAGCTGTCATACCACAACAATGAACACACATGTTGTCCAAACATAAAAACCAACATAATGCAAGTCCATTGAAGAGGCATGTCAAACCAACCACATAATATCAAAGCATGAATGATAAGACAACAAAGGTGTTACATACCTCCCCCCTTAAAAGCATCATCATCCCGATGATTCACTATCATTATAATAGAATTTATGTATCCAAATAATAGACCACTTTTTCAATCATCAATTATCCAACAATATAGTATGAACTTGCTAAAATCAAGTTTTCATAGTTTCATAACAATGTCATATTGGCTGTAAAAACACTTATTCAAGTTTTTTTATTGAAAACAACAAAATAAAAAGTAGTTTTTCAATCAAAATAATCATAAAATATCATAGAGTCATAGAAAAATGATTTTTTTCCTATTAAAATAGATGCGGAAAAGTAATTTTTATGTCTTCCAGATTCTCCCAGGTTACACTTTCTTCATTAAAATGGTCCCATTGGACCTTGCATTGCTTATATCCTCTGTTACACAAGTACAACTTGTGAGTTTACAACACCCTTATGGGTTCAACCACAATGACCCCGGGTCTTTGACCTATAAATAATTCCATTTTAACACATGCGAAAAATATGAAACATACTTTTTAAGCAAGGAAATATGAAAAAAATCATGCATCCGGGCCAATGTGGGAGGAAATGCTAGTCAATAAGCCATAGGGCTGATCACTTCAATGATTTAAAATGGTAACATATATCAAGGTGACAACTTGGCTTATTTGTCAAAAGCAATAGAACTCTTTCTAGGCTTGACCCTTAAAAAGAATTTTTCTCCAAGTTCAAATTTTCTATCAATTCTTATCAAATATGCGTAAATTTTCTACCTATCGGAAACGTCTTTTAATTATTCACAAATTAATTTTACTTGCTTGTTCCATTTCAAAGTAAGAATTTTAGGTCTAATTATCTCTATATCCTCTATGTTGTCCCGTAATAGGTGTTCTACACTTTCATCTATATAAATATTTGAAAGAAGCAAATTTAAGAGAGGAATGATATGTATTATTATATGCAAATTCAACCAAAGGAAGGTATTCTTCCAACTTGTATTGCTGATCCATGAAGTACATCCTAAGCATGTCTTCTATTATTTGGTTAACTCTTTTAATCTACCAATCGGTTTCCGGATGGTATGTAGAGTTGAAATTAATTTTTTTCCTAAGGCTACATTTAGAGTTTTCCAAAATGTGAAGTCATTATTTTCAAAAATACGTCTCAATGCCCAGTGGTCGACTATGGCTTTAATGGGTGGTTTTGCTAAGATAGACAATAATGAAATAACATTATTGGTCAATAATGCAGAAAGAGGTATTGACATTGATCCTCGAGAGGCTCAGGAAACTTTTAGATTAGCTAAAGTTGATCTTGGACGAGCTGAAGGCAAGAAACAAGCAATCGAAGCTGATGTAGCTCTCAAAAGAGCTAGAACACGACTAGAGGCTGTTGATGCTATTTTGCCAAAATAAATTGTAATATCTACGCAATATTTTTATTCGAAGTAGATACATAACACTCGTGTACACCATGTAGTCTGAAAATTTCATGCACACATCTTTTTATAAGAATAGGTGAATCATCTTTTAGATTCCCTGGGATAAAATGAGATACTTTCGTTAATTTTTCAACTACAACAAAAATAACGTCATGTTTATTTTTAGACATAGGAAACCCTTGAAAAAAATCCATGCTTATCACTTGCCATTTATATTGTGGAATGCTATGAGGGTACAATAATCTAGTTAGGTGCATATGTTCAACCTTAACACACTGACATTCTAAGCAATGTGACACATAGTCAATTATATCCTTTTTCATCCCTTTCCAAAAATATTTTTGTTTTACATTAGCAAGCATTTTTTCGATCCTGGGATGTCCCTTGAGTAAGGTGAATTGTGAAATTCAGTTATTACTTTCTTCCTTAACTCATTTTCTAAGGGTACATACACCCAATTTTCATACCTTAGGACTCCTTCATTATCAAATATGAATCCTTTGTATCTCTTATCATTGGAATCTACAACAAGTGCTATTTTGACTTGCTGATAATATAGATTTGTTATCATTGATTTCTTTACCTCATCTCTAAACTGAGTTCTCAAGGTTACAAGGGTGGAAATGTGCTTCCTATGACTTAGTGCATCTACCACTTTGTTTTATTTACCTTTTATATAACTGATATCAAAATCATATTGAGACAAAATTCTAACCATCTTCACTACCTAACATTCAGATTTGGTGAGTGAAGATGTATTTCAGCCCAAGGTGGTATTTTTTCAAATTAAAGGGCTTCCTACAAGATAATATCTCCAAACCTGCAGTGCTTTATACAATGGAAACAAGCTCCAAGTCATGGGGAGCATATTTCAACTCATGTAACTTGAGCTCTCTACCATTGTATGTTATTACATGAGAATATCGTCCAAGAATAGAATAAAAAATTTGTCCAAGTATTCTTGAAAGATATTGTTCATCAAATTCATAAAAGCAATAGGTGCATTAGTTAAACTGAAAGGTAATACAATGAACTCCTAGTGCCCATATCTCATCCTAAAGGATATTTTATGCATGTCTTATTATTTTATTTAGAGTTGATGATAACTTGATCAGATCAATATTAGAGTAAACTAATGCACCATGTATTTAGTCAAATAGATTTTCAATCCTCGAAAGAGGGTACCTATTCTTGATTATTTCTTTGTTCAAAATTGTGTAGTCAATACATAATTTGGGTGTTCCATCTTTCTTTTTGACAAAAATAACCAAAGGCTCCCAAGGTGAGACACTTAGTCTTATAAATCCCTTCGATTAAAGTTAATGAAATTGTACCTTAAGTTACACTAGTTATGTAGTAGTCATGTGGTAAGGTGCCTTAGAAATGGGTTCTGCTTCGGCTTGATATCAATTGTGAAGTCAAATTATCTTTTTGGTAGAAGACCGGGTAGTTCTTCAGGGAATACATCATTGTAATCTCATAAAAATATAATTTTTCATAAAATTACTACTCTCTTCAGCTGATTCTGAAATTTTATAGCAAAAAGCATGTAGCCTTTATTTTTAGCCTTTTTGAGTGTATGACTGATATTTTTCTAACTGTAATTTCTCTTTTTACACCTTATATGTCTATGGGTTTTTGCATATTGTTTAAACATTTGATTTGTTTTCTGTAATAATAAACATTTTCCTTATGTTCAAATAAATAATTTACACCTATTATAATATCATATGAACCTAAAGGTGTAACGTACATGTCTACCTCTGGTAAAAAGCTTGGAAATTCTAAGGTTGCGCTAAATAAGCATTGATCAACTATGTGAACAACATTGTTCTCGTATTGGACAGTCCATGAAATTTTCATATAACCAAATTTTATTTTTAATTTAGATGCTAACTTACTAGAAATGAAACATTCCATAACACCGTATCAAACAAAATAGTCTCAAGTAATCCAAACAACGTATCCGGTACTTCAATAGGTGTTTTTTTAGCTTGCTTATAAACTACTACAACATGCATCTTGTGTTAATGTTCTCTCCCCTTTTTACTTTGAGGGTAGTAACTTGCATAATGATCTTTCTTGCATAGGTAACATCCCCAACAGTTCGCTTCCTTGGTTAAATTTTTTTCGATTTATGAAATTACTATTTTTCCCATTATTATTTTTCTGCCCATTGTTTCTAAAATTTGCAGCAGGTTTATTTTTTGTAAAATTCCCATTATCAGTCCCAAATCTATTTTTTCTTCCAAATTTCTTCCATCCCACCTTCTTAGGTGCAAGGGGTGATGGTGAGTTAAAGAACTTCTTTCTCTTTTAATCTTTAACTGTCCATAAATTACTTTTAACTTCTATTCTTACGTGATTCCTTTTTCAAAGACTCCCTCCATATTGGATGGCCTATGCACATCAACTTCTCCACCAATTACTGGATTCAGCCCCATTATGAACTTACGAATGTGAAATTTTTCATCCGATTAGTATTGGGGTACATACTTGAAATTTTTGTAAAATTCTCCCAATATTCTATAACAGTCAACTTTCCTTGGGTTAGAGTTTGAAATTAGGACATCTTATGGTCATAATATAATTGAGACAATTGACGTAACCTGAAGTAGGCTTTGAACTAGTCCCAAGTTATACTAGCCTCATCTAAATTCAATTAAACTTTGTGACTTTCCCAATAGGAGGATGCTTTGTTGGAAAGTTGGTAAGCTCCCCATACAACCTTTGTTTCTTAAGAAAAATTCCTTATGGAAAAGTATTTTTCCATTTCATTGAGCCAATTATTAGCCCCATCCCTAGAGTGGTACCGTCAAATTTAGGTGGAATTATTATTTTTATATCATTAGTGAGTTCATATGTAAATGTTGCCTTCTTATTTTCATTCGATTTGGTGCATTTGCATCTATTACATTTACCTTGGCATTTTCAGCATTGTTATTTATTGTGTTATTGTTTTTACTAGCATCGTGACCTTCAATGTTTATGCTTCTTATAAAATTCCAATGTCCCAAAGACTGCCCACTTTTAGATTCTTTATTATTTTCCCCAACTTCGTTGATTAAGAACATTAATTCGATTACTTGTGTCATGAAGGACAACATGTATCTCATCAAGTTTTTGTGTCGTAGCTTCTTCACCATCTAGAGGTGGATTATTAACAACATGTACCCTTTTTATAACCATTTTATGTTGATCAAAAATTAAGTTTTTGTTAGTGATGGACTCAATAGGTCCAAGAACTCGTAACCTTAGCTCTAATACCAAAATCCTCATTTTAAGACTTTAGTACAAGCAAAGATTTTTTTGTAACTTTATACTTCATTGATTTAAATACCCATATATTTAAATCCAACATAAATCTTAAGTTCTTATTTTAGATCTTAATGTTTCATTGTTCTAAATTAACATAATTTAGAACCAACATTATCTTAGTCAATCCATCCTATAACAATAAACCTTATGCAATTGTATGAGTCAGATTAAAACCGATCCCTCATATCCAATTCATTTAAATATGTATACTAAGTATACCATGGTTCCCTTATTCATTCAAGGGAATTCAATTGTTTATTCTCTAAAGTGTATATTTGGGCATCTGTTACCAATTACCCATATGATATCCTACATCTTTAAGTCTAGGTGAAATCATGACAATGCATTTAGCAATTTGTGTTACTTTGGCCAAAGTTTTGAGTCATATATGCCATGCTCAATTCCATGATGACATAATCATCAATTGAATTCATCTTTCATCCATCAATTAAAAATATGTTATCTAGATTAGGAATAATTTGATTTGTATCAATCACTTTCAAGTTGTGCACTAGGTAGCAATTCGGATGAACTTTTGTATGGGAAAGCGCTGAAATGTTAGCTTATGATGAATAAGGGGAAGTAAACATATCTGAAGTGAATTGCATCATCTATGGGTCCTCTTCCTTTCCCATAGTCATCATAAGATGACATCAATACTTAACCATATAACAAATTTGCATTTGTACCTATGACGTACTTGAATCCATGGCTTTACAACAATTACGATTAGTGGAGCTTGATGAGTTATCACGTCATAATAGTTTCTCCGTAGTAGCCAAGTAATGACCTAAGTCATTAATTGGGTACTACGCAGTAGCGACTATGATGAGATAGCCCACTAAGTTATGCTAATTAGAACATCGTATCTTAACAAGTTTAATTAGTTTAATTAATTCCCAACTTTCCAATCCTTGCTAACTAGTGTTACTCTCAATGATAGGTTTCGTACCTAAGGAACTAATGAGATTTTGAAATTTTAATTTTATTAATTAGAGGTAGTACATATCGACATTTGAGTAATTGTAGGTTGCATAATTACATCTTCAAAATGTATTAGTCCCCGTGATCATGCTTTGATCACTAATTAAGTAAATATGGTTAAGTATAACTTTTTCCATACTAAGTTGAAATTAGGCAAAGACATCAATCTATACCTTTAATGATCACTTTATGTCCATACATTAAAAATGTAATCATACACACATATAATTATTTTATATGTTCTTATGAATTACCTCAATCGGTTATAAATACTTGATTAATTTTTTTCAAATAATATACATTTCAACCTAATCCACAATATTACAACAAGCTTTTATCATACCAAGTATACAATACTTTAACACTAGTATTGTTATCCCAAATTCACCCCTGGTTAATTTGGATATTTCATTATAAATGGACTTCACCATTTAAATTATGGGACATGTGGGAGGCCATCAAATTCGATGTCGTCTTAAAGAGAACACCTCAGGATGGCTCGCAAGTAAAAGTTGAGATTTTATAAGTTGTCTGGATGGTAAGGTTTCATGACAAGCTGGCAAGATGCGGTGAAAATTTGGGACCATTTATTACTGTCATGTGTCAACATACATCATTTCTTTCGTGTCACGCATCATCCATCTTTCTCGATGCTCATCTACCATTTTATGTCATGCGTTAACCTTCCCTATCACATGTGTTAACCGCCCACTATCGCACGTCAACCAATGCCCGTTGTTGTCAGGTCACCACCCTAATTTTGGTGCATCACCACCCACTATGACATGTCAACCACCCTTTTCTAATGCACATCAAACATCTCCCCATTATTGTGCATCACCACCATCTTCTTGACGTATGTCAGTCACTTCCATCTTGACGTGCATCAACCTTTCCTTGTTGTCACGCAACATAATTTATTATTTTCATGTAGTAACCCCTCCCTTTTTGGTAAAAAAACTTCTTCCATTCTTATAAGGTGTCAAAAAGGAATGCCAACTACTGATTGAACATTAATGACATCGTATAAGGTAGCTCAATAATTGGTTTGATGAGGTATGGTGCCCATGTCTTTTCGGCGACAAAATTACCATTGGAAAGTGGACAGTATGGCTGCCCATACATCCATATAAAAATTAATGAAGGATGTCAATTGGTAGCTCCTTTTCTTTATTTATATGTAGTTTTACCTCATTTATAGGAGAGACATTCTGAGCCGGGAAACTCTTGAAAAAGTTTCCTTCAACTCCATTTGAGCTATGAGCCTTCTCTTAGGCCTATCAATGTAATTATTCCTTTTACATCAAATGTAATGATGTGTGCATAATTTGAAGTAATAAAAATTGTGTTTTGTGGTGTTTATTCAACCCTAGATCATTTTTATTATATTTTCTTGCCTCTCCATTATTATTACTGTATTTTGTGCAAGTTATTTCATTTGCAAATTTATGATGTTGTGTTCCATGGAGTTTTGATGGTGGATTAGGATATAGTTATGTGTCACATTTTTTTGATCTCCCTCAGCCCCTTTTCCCCCATTTCATCCTCCCTCAATAGAGTATCTCGCCCCTTTTCTTGGTGCTATTGCCCACCTTAGTTTAGGAATTTCATTTTTATGCACTTTCTCTCTCCATGTCTCCTTGGAATTGTTAGGATAGGCTTAGTTAGCTGCATTTTTTCTTCTAGGAGTAGTATTAGTAGTAGGATTAGGTAAGAGGATCCAAACTTCTTTGGAGGGTTATCTCAAGTTCGCAAGCCACACAACTTGAGTGCTAAATCCATGTTAGTAGAATTACACCTATTGCCCCAAACATAGAGAACAAATTAGGGGTGCTATAATTTTGACATAACAGTTTTGGCATGCCTAGTGGGACATGTTTGAATCACCTTACCACTTCATTTAATTAGGTTTGATGTGATCTTGGTGAATATTTCAGCCTTTGGAGGCACTTTCAAGCACATCTGGTGACTCCATCTAGGTCAAACAACCCACTCTCTAAGTTATAGACCTTCCTCTCCATCCACTTCCATCCATTTTATTTCCATCCCTCTCATTTTCTTCCATTCCATGAAGTTATGCAATCATGACTTCATTCCCTCATGGAATTCACACTTACAGCAACAAAAATGCAATCCACCTCCAATGTATTTCTCAACTCCTCCAGATCAGTGTTATGAGAAAATCCATAATCACTATGCCTACCCTTATGAGCAGTACCAGGATCAATTCAGCTATGGAACCTATCAAGAGAAGGGATATGCATGTAGTGACATCAATTATATGGATAATGATGATTTGTAGGAGAAGATTCAAAAATGGAGGCAGATATGGTGCAATCAAGGGACACAACTCAGATGAAAGCGTTTAAAATTGGCTATAGGGAATATTGTCCATGGGTTGGTCCTATGCTAAGACATTTCAGCCCATAACAAAAGCTTGATTTCATGGTTGAGATGCTTCCCCATCTTGCACATTGGACCAAGGAGATAGAGGCCTAAAAAATTAGTGTCAGGGAGCCTTATCAATAGGTGATTCCCACATCATCATATAACAATTTTCTCTCTATTCCCCAAACAACACCATCTCATCCTGAGCCTCAATTTTGAGCTTCTTTCCTGCCACCCCTAGTGTGAAATCCTCTTCTCCATCCCCTAGTATTTCATCCCACCTTAGTTTTACTACCCTTTTCCCTTCCAAATCCAAGTCCCCTCCACAAGAGAAAAGTATAAAACCCCTTCCATCACCTCCACAACCAATAATGTAGAAATTGGTAGAACCCCAACCCACCCTTTCTCTTGCATTCCCTAACTCATGCTAGGGAGAGACTCAACAAACCAGTCAAGAGGATCATCAAGAAAAATAACCCAATAAAGAAGAAATGATAATTTTTTTAAGGAATTGGGATTCAAAGTATGGAATGGACAAAATTCCCTTATTAGTTAAGCCTTTAGAGGAGGCCAAGGTTGGAAAATAATATGTGGTAAAAGATGTTTTGGTTGTAGTGGAAGAAAAGCAAGAAGAGGTTGAAGAAGATCAACAATCGGTGTGTCCAGAGTGTAGTGTCCATGAGGGAACTCTATTTTCAGATATCGTTGATCAACCATCAACTAAAAAATCAGCAAAGGAAGAGGGAAGAGCAGCTCCAAATCCAAAGGAAGAAGAGCACATTTTGGATATGGAGGAGAGCCATGTAGTTTCAGGGGCACCGAGCATAGAACATGCCATATAAGAACCTTAAGTCATTCCTTCTAAATTTTCCCCCTCGATATCTAATGTTGAAAAGGATTTTGAGTTATCAAACTTCATGTTTGAGGATGAGGGGAACCATGGTGAGAAATGTTGCAGATCAAGAGAACCCCATGGAGGAGGTTGAACCAATACAACAAGACAATGAGGAGGAATATTATCTATCTGACTTGGAAGATTGCTTCAAAGGAGAGGATCCCATAGAGATCACATCATTTTCTCCTCCATCATCCACCTTCCAAGCACATGAACCTGTTGTCACGAAGGAGGGAATTCAAGCGCATCAACTTGCATTTAACAATGGCCCTATGGAGCCAATATTGGAGGAATTGAATCTTCCAATCCACTCACTAGATGAGAAGGAAAATGAGTATGGAAACCATTTCACACCATCATTAGGATAGAACATCAGTTGTCTGTAGATGAGAAATGAAGAGAAAATCAGCCCACAAATAACCACTTCTTCCAGGAAGGTCGGGAAGATTAATTCACTTATGAAGTCGAATTCGAGTGTTGGGCACATCCAAAGGATCATACCATGCCCTATCAGGTACTTGGCCTCATTAGAGCCAAGGGAGAAGAAAAAATCAGTCATGTCCATTTTAGGGCATGAGGGTGAACATCAAAGAATAAGGGGTCGATGTAATACCTCCAGGAGTTCTATGCAGATCATTTGGAGGATTTTTCCCCTTTTCTTAAAGCTAATACCTTGATGATTTGGGTGGAGGATCGACCTATAGTCATTTTTTTCACTCATTCAAGCAGCCATTATCAATGTCAAATAAAATGTGTGGCTGCAAATTGTGAGAAGGGGTAGTTACTTCTCATCACTAGTGGCGGGTTTTGTTTGAAGTTCAATATTCCTTTCATTAGTGTAGAGTAGGTAGGTTTGTTTTCAGCAGAGGAAGTGTTTGTACATAATCTGCACACTCCACTTGGGGTATGTATGATTTTTATTTTTGTACATAGTTTTTTTGCGTGGTGGTTTCTCTTACACAATTCATCATGTTGCTGAGAGGGAAATGTTGTAATAAGGGGTTCAATGTTGTAAGACACAGTTGCTATCTTCAAACAAATCCAAATGTAGAGAAAATAAATCAGATTGGGGGATAATTTTCAATGTTTTCATCTCTTATGTCTCCCTAGATCAGTCATAATTAAGCTCCTATGCCTCTTCTTACATCAGAAAATTAATTGTAGGGGCATTTCTATCTTCAACATTTTGGTCAGTGGCAATGTTCATGATGATAATCAAATTTTTGGGCGATTTCATAATACGTATATTCAAACTTGATAGATCACTAGTTGTAGGCTCGAGTTCTTCACACCTTTTCCTTGATCATATTTTCATTTTTGGGGATAGTTTACAAATTTTATCCAAAGTCCCAAAATCTGATTTAAGAGTAGGCCAAGGAGGTTTCAGTCTAAACGCTAAGTTTGCACAAGTCTAGGGGACAAGTTTTCAAAAAGAAAGACCAATTTCTTCAAGGTTAGGCTTGACTCCATGCCTAATGGATGCTTCAAGGAAACTGGTCACACATCTAGTAGGAAAATGTCCTCTAGAGGTTACCAATTGTTATCCCAAATTCACCTCCAAGGTTAATTTAGATATTTCATTATAAATGGACTTGGCCATTAAAATTATGGGACGTGTGGGAGATCATCAAATTCAGTGCCGGGTATTAGAAGAGGACATTTCAGGATGGCTCGCAAGTAAAAAATTGAGATTTTATGAGTTTTCTCGATGTCATGCATCAACCATGTATCAAAATTTTCCCTTGTCACGTGTCATCCATCTTGATGACATGCATCTACGATTTCCTATCATGGATCAACCATGCATCAACCTTCCTTACTTTTGTGTGTCGACCACTTGCTATCACGTGTCAACTACCACCGCTATCATCCATCACTTGCCCTCATTTTTGTGTGTCACCACTCACTATCGTGCATCAAATACTACCCACTTTCACAATTAAACCACCATTTGTTGACACACATCATCCATCTCTGTTGTTTTGTACGTCAACATCATGTCTTCCTGTCATGTGTCACTGTCATATTCTTGATGTGTTTCAGCCGCTTCCATCTTAACACATGTCAACCTTCCCTTGTTGTCACATGAAAACATTTCTTCTTGTCCTGCAACAACCCCTCTCTTGTTGGCGGAAAAATTATTCCATTCTTTTTGAGTTTTAGCAAGGAATTCCAGCTACAGATTAGGCATTAATGGCATCGTACAAGGTAGCTCAACAATCAATTTAATGAGGTATGGCTCCCATGTCTTTTCGATAAAAAGTATAATTGGAAAGCGGTGACGATATGGCTGCCCATACCTCCATATAAGTAATTAATGAAGGCTCTTGGTTGGTAGCTACTTTTCTCTATATATATTTATTTTCACCTCATTTGTAGGAGAGACATTCTGGGAGTGCAGGGAAACTCTTGTAAATTTACCTCAACTCCATTTGAGTTGCATGAGCCTTCTTTTGGACCTAACAATGTAATTATGCCTTTGTGCATCAAATGTAATGGTATGTACATACTTTGAAGCAATAAAAATTGTGTTTTGTGGTGTTTCTTTAACCCTAGCTCATTTTTATTATATTTTCTTTCCTTTCCATTATTATTTTTGTATTTTGTGCATGTTATTTCACTTACAGGTTTATGATGTTGTGTTCCATGGAGTTTTGATGATGGATTAGGGTCTAGGTATGTGTCACATTTGTATGACCTCCTTAGCCCCCTTTTCCTTGTTTCATCCTCCCTCAACAAAGTATCTCACCCCTTTTCTTTGTGCTATCACTCCCTTAGTTTAGGAATTTCATTTTTATGCACTTTCTCTCTCTCTCTGTCTCCTTGGAATTGTTAGGATAAGCTTAGTTAGCTGCATTTTTCCTTCTAGGAGAAGTGTTATCAGTAGGATTAGTTAGAGGATTTGGCATTCTCTGGAGGGTTATCTCAAGTTTTCAAGTCCCACATCTTGAGGGATAACCCCATGTCAATAGAATTACACCGATTTCCCCAAACACAGAGAGCAAATGGGGGTGCTATAATTTTGACATAAAAGTATCAAGGTTTATATAAAAACAAGTAATATATTTACTTAGTTTGTTAAAATTCATTTTTATATCAAGGCAATATAGTTCTCAAGTATTTATCAAGCCTAATTCCATTTCCATAAATCAAATTCAATCAGTAGATATTTATATTAATGGAATATAATCTTGTATCTTAAATATAGATCATATAGGAACCAAATTTTATAATCATCCCTTATCATATCCAAACATTTCATTTGAAAATTAATATAAAAACCAACTAATTTTCATTCCTTGAATCAAATAAAACAAAATTTCCCTAAGACAAAATAATTCATATTATTTCCCTTTTTAGAATTGATACAAATAAATAGGCTAATTAGCCTTTTTATTTCTTAACAATACAAGAGTACTTCATATCATGATAAATACAATCAAGTGCAATAAATTCAACTTTCTTTAGTCAATAGAACAAATGAAAACTTTTAAACTTCATCCTTTTTCACCTTTCATGAAGCCCATTTGTAAAATTGATAGCAGAATCGTCATTCATATGAACTAGCATGATAAGATCTATACCTCCTATAATAACTTACTCCAACTAGTATCTTCATAAATAAAATGTTGTATTAAGTTAGAATAAATTTATTGACCAGAAGAGCACATAACAACTTAAACATTTCCTGAGAGTACTAAACACACATAAATTCCTGTTTACTTCATTTGATAAAATATCTTAAAGACAACACTCAAGTATAATCTACTTGATCATTATGGTCAACCAATTTATTTTTTTTACAATCTAAAATATACTTGTAATTTTATCACCCTTATAAATTTATAACTAAAGTTATTAATTCACCGTATAATAACAGAACTCATAAGATCACCAAGGTTAAGCAAATGAGTATATTAGAAATATCAATGTTTTTATACTTAGTGATGATAGGTTCTTTGTTATACTATGTTCTCTCACATATCTTTATTCAACAGTCCCTATTCATTCGATTGGATACTATTACTTCTTAGTACACAATCAAATCATTAAATCCTTTATACACATATATATATATCCTTAGCACCATACCGTAGCTACTTGATCATTATCAAATACTATAGGTCAATAGTTTCTGATCAAAATAGATAACTACTAGAATAGAATAATACTTTAAGTATTATAAGATATTTAAGTATCCTAATTAAATACTTATCATTTTGAGAAAACAAATTTATACCCATTATCCAATCAAGGGTTTTGATAATAGGGTTAACTAATGTAACAACCCCTCATGACTATCGATTGAACAATAAAAGTTCATAGATAACATCAACTTAGAGGTTCCCTGCTTATTAAAAATCGGGTAGTGTAATTACCTAAATATCTATGAAAGCTCGATGTGATAGAGTCACCGATGATCTAGTCAATACTAAAACATAGGTCAAACATTCAATCACACGAGCCTTGGAATGTAGATGTTGACTAGGATATTATAATTTTAAAAACCAAGTAAATATTCAACAAATCAAGTAGGAGAGTACTCTTCTTATGCGAACATTCACAATCAACCAATGAATGAATAAGCCATCAAGATATGAAAGATAAAATATAAACCTACGAAATTGATTTGATTTTGTTCTTAAACCTTTAAGATTTCAATACTAATTTATAAGTATTTCACTTGTTCTCGAACCCAACCTATTTGGGTATTCCACACAATCCCACTAACTAGATATCCATAAAAGGAAAGAGTTGAATATCCATAAGAGAAACAAACACATACCCAATATAACTTATATCAAAAATGGTAACAACAAGAAGGAACAATCTCCATCCACTGGTTAATACATTTACAAAAATATTAAGGGTTCACCCTCTACCATGAATATTTATAAAAACATAAACGAAGCATCAAGAAAATCATATTGAAAGAAGGATCTGATAAGCCAAGAAATCAACGTAATACAACAAACCCAATATACATGGCTCAACTTGTTACAAACCTTTAAATTTTTCATTGATCCTATACATTCAAAAAGATCACACATGCATGGGTTTACATAACATTTATGTAATACTTTTATATACCAAGATCCATAAAAAGTAGAAGACACAAGCCTCACAAATTTAAACCATTCAATGAAGAAACCAAGTTCATTAAAAATAATAAAACCTAAGACAAGACTTTATTGATGCTTGGTAGAGCTCGTTTTATTTCTTGTATTTCACAATCTCGACCAAAATCTATCTTCTCAGTAAACCCACAATAAATTCAACAGAAACCTCCAAATCCTCTATCTCCCATCTCTTTTTATTTATTGCTTAGGGTTAATAATGGATCCCTATTTTCTCTCCATAGTAATAGAAATAAAATGCAATAGTTTAAATATAGACCACTATCAAAATAGGAGTATTCAAAACATGCATAGCTCAAAACTATCGAACGAAACAATAAAAAATGAAACTGAAGCCCTTTCTTTCCCCCTCAAAAAACTGCTAATGCATTTTCCAAGGCGGCAAAGGATTATTTCAAGGAGAATTAATTGCATGAGAGGATTGATAGTCCTTAATCCTTTCCCTCCTCAATTTTACTATTTTCAATTTATCGAAGTGTAAACTTAGATTTACAACCGCTTAGCCAAATAGTTATCCATGCCCATGGTTGAGTCCACAAAACTTAATCCCAGAACCTTCCACTATATTACTTGGTGGTGTCCATTAACACCAACTCATAAATATGTCCAAGTACATGTTGATAAGGATCACTATATTACTAATAGGATTCATATTCAAATCCAATGCCATAATAAATTTAACAGTTCCCCCAACATTATAAACCATAAGTTAGTTTTTTGATTGGAAATGTTCACATAGATGTCCTACTTAGGTTGGGATTTAATAAATAGGACACAAACATAGTTATACCTTATTAGGTCCCTTTGCATAAATATATGTCAAGGCTTAGTTTGTATAAATAAAAACCTTCATGAATGAATTAATATAAACCATACCTTAGATTTAGGTTAGGTTTATTATCGACTTTGCCCGCCAATGTAGTGACCTTAGAACCTTAAAAAATTTAATCAATGCCTTAACATTCCGATCACATCATCATGATGACTCAGGGTAAGAGCCTTGATCATTACAAATTGATCCAGGGTATTATTCTAAAGCATCATATTTGCATAATAGTATAGTAGATCTCACAATAAATTATATCGGACCCTTACTTATCTTACTAAGTTTGTGCTTTGTTCGAGAAAATCATGATAAAAATAGCAATTTCCATACTTATCTAACAATATATCTACAAGTACAATATATTATCAACCAAGATATGCAAGTATACTAGATAAATAGAGTTTAGTCATAATGATCCATCATACCACAACAATGAAAACACATGCTTTCCAAACATAAAAACCAACTGAATACAATCCATTGAAAAGGCATGTCTAACCAACCACATAATATAAAATCATGAGTGATAAGACAACAGAGGTGTTATAGCACACAAAATTTCTCGAGGAAGTTTCATAGTGCATGATTAGTTTTTCATGGGTCTTTTACGTCCTCTATTTATTCACATTACATGTATCCTTGCTTGGGGTTCCATTTTTAACGATTGTCGTATCACTCAAACATTTGGAAACTAAAGTTTGATAACAAAAACATTGGTACAAATGTCTTGAATGTTGTTTGTTTGAGTACGTTTGTTTGTGCTTGTTTCTTTGTTGAGTCTTGCTTGTTTACTTTCTCATATTGCATTACATTCTCAGTATGTTACATTGATTCATTCCTCATATTCAATAAAAATTTACTCTAGAACCGATGACATTGATCATATAAGAAAAATGATGAGACAAAGTTGTTCCTAAGCCAACTAATATGCTTGTTATCTCCATGTGCGAGTTTCATTCTATCTCACTTTCTACCTATCATCTTCCACATCTTTTCAATTCTACCAATGGCCAACTAGGCCCATTTGGGATATTTTTCATCACTATCCACATTTTATTCCACTCTACCACAGGGTAATAGGGATTGTATTTATCCCCCTCCCTTTTGTTTCTTTTATCTCATTTGAAACTCTAGAATTTCTATTCTAATAAATCCATTTGAACAATGACCAACTGAGACAAGATCAACTCCCTTTTTATATAGTATATTTATGTTGTGATACATTTTTATCCTTCTTTTTCAATTATCTATTGACCTCTTTTATCACGCCATCGACACTTGATGGAGCATCATTCATTGTACTCTTTTTCCTTCAAAAATTTAATTATCTCGTAATTTCCTACTATCTTTGAAGTGGCGTCGTTTGTGTTACACCACCCCCAAGAGGGAAAAATATAGACACATAAATATGAATACACAAATTTACTACTAAAATTACACTTTTTTATCATATTTCCCATTAGTTTTGTTATAATTAGTGATTTCCCACTAATTAGCTAACATTCCCCTTCATCTCGGTCAATTAACGACACTTTGTTAATTAACTATCATTTCCTTCATTTTGGATGCTAATTAACAATACTTTGTTAGTTATAATATTCTTTTAATTAACTATCATTAGTTAATTAAGCCTTTTAATCCTCTATTATCACACCCCCATTTCTATCTTAGTTGATACTTTGTAAAAGAGTGTTGCCACTCGGTTACATACCTTAAATAATATGGATATCTACTCTTTCTGTAGATAAGGATATGAATTGTCCTCATACTTCGCATATTGCTTGGATTATAATGTTAGTTATGATTTGTTGTTATAATCGTAATTGATTACATTGGCAGTGAATGTTGATAACAATGGACTTGTTATTATTTTTATGTCGATTGATTATGTTTATCTTTGTTGCACTACTGTGTTGATACTATTCACTTACAATGTTGTGCAACCATTTGAGTATATGAGCTTTGTGATCATAGCTTTTTTATGATTCATGTTCAATGACAACCTTGAGGAAGATATCATAGACCTTGTAAACATTCCAGTCTGACTAAAGTCCTAAAGCCCTTGATAATTTGGGCAGGTATTAATGGTAAGATCAATTCGGTTCAGGTTATAACCACCTTCATAAAGATTGATTAAATAAATTGATTAATGATCAGGTCATTTTATAAAGTTTGTGAACATACACAAAAGGTCTAAAGACCATGTCCAAGTGCAATAAATTAAATGGTCATCGACCATGGGTAGGGATCAATGTTATTTTTCTAAGGTGATGAATTTGGTCACTAATTTTATCGGATTGTGAACATACACAAAAGGTCTAAAGACCATGTCCAAGTGCAAGAAATTAAATGGTCATCGACCATGGGTAGGGATTAATGTTATTTTGCTAAGGTGATTAATTTGGTCACCGACCCAAGCACTTAAGTTTTTATTTAATTTTAAGCCATTAAAATATGGCCACCTGAACTATTGTTATCTTTATTAAATTTAAATAGGCCAAATACCACCATGCAAAATCTAAGTTTGAGTTTTAAACAGTCTTCGACCATTCGATGATAACTCCTCTCCATCCATATGGTGATGATCCTTCTACCTTAGTCACGGGGAATGCTAAATTATATGGAAGTAGTTTAATTGGAAATTTTGGAGGGAAATGTTACTTGTACCTGTTGTATTAATGGAGATTAACTCTATCCCCACAGTTTTTTAGGAGAAGCAAGAAACTTCTCGAGGAAGATACCATAGAAATTAATGTTATTTTTGTTTCATTTTTTATTGCAATCCTTTTTCTCTCCCTCGAGCTCTACATGGAGGAATGGGTGAAGCTATTTTAATTTTACTAATTTAACACTACATGCATATTTTAAAGCTAATAGTGAGAATTACATGGGGGCTATGTATGAAACATGCTAAGAATAAAATAGGGTTCCTTTGTCCAACTAGGGATTGTTACTTGTTTGGATTTCAAAAGTGAATTCTAGAGTATGTTGGAAAGGATTATTGTGAACTCACCCGGTTGGGAGAAAATATATAAGGAGTTATATGTTATTTTTCACGGGCATGAAATTTTTCCCCCATCTCTATTATTTATAACATCATAATGTTTTAAAGTTTTAATAATTGCATTAAATCTTCTCAATGGTTTGAGAATCTAGGTTAAGGGAGGTTTATCAATTTTATGTTAGTATGAAATAATCTCTCACTTTCATAATGAGTGGAATATGGCTATGTCCATGTATTAGGCCATGCGAATGATTTGTTAATGAATTGTCCACGCTATGAGCGATCGTTTCTTTGCTTTCCTATATAGGCTGAAATACCCATTACTAGATTTAACATGAGTCTGGTGGTGTTAATATCTTAGACAATATTACATTCCCCAAACACCCATTTCAAAGAAATATTGTTATAGGAATGTAATATGTGCAAGTTATTATTTTCTTAGATCGGTTCATTGTGTCGAATGGCTATTATGGGGAATATTTATATATATTTGTCTTTATTATTTATAACATCAACATGTTTTAATGTTTAAATACTTTATGAAATATTCTTAGTGTTTTGAGAATCTTGGTTAAGGGAGGTTTATTGATTTTGTGTTAGTATGAAATAATATCCGACTCTCATAGCGAGTGTAATATGGATATGGCCATATATCGACCTTGTGAATGATTTTGTTAATGAAATGTCTTGGTTGTGAAAACTCATTTATTTTCTTTTGTATATAGGGTGAAATATCCATTACTAGATTTAACGTGAGTTTGGTGGTGTTAATATCGAGCATATATTACATTCCCCAAACACCCATTTCAAAGAAATGTTTTTATAGGAATGCAATATGTGCCTCTGCATGAACAAGTTGTTATTTTCTTGGATTCTTTCATTGTATTGAATGTTTATTCTGGGGTAATATTTATTTATCTTTGTCTTCTGTGTTTAACCCATTTGGGTTTTTGACTTAATACATGTATAAATATTTTTGTTAGCATTTATAGATTATATACGCTTTCCGTGTCTTGTTTAACCTCTTGACTCCTTATATGTATATAAATATTATGTTGGGAAGGTATAAGGATATTATACCTTCAAAGGTATGTGGGATTTTATCTATAGCCAACCGGGTTTATAATACTTATTATAGGGAACATGTGTGAGTATTCAAATGATGGTTTATGGCATTAAGCCATTACAAGATTTTCTTGGGAAGTTTTATAGGACGAGGAATTATGTAAATAGTTGTACATTTTGATTCTAAGTCTATGAATGTTTTTAACTAAGCCCTATCGAGTTATGGACTATTTGAGTCAAACTATTGAACATGAATGGTTTGAAGTATTGTGAGATCTTGAATTTTAGGTCGATTGTGGGTTATACATTATTTGATTGTAATTTTTTAGGATGATTTTAGAAAGAAGTTATTATGGTTTTGGTCATAATGGGAAAGGTATTATTTTATTTCGGAGATGTTAAGGAAAGTCTTTGTGGTATTTGGAGATATTAAGAAAAGTTTAGAAAAGTTATGGTTTTTCCATTTTTGTATTGTTGAAATGGATTCACGATTTCTTCTTGCCAAGATTGAATATTATTCTTAAGACTGATGTGATTTCCATGCAACAAGATTATAAGAAAAATTGTATTGTTTTTCTATTCATGTAAATTGAATGAACTTGTACTTTTTTAAGGATTTAATTTTGACTTAGTAAAAGGAAATACTATAGTGAATAATATTGCAAATTATCATCTTGTTTTTACAGGTTATATTGTCATATTGTTTACTTAAATTTAAGGTAGAAGTTGAAGGTAAAAAATAAATGAACATGTTAAGGAAACTATTGATTTATGATTAAATTATGTTTTTAAAATCAGTCATAAGTATAAAGTGAGAATATTTAGGGAGAAGTCTTAAATATATGTTGTTTCTTTGAAGGCAATAAAAATAATAGAAATGGATATGGTTTAATGATCCCTTCTATTTAATCCTTGAATTTATATCACTACTAGTGTTTGATCATTGATATATTTTAGTGCTATAATTTGTAAAGATGAGGTGGACAACCTTTCATGCCATTTATTTTTAACTTACCGATTTTAAAATTTTTATTGATGGCGGAAAATAAGTCATTCTCCGATGGAAGTATTAATTGAATGATGTTTGATTATGATGTTTAAGTTGTATTTAAATTCATGACATTATTGTAAAAATGAGCATGTGTTTCGTTGTTTTATTTTAATGAAATGAAATTTAGCCTAATGTGATTATCGTACTATTGTGAAAAAGATATGTTGCACTTGTAATTATTTTCAAGATATAATTTATAAGTTGTTCAATATTGCTGTAAGTTATATTGTTCTACTTAATGATATCAACATTATGTGATAAATGTATGATTAATGATTGTATGGATTATATGAACAAAGAGTTACCATATTAATTAGGTGATGATAAATTATGATATAGTTATACATATTGAAAAATACAACTATGAATATAGATAAATCATTTTGATTGATGAGAATATTAAAATGTATACTTTATGGAATAGTACGACAATGTCGTAAATAAAAAAATTATGGAATGCAAAAATAACGCAACAAGATATCTTAAATTACATTTAAGATGTGAAGTGGATGTAAATAAAATAACGTATGAAATTAATTCAACTTATTTTGAAGATTAATTTATGAACCTTAGGGATGTATTCAGATGTGTTGAATGTATCACTCCAATATAAGGGAAACCCGTAGCAAAACTAAGTCAATTATAAGCTAAGTGTTACAATTTTTCTATTAATTGGATTCAATAGGCCACTTTGAATGACCGCTATATAGTAGAATTCATTTAATGATGTAAGTCATTAAATGAATACTAATATATAATAGATATCCTAAGTTTTCCCTTTGAGGTCTACTTATTACAATTGTCGTAACCTAAAACAAATTTTGTTACACTAAAGTTACAGACGTTGTTTATCTAGTACAAACAAGTCACCTCAGTACCAACTTATGTTGGATACAGGTAAATAAATGGTTGTGTAATGATGCAAATAATTACATAAGCATTTAATCTCCCATAGGTAACCTAATTTGGCTAGATGTGATCCTTAGTACAAGATGAGTAGGTTATGTACCTTGTGAGTAACATGTAACTGATTTTAAATCTAACTAATCCAATTCGGATAATTGAACAAAGTGACATGGTGAAGGTACAAGTTTCTTTTAATGAATGTGCCATCATGAAACTGAGCATGCTTGCATGACTCTTAAACTTTGGCTGAAGTAGTGTAAGCTATCAATTAAACAATCAAGTTCACCAGTTTTTAATTAACCATGGGATTTGATTGAATGAGTTCTGGTAGACACTTAAAGAACATCACTTATAAATCAATGCCTAGGGAAGGTACCACTTGTATACAGACTTGAAAGAGTAATCTATGGGGGATTGGGTAGATCTAATTGACCCATAGTTATGCACATGGTTTATTGATTGTTATCTAATGAATTGTATTTACATTGTTGTTGGATTTAAATGATGTACATTTAAATCATCGAAGGTAAAACTTAGTTTGGGAAGTATATATATATATTTTTCTATAATTTGAAGCATTGAAAATTAGGTGTTACATCTATTTAGTCAATAAACCCTCTTATTGGTTAAATCCCTCTTATAAATCCTCCAAATTCTACGTATTTCCTCCTAAATCACCTTCGAATAGATTTCTAATCTTATCTTTTCTATTAATTAATCCTAGTGTATTAATTAAATCATCTCCAATTCCCATGAGTTTCTAATTCTAATCAATTATTTCTAAAAATGCTTATCTCTTCTAATTATACTTTATCTTTTATCCCACATTCACTAGTTTTTAGCTTCTCACAAATTAGGAAGCTATATAAAGAACCTACTACCTTCCTTCACACCTTACACCACAATTTTTCTAGTAATTATATTATGCACATGATAAGAGCATTTTATTCTTGAAAATATTATTCATTCTTGCATCCATTCTTCTCATTTGTGAGTAGTAAAGGAGGATCCAAACATGTCCATTAAGCCATTTTGGCGAGATTCTTTCATTATTTGGAGATAACATTCAATTTATTTCTTATGATCAAGATAGGTTCATATTAAGAGAAATCATACAGATACAAAACACATAAATTTAAAGAGTATTGCTTAAATGTTTAGTGTTTTTAATTTCTGATGCATTAGATTAGCTTTCCTCTTTAAGATTTATCATGGTGTTTAGTTTGAATTATCTTAGCTAATAGGTGTACTTGGTGTTAGATCTAGTTATTTATTTTAGCATTCTTTTAGCTTTCACACAACATTAATGAAAAATTTATTGATTGTTGAATACAAGCTTATTCCTTTTTATTTTTTGGGATTTCACTACTACACATAGGGTTTTTATTAGTGTATTCAATCCCACTTAGTCTCGATCCTTGATTGTGTCTTAATCTGACATTTTGAGTCTTTAACTTCTCATGTATTGTAGATTGTCACCCAAATTCAAGAAAAGATTAAAATAATTGTGAACAAGGATGACCTCAACCATGATTTTTAATCAATGAATGGTGAATTGAAGGAAAATTTTGATAATATATAACAATCATTGAGAAATGAATTGGTATCCATTATTTTACTCATGACTAATTTCATGAATTCCCATTTGGGCTACACAAGTTCCTCAAACAACTCACACTCGATTCCAATCATCCCAATCGAGTGGACCCTTTTTACGACCCAATCATGTTATATCCTATATCTAGTGTATAAACATGCTACGAAAAGTGGAGATGAGAAAATTTAATGATAAGGATCCAGCCACATGGATTAACTAGATGGATATTTTTTTGGAGGTACATCAAGCTCCAAATGGATAATAGTTAGTATTAAAATCCTTGTATTTGAAACCAAAATAGTTCATTTGGTATATATGGATGGGTGAGGAGAAGGAAAATAAGGCACTCATTTTCATCTAATCAATGTTTATAGATGAGATTCAACCACAACACAATAACAATGTTTCAAAAACAATTTTAACAAAATATTAAAGTTGTGAAAAATGGGGTTAATTAAGGTTTATATTCAATAGTTCCAAAATTTGTCCTTACATGTGTATGGTATATTAGAAGATCATCTAAATGATCTATTTTGGGGGTCTTGTACAAAGGAAAAATGACACAAGTACTCATGTGTACTTGATTTATCAAAGTTTGGATGAGACAACTAAAATGTAGTGAAAATGGGGGATATAATGTGGTGGTGGGATAGTAGGAAATGATAAATATGGTAAAGGTGAAAGTGACTAAGGATTGAGATTTAATGGGAAAGTGAATCTCAATCGATTAAATTTCAAGCATGAAATTTTTTCATCAAGGATAATGAAATATCTCCATACCTCTACGTGTGGGATGCTACAATCAAGATTATTACTATATAAAACTCCTAATCTATGTCAGTTAGGTCAAAACTACTTGAACTAGGTTGATGTAACCTAGGGAAATTTCCATTTGTATAAAAATATTCCTCTTTAGAGAGGGTCATGTAAGGATACATACAATATAGAGCATGGACAAACTAAATATTTGGATGTTTGACATGGTTTTCTTTATCAACCCAAAAGTGTTGAACTATGTATAATTGTTTGTTTAGAGCATAAAATTGGTGATAATATGTGGAGGTAAGGGAGTAGAGAAGAAGAGTAACACATGTAGAACTAAGTCTATGTATCTTTGATATAGTTCAATACCTGATGGGTTAATGACATGTTCAAATATTCTCCTACGAGGCTGAGCCAAAGAAGGAATGGTCATGTATGGGTTTCGACTAGTGAGTAAAAATGAGGGTCAAGAAGAGGTAAACGAAAGTCGAGGTCTGTGAATGGGTAGCATGAATTCCTAATAGCCAAGGTTGTTGTTTTGATTTTAATTACTATATTACTTTACATTCTAATAATGAATAAATAACTAGAAAATCAGTTTAAAAAAAGTGAAATCAAGATAAATGACTTATTTGATTTATTAAACTATCTTTTAATTAATCATTCAAAAAAAACAAACAAACTACTTTAACCTTTCTTTTTGTATTTTCATAGATTTAAATTTTGAAGGAAATGAAATTAAACTAATTAATTAACTAATGATTTTGATCTTTTTGATAATCAAAGTAAATAGAAAGCTATAACTTGCATAAGTGAATGAATAAATAAATATTAAACTAATTATTTCTTCTAATGGAAAATAAACTAAATAAGGAATAACCAAGTATAGTTATTCCTATGTTGTAGGGATTTTGAATATTAAAATTAACAAGGAATATTTTAATAATATGAAATGAAATTTAATAGATCATGGAAATAAAAGCCTCCTATGGTAGGGATTTTTCCTCAAGCTTTATAGGAAGGGAATATTCTCAAAAGTTATTACCTTTTTTTTTTGGAAAAAATTTCCTAATAGAACTTCTCCTCATTTAATAAAAAATATAACAAATGATAAAATATTATAAAGTTTCTTCACTTCTATCTCTTATTTTTTCTTAATAAAACCCACATGGATAATCTAGGAACGATCACATGTGATAGATGATTTAAGGAAGAAATATAAATAATGAATACATATATAACATGTGTGAAAAAAGAAGAGATATTCCTTTTAAAATAAAAATATGGACATATTTAATAAATTCTAACTACTGCTATATTAAAACTTAGAAGAAATTGATATACATCCCCAACCTAGTCACTACAACGAGGTGTTCTCTTGTCCTAGTAATGGTGGAAATTTTGTCTTTTTCCCCTAGCTTCAAGCTCCTTCTAATGTGTAAACTCAAAATGATCCGAGTGAGAAAAAAACTAACAATAAATAATCAAGAAAGTAAGATGACTAGTATAACATGTTAATGGTGGTTAGCATGTGTTGTCACCTAAATTTCCCTCCATTTTCCAAGTCTAAAAATGTTAAATTTTGAGTTGTGCCTTTAAAGTATGCTTAAAAGAGGTATTTTGGAATCTGGGACTTACTAAGAGATTTTAGACTTTTAAAAACTTATCCATCAGATGGGAAATTTCCCCTCTTTCTAGAAAGGTCAAGAAGTCCTCTTAACTCCTTGTATTTTGCAAGATATGGATCGACGAACCTATGTGGTTAAATTTTCCATTTGGTAGGTTGCGGACATACGGGTTCCTTTTGATTTTTTACACTTTTTGGCCAAAGGGGTAAGTCAGCAGAAGTGACCCACGAGCCTGCGTGGAGAAATGGAGAAGTAAGTTCCACCCGCCCCCTTAACAAACCAGAGACCACCACATGTCCTCGGGCGGTGAGCTAGCGGAAGTATTTTTATTTTGAACCCTTTGTCAAAAAAGGGTTAAAGGTTTAAGTTTTTCCACCCTCCCTTTGGGCCCGCATCCAAGCAGAAGTAGCCACGTGTCATCAGGGTAGTAGAACCATGGAGAAAAATGAGATTTTGCACCAAAGGATCAAAATGTTGCAAATTGAATCATGACCCCATAGCCCATCAGAAGGTGACATGTGTCCTTGTTGAAAGGTCAACGCGGACCTGTGGAGGAATCTGAGATTTTGCATTTTTCTCCCAAAAGGCTCAACTAGTGTTTTAGACCACATCCCCTCATCTAACTAGAGGATTCCACATGTCAATGTGGGGCTAGCGGACCGGCAAAGCAGATTGAGAAATCGTGCCTTTTCTCCCAAATGTTGGGAAACACATTTTTTCCACCTACCTCATCGTTTCTTTGATTCTCGACACACGTAAGGTCCCGATTTCGAGGTAAAAAAGAGGGAAAATGGTTTATTTACATCTGGATTTGGTCTTTTATTTCCATTTTTTTGCTTGATCTTTGCAATGGATGAATGTGCATCATTTTTTGTCCTTCCTTCTCTATTTATGGTCATTTTTTGTGGAAAAGTAGTTTGGGTTTGTCTTGGAACAAGATAGACCTTTTCATAGGGAATATGATTTATTTTCGAAGAGACAAAGTATCTCATGTTTTTGCGAATGAAAATGGAGAAATGTGCCAGTTGGGAAATCAAACATTTTAGAGGCAATTACAAAGGCAAAATGATGAGGGAAAATGGATGATGAATTTCAACCGTTTAGGGCATATGCATTTTCCATGAGTACATTCTTGTTTCCTACCTTTTTCCAAATGAATCTCCAACAAACTTGATCCCATCGGGATATTATTTCCTTGGAGGCAAAGCAAAGGTGATATAGGATTGTTATAAAAACATGCTTTGCCATTGTATTCGGGTTCTGCATTTTTCTTAAAATATTGTCAAAAACTCAAACTCACTCAATAAAAATTCTTTTTCTTATCTTCCTCTACTATTTTCTTTCACTTCTGGATCCTATTTAGTGTTTTGTTCATCTCTACATGTAAAGAAAATTTGCGCTCTTATGCATATGATCTCTAGAAATTTATGTCTAAAAATTGATACATATTGTGAAGGTGAATAATCCCTTCTACGCATTTTTCTATTTCAATACAAGTAAGGCTAATCTAGAAATTATTGTTGTTCTTCCCGCTACCTTTCATTCTTCTCCATTCTTCTAAGCCCTTTTTATTGATGACATTTTAGCATGAAATCTCTTAAAGTATCAGGAATCCACATGATGAAAGTTGTGTATATGTATATAAGTATTTACTGCTTTCAATAAGGGAACCTCTCCCATTAAAGAGGAGGGACTTATTATCCCCTGAATGTGGTTTCACCCAAAGTGAAAATCTGAAACCCAACATTTTTTGGTGACTCTATTGGGAATCCATTGTGAAGGATTTCCAGTTTTGAAGAATTACTTCTTGATCATCTTTGATCTGGTGACTCCAAGATATACTAGGGGTAGAAGAACCCTTGGGGAAGAAGATCCTCATTTCCAGCTGTTGGAAAACCAAGGTTTCTCTCTTCCTTCATCAACAAGAAAAAGAAGAGGAGAAAGATCTACAAGCACTCCTCCTGATAGAGATAAAACTTCTAGGAGTGATAGTCCTCAAAATTAGATCAGTCCCAATATACATGCTCGATCCTTGCTCATGTTATTTTTCCAACCAAAAATATTTCCAAGAATGGTAGCTCCTCTGCCTTGGGGCCAAAGGGTTGGGCCTCTTTCTCTTCCCCAGCCATTGCATGAATTTCCTAGAGGCAATAGAAATAATTTTCCCAAATTCAGAGGTGATGGGAAAGTTCATCTAGATGAACATATATCAGCCTTCATTGTTGCTTGTGGTGTTCTTGGTGTGGAACATGAGGATGTCTCTGTTATAATTTTTGTGGAGACATTGCAAGATAATGTTGCTGATTGGTTTTATCACCTGCCTGCTGGATCTATCACCAATTGGAACACCATGACAACCAGATTTGAGTAGCGCTTTAAACTAGCTGAAGATGTACATGCCCTCTTGGCTCAAATGTCTCAAATTAAGAAGGAAGCTCATGAGCCTATGAGGGAGTTTATATCTAAATTCAATAGGATGATCAACAAGATCCCACTACCTACATGTCTTGTAGATCAAATTTAGAAGTTATTCTTCCTTAATGCTCAATTTTCTGAAGTGAGCTATGCACTTAGGAGAGATAATCTTGCCACCTTGGATGCTGATCAGAGGTTAGATGTTAATGTGGAAGATGATATGATTATGTCTAGCAAGCTGAGAGATTCATATAAATCTAAGGCATCCTCTTCTTCCACATCTTCTCCTGGAGTTAATGCAAATCAGTTAGTCTAGAAGCTTGCTAATGATTTGATTGCTCTCAAGAAACAACTAGCTCAGCATGCTCCTTATCAGGATGTGCCTAGAAGGAATTTCCAGCCTAGAAATCAGTTGACCTCTCCTCAAACTAGATTAGCAATTGAAGGTCCACCAATCAAGGCTCCAATCAATGCCACATGTGAAGTGTTGGAGCCTGATGATGAAGAGGAGAATGAAACTCCAGTGAAGATCCTTAAGAGGAAGTTGATGAAGAATTGGAAGAGCTGAGTGGATCCCATGTCCATTTTCTCACTACTAAAGGTATAGATGAAGAAGATGATTATGAGGAAAGAATTGCAGAGATGAGAAATGAATCTTATGTTGTTATGACTCATGAGTAAACAAATAAGAAAGAGAAGGTAGTGCAGCCTACTAAAATATCTAAGGATCCTCCTACAACCATTCCAGTGATTGCAAGGAGGGGAGATCCTATTCCAACTTCTTCCACGCAAAAGGTAGGCTCTGTTGTTCCTTCTTCTTCTGCTCCTACTCCTAAAACTTCTTGTCATCCTAGTGATAGAGTTGATAGATCAAAAGTCCCATCTACTACTATTAATAATGTTGCATCTACCTCTGGCTCATTTGATATTATTGACCATCTCAAGAAAACTAAGATTCAGATCTCAGAGGCTGAATTCTACCAAACTCATCCCAAGGCATTTGCTAAGATGGTAGACTTTGTGAATTCTAAATCTAAACCTTCACCCCATGGTTCTAAGGGCCTCTTGCCAACTCCTTCTCCTTCATCTCAACCCAGCCTTGTAGTAGCAGTTACTTCATCTGAGGAGAAGATCAAACCATTTTATGTTACCTTCCGATAGCTGGTGATAAACTTAGAAATTGTGTCATTGATTCCAGTGCTTTAGACAACGTGATGCCCACCAAGGTAGATCATGCCCTAGGCTTGACCCTAACCCACACTTTTGGCTCATGCTATTCAATGGAAAGTATAGAAGTACTTGTTTGTTGGTAGAATCAAGGATGCACAAGTTGCATTTGCTGCTATGCCAGAGAAAAGAGTTTTAGCAACCATCTTGGTAGCTGATATACCTCCTTCTTATGGCATGCTATTGAGTAGAAAATTTTGCAAGGATGTTGGAGGAGAGATCATGATGGAATGGTCACATGCCCTCATTCCAGTGAATGGGAAGATGAAGAAGCTATTGCCTGAAAAGAAAACTAAATATATTGTGTAAAAGACAGACGATCCAAAAGCACAAATACTTTATGAAGACAGAGGTCATGGAAATTACATGGTCATGTCACAAGATGAGGTAAAGCATCCCAAGGAAGTACTTCTTAATCCCAATGGAATTTGGATTTTAGAGTTTGATGGGAGCTGCTCCTCAGCTGGTTCTCAAGGGCCGGTGTAGTGCTCATTTCTCTGAAGGGAAGCTTCATCCTTCCTCTTTCAATCTCCAATTCGAAAAAGCAAACAACACAACAGAGTATGAAGTTCTCTTTCTCAATCTTAACTTGGCAAAGTAAATGGGAATTAAGAATATCCTTGCTCATGGTTATGCAGAGCTGATTGTAAAGCAGGTTAGAGATATTTTCCAAGTAAAAAATAGAAGGCTAAAACATTACAAAAATCTGATTTGGGATTCAATTGAGTTCCTTGATGCCTTCTCCACCGAATCCATGCCAAGAGAAAGAAACATGAGGGCTGATTCATTGGCTGTCTCGGGGTCTCTGTTGATTCCTCATCGAGATTCATCCCAAGAGAAGTTCACCATTGAGATGATTCATAGGCCTAGTGTGCCAGACAATGCAAATAATTGGCAAGTCTTCAATGATGATCAACATCTACTGTCCTTCCTGGAGCTTAGAGATAATTTTGATCAGCTGTACTTTGAAGGGAGTGAAAATATGCCTAGGGAGTGTGTGCCTCCAAATGAAGAAGGTAGCCAAGAAGAAGAAATAGATCATGACAACTATTTAAAGCTGAAAGGTAATAAGATACCTAAGGGGTTGGTGAGCTTGGAGGAGTTATTCGATAAACATGATAGATATATTAAGTCAAAATCTGCCAAAGGAAACCAACAGTCCACTGAGTATGAGAAGATAAACATTGGAAGTTCTCATGAACCCAAGCTAGTGAACATTGGGAAGTGTTGCACACAAGAAGAGAAGAAGAAGGCTGCAAATTTGTTGAAGAGGTATGCTGATGTTCTTTCTTACTCATATGATGATCTTAAGGCTTTCCAACCAAAATAAATGCAACATTTCATTCCTCTCAAACCTGGGATCAAGCCCTTCAGGAAGAAGTAGAGGCAATATAATCCTAAGATTGTTGATACAATCTTCCAAGAAATTCAGAAATTATTGAAAGCAAAGATCATTTTTCCTATTCACCATTCAACGTGGATTGCTAATATTGTGCCGGTTAGAAAGAAGAATGGTGAGATCCGAATTTGTGTTGATTTTAGAAACTTGAATCAAGCATCTTTGAAGGATAATTATCCTCTTCCTACTATGGATCAAGTGCTACAAGTTGTCACTGGCTCAAAAATGCTGTCCATGTTGGACAGTTTCTCAAGGTATAATCAAGTGGAAGTAGATGCTTTGCTGATCAACATAAGATAACATTCAATACTCCTTAGGGCACCTTCACTTATAAGAGAATGCCATTTGGCCTCATCAATGCTAGTGCTACTTTTCATAGAGGGCTATGGACCTGGCCTTTGCAGCCTCAAGGGAAAGTGCATAGTTGTTTACCTTGATGATCTGACTGTGTTTTCAAAAATCAGAACTGATCATTTCAAACACCTTGAAACAGTCCTCCAAAGGTGTAGAGAGCATGGAATCTCCTTGAATCCAAAGAAATTAGTATTTTGTGTCACTGAAGGAAAAATTTTGGGACACATTGTCTCTAAGGACAGGATCAAGATTGATCCGGAGAGAGTCCAAGCAATTCAGCAGATCCCTCTTCTAACCAGCAAGAAAGGTGTGCACTCTTTCTTTGGAAAAATCAATTTCTTGAGGAGATTCATACCTGATTTTGTAGAGCTTACTTTGAGCATTGCTCACATGATGAAGGGGAAGCAGACATTTGGCTGGTCCTCTGAAGGCAAAGTTTCATTTGAAGGCATCAAGAGAGCTATAGAAAAGACTCCAATCTTGGCATGCCCAGATTTTGGTAAGGACTTTATTATTTATTGCTATGCCACTGAATACACTCTTGCTGACTGTGTTAACCCAAGAAAATAATGAAGGTCATGAGCTCCCCATAGCATTCATGAGTTATATTTTGAAAGCCCATGAGCTGAAGTACACCATGATGGAGAAACACGCTTTTGCAGTGGTTAAGGCGGTGAAACAATTTCATTTTTATATCCTCAACTCCCATGCTATTGTTCTTGTGCCTGATACAACTGTTAAATCCATTCTAACACAACAAGAGTTTGGAACCAAGAGGGGTAATTGGGTAGCCAAAGTTCAGGAGTATGATCTTGACATCAAACCCACAAAATTGGTTAGAGGAAAGGGCTTATGTGAGCTCATTGCCGAAGGAGTTGATGCTAAATTGCTAGAGGAAGAAGTTGATATGCCTGCTGTTCTTTTCCTCAATTCGACTGATGAATGGTATGATAACATTGCATACTTTCTCACTTATGGGGAATGCCCATCCCATTTGACTGCCAAGGAGAAAAGAACCATCAAATTGAGATCTTCTCAATATGTATTGTGGGAAAACGCATTGTTCAAACATGGCATTGATGGAAGGTTTTTGAAATGCGTTGACAAGGAGTAACAAAAGAGATTATTCTTAGCTTTCCATGATCAGGCCTATGGGGGTCATTTCTCTTCTACTGTAACAACCCACAAGATTCTTCATGCTGGGTATTATTGGCCCACATTATTTAGAGATGCATCCGAGTGGGTAAGTAAATGTGAAGCATGCCAAACCTTTGTTGGCAGACCCAAATTGGCTGCTCTACCTCTCAAACTAGTAGTGATTGAAGAGCCTTTTCAACAATGGGGTTTAGACTTTATTGGCACACTCAATCCACCCTCAAGTGCTAGACACACTCATGTTTTGACTACCACTGACTATTTCACCAAGTGGGTGGAAGCCATTCCAGTCAAAAGTACTACTTCGAGGTTGTTTGCAATTTCATCAAGGAGAATATCTTAATAAGGTTTGGGATACCAAACAAGATTGTCACTGACAATGCTTCAAACTTCTCCTCTGCTGAAATGAATGATTTTTACTATGGCTATGGAATTTCCCTTGCACACTCTTCATATTATTATCCCCAAGGGAATGGGCAAGCTGAATCAATGAACAAGAACTTAGTCACAATTGTTCGGAAGCTTGTAAATGACTCTCAGAGGAATTGGCATAAGAAACTATATGATGCTTTATGGGCTGATAGAATTACACCTAAGAGAGCCATTGGAATGTCTCCTTTCCAAGTGGTATATGGAGTTGATTCTCAACTTCTAGTAATGTTGTAACTACCAGCCTTGCACTTGATGAAGGCCATTGAAGATGTCAGCTTTTCCAGCTCATTGGAAAAAAGGATTATATGCCTTCGAGAGGTTGAATGAAGATAGATTACAGGTGGTTGATAGGATATCAGCTCACAAACTCAAGGTAAAAGCTCTATTTGACAGAAGGCCAAGTCTATAACTTTTCAAGTGGGAGATGTTCTTCTTTGGGACAAAAGGCATGAACCAAGGGGCAACCATGGTAAGTTTGATTCTCTTTGGCTAGGCCCATTCAAAATCAGACATATTTACGGTGAGAATTCTTTCTACTTGAATTACATGGATGATTCTTCTCTCCCACTTCCTTATAGTGGGAAAAACTTAAAATTATTCAAATCCTAATGACTTGGGAGTTATTTGTATATTTTTTACAACTTTCCCATTGGTTTTTTTCATTTGGTTTTTGTCTTTTTTCTTTTCCCGCTTGGTGTGTGCTCCCCTTATGTTTAGAACTTGTTTTTGACTCCATTGCCCAATGGATAAAGCACTGGTCTTCTTTTCCCAAAGTTTTCTAAGGTTCTTGATCTTGCCTTGTGTTTTTGTTCCAAGCCAAGTCATCCCCAGATGGAGCCAACTATTGTCACCCTCAAATTTCCCTCCATTTTCAAGTCTAAAAATGTTAAATTTTGAGTTGGTGCCTTTAAAGTATGTTTGAAAGAGGTATTTTTGAATCTGGGACTTACCAAGAGATTTTGGACTTTTAAAAACTTATCCATCAGATGGGAAATTCCCCCTTTCTAGAAAGGTCAAGAAGTCCTCTTAACTCCTTGTATTTTGAAAGATATGGCTCAGCGGACCTATGTGGTTAAATTTTCCCTTTGGTGGGTTGGTAGACCTATGGGTTCCTTTTGATTTTTTTCACTTTTTGGCTAAAGGGGTAAGTTAGTAGAAGTGACCCATGAGCCCATGTGGAAAAATGGAGAGGTAAGTTCCGCCCACCCCCTTAACGAACTAGAGACCACTACGTGTCCTCGGGCAGTGAGCTAGTGGAAGTATTTTTATTTTTGAACCCTTTGTCAAAAAAAGGGTTAAAGGTTCAAGTTTTTCCACCCTCCCTTTGGGCCCGCATCCAAGCAAAAGTAGCCACGTGTCATTAGGGTAGTGGAACTGCAGAGAAAAAATGAGATTTTTCACCAAAGGATCAAAATGTTACAAATTGAATCACAACCCTATAGCCCATCAGAAGGTGACACGTGTCCTCGTTGAAAGGTCAATGCGGACCTATGGAGGAATTTGAGATTTTGCATTTTTCTCCCAAAAGGCTTAGATAGTGTTTTAGACCACATCCCCTCATCTAACCAGAGGCTTCCACATGTCGGTCATGGTTGGCGGATTTGAGAAAAATTGAGAAATTGTGCCTTTTCTCCCAAATGTTGGGAAACATATTTTTTCCACCTAGCTCATCATTTCTCTGATTTTGACATGTGTAGGGTCCTAATTTCGAGGTAAAAAGAGGGAAAATGGTTTATTTACATCTGCATATGGTCTTTTATTACCATTTTTGGCTCGAGCTTTGTAATGGATGAATGTGCATCATTTTTGTCCTTCCTTCTTTGTTCGTGGTCATTTTTTGTGGAAATGCAGTTTGGGTCTATCTTGGAACAAGATCGACCTTTTTCACAGGGAATATGATTGATTTTCGAAGAGATAGAGTTTCTCATGTTTTTGCGAATGGAAAAGGAGAAATGTGCCAGCTGGGCACTCGAACATTTTGGAGGTAGTTACAGAGGTGAAATGATGAGGGAAAATGGATGAGGAAACTACCATTCATCTCTCCCAAAACAAATCACGTTTGAAATGATGAATTTCAACTATTTAGGCATCTGCATTTTCCATGAGTGCATTCTTGTTTCTTGTATTTTTCCAAATGAATCTCCAACAAACTTGATCCCATTAGGATATTCTTTCCTTGGAGGCAAAGCAAATGTGAAATAGGTTTGTTATAAAAACATGCTTTGCCATTGTATATGGGGTTCTGGCATTTTTTGAAAGATTGTAAAAACTCAAACCGCTTAATACAAAAGTCTTTTTCTTATCTTCCTCTGTTGTTTTCGTTCACTGGATCTGGTTAGTGTTTTGTTCATCTCTTTGCTGTAAAGAAACTTTGTGCTCTTGTGCATATGATATTTGAAACTTTGTTTTTGAATATTGATACGTATTGTGAAGGTGAATAATCCCTTTCTACATTTTTCTATTTCAATACAAGTAAGGTTATACTCAAATCTATATATCTAGAAAGTATTTTTGTTCTTCCCCCCTCCCTTTCATTCTTCTCCATTCTTCTGAGCCCTTTGTATTGATGACATTTTAGTATGAAATATCTTGAAGTATCAAGAATCCACATGATGAAAGTTGTGTATATGTATATAAGTCTTTACTACTTTCAATAAGGGAACCTCTCCCATTAAAGAGGAGGGACTTGTTGTCCCCTGACCATGGTTTCACCCAAAGTGAAAACATGAAACCCAATTTTTTTGGTGATTCTACTAGGGAATCCATTGTGAAGGATTTCTAGTTTTTAAGCATTACTTCTTGATCATCTTTGATCTGGCGACTCCAAGATATACTAGGGGTAGAAGAACCCTTGGGGAAGAGGATCCTCATTTCCAGCTGTTGGACAACCAAGGTTTCTCTCTTCCTTCATCAACAAGAAAAATAAGAGGAGAAATATCTACAAGCACTCCTCCTGATAGAGATAAAACTTCTGGGAGTGATAGTCCTCAAAATCAGATCAGTCCCAATCTGCATGCTCTGATCCTTGCTGGTGTTGCTGTTCCTCTCCAAACAATATTTCCAAGAATGGCAGCTCCTCTACCTTGGGGCCAAAGGGTTGGGCCTCTTTCTCTTCCCCAACCATTGCATGAATTTCCTAGAGGCAATAGAAATAATTTTCCCAAATTCAGAGGTGATGGGAAAGTTCATCCAAATGAACATATATCAGCCTTCATTGTTGTTTGTGGTGTTCTTGGCATGGAACATGAGGATGTATCTATTAGAATTTTTGTGGAGACATTGCAAGATAATGCTGCTGATTGGTTTTACCACCTGCTTGCTGGATCTATCACCAATTGGAATACCATGATAACTAGATTTGAGCAGCGCTTTAAACCAGCTGAAGATGTACATGCCCTCTTGGCTCAAATGTCTCAAATTAAGAAAGAAGCTCATGAGCCTATGAGGGAGTTTATATCTAAATTCAATAGGATGATCAACAAGATCCCACTAGCTACACATCTTGTAGATCAAATTTAGAAGTTCTTCTTCCTTAATGCTCAATTTTCTGAAGTGAGCTATGTACTTAGGAGAGCTAATCTTGCCACCTTGGATGCTGATCAGAGGTTAGATGTTATTGTGGAAGATGACCTGATTATGTCTAGAAAGCTAAGGAGAGATTCATCTAAATCCAAGGAATCCTATTCTTCCACATATTCTCCTAGAGTTAATGAAGATCAGTTAGTCCAGAAGCTTGTTAATCATTTGATTGTTCTCAAGAAACAACTAGCTCAACATTCTCCTTATCAGGATGTGCCTGGAAGGAATTTCTAGCCTAGAAATCGGTTGACCTCTCCTCAAACCAGATTAGCAATTGAAGGTCCAACAATCAAGGCTCCAGTCAATGCCACATGTGAACTATTGAAGCCTGATGATGAAGAGGAGAATGAAATCTGTGAAGAGCCTCGAGAGGAAGTTGATGAAGAATTGGAAGAGATGAATGACCATGCATAAAAAAATTGAATGATCATGGGGAGGAGAGAGGTGAATCTTGTAGCATGAGTAACCAAATAATTTGGCTATCCATATGTTGATGCCCTTCCCATAGTTTGGGTTTTACTTAGGGGTATGCCAAGGCTAAGGCCAACCATTGATAGAGGATGATACCAAAAGTGGTAGTTTTTATCCAAATAACTCTCCTAGTTATTTGGACAACTTACATACATATTCTGGCTCAAAGATATTCATTGCAGTGGCACACACCTCAATTGTCTCCTTGGAACATTAACTTAATCATTGCTTCCTCGTGCACCCTTGCATGCTTCCCCTTCTCCCCTTTCCATTTTTCTTTTAATATTTGTTACACTCTTACCTTGCGCACATATTCTACACATTCGACTTCTTCCAAGATCTATTCATCCCGTGCACATGCCTTGCACTTACTTCAATCAACTAAATCCATGGCCCTTGTGTGCACCCTACACATTACCTTGTAATAGTTACACCTTGACCATACATTCTCTGCTCACCGCTTTCCCCATTTCCTCTATGCACGATTACGTGCACCTTCCTTCTATCATCCTCCCAATCCTCATTCTTTCATGCACATAACTTTGCACCCTCCTCTACGCCATTCCATGCCATGTCCTTCTTTGAAACTCTTGAGTGTGCCACACGCAACCAGTCAAAGCACACCAATAAGGCACCAAATCCTTGCAATAAATCAATAAGTGACACATGGCATAAATGACAAAAAAATTGCATAGTTGGCCGTGCTTTTAGCTAATCCATGCGCACACCACGTATCTTGCGTATGTAGGCATGCATGACAATCTTCCACCACCATATATTTTGATATAGAGCTCCAATTAGTGCGCGCCTAGTCTCAATCGATATATGTGGATGTAGGCTAGAGTGATAGATATTCAAATTCAAATTCTTAGTGGATTTGGTAGGTGAGAAATGGAAAAAGTCTTTTTGGGCATTAATGATCAGATCTAGTTACTCCAACCACCCAATTTCATCCGATCCTCCCTCTTTTCTTCTTTAACACACAAAATAGACTAAGGGAAATTAATCGATAGATTTGTAGGCATTGAATGCTTCTTATTGGTGGTTACATTTCAAATTCAGATTTCCCTCCTCCTTCTCTTCTTTTTCCATGGATTCATATATAAATGTAAGATCTAGGCTCATTGTTAATGTTGGACATTCTGGATCCTTACACATTTTGCTAAGGAATTCATATTTTCTATATTTTGAGTCACAAACCTCTAGATCTGGCTTGTGTATGTGGATATTGACCTCTTTCACCATTGTACTTTGTGCATTTCTAGAAGTAATGGAAGCATCGTTTTGTGACTATTCTCTATCCTAATGTGTTTGTATTCCTTCTTCTTTCCTTTTCTTTTGCATTGTGTGCTTGCTATGTCATTCTATGTCCCTTGCAGCTCCATATTTAGTTGTGTTCCATGAAAATGATCTGGTAAATGTGTTTTAGTTGTGCTACGATATCTAGCCTTATTTTATGCCCCTTTTCTTCTCATTTTTACTCAAAATGGATGGTGTTCATCCCTCTTTTTCTAGTGCTATCACCTTTTAGTGTAGTTTCCTTTCATGTTATCCTTCTATCCCTAGTCCCTTGGCATTGTTAGCTTAGTTTTACCTTTCAACATTAGGAGCAACAAAGTACCACTAGAAATAGATATAGAACCGACCTTCTCCTGAGGTCCATCTCAAGTGTGCAAGGCTCCACAACTTGGAGATGGTTCTATTTTTTTCTCAAATGAATCAGTCCTTTTAGATCCAAGACACATGTGTAAGTTTGACCACTAACAATTTTTGGCACGCCTGGTGGGACAAGCAGTGAAAGCTTAAATTTCATATCGATAAGTTTTGGTGTGTGAAATTAGTATTTCTAGAATTTGGAGGCTTATTTTAACACATATGGTGACTCCCAACATTTCCAGAGCTCCTATTTTGCAGTCTTGGGTGCCTTTTATGAGAATAATGCATACCAGATAGAGTGCTACAGTTGAAGGATATTTTGAATAACTCTATCTTTCACCAAGAAGAACACACATGAGATCTTCCGCGCATGCATTCCCATCTCTAGCATGTCACATAGACTCTACTCCTCAAAATAGACAAGTGCACCCTGCCATGGCACTTCAACCTCCTCCTCCTCTAAGAAACTTCGTCAACTTCACTGGTGGAAGCCCGCTCAATCTCAATGCCCAACATGATATGCCAGCAGCCACGCTCAAAATTATTCCATACTTCACGATAGAAAATCAAGTCACCCATATTGAACACATTCAAAATTTGGTCAATTTATGCTCTATCTATCTAATTTCATATGATGATGTTGCTTTGTCGGTTGCTTTACGTAACCTCTTTCAAGGGTAAAACACTCCAAAGGTACCTTAGTTTGAGACATACATCTATTACTACTTGGGATGAGCTCGGAATATATTTTTGTAATTACTTTGAAGATAAATTAGATCATCTATCACTAGTGGAGAAGATGACTACAAAAAGTGCACACCCAACGAGCAAATGATTGATTTCAACATCAGATTCCATAAGACTTGGGACAAAATTCCTCAAGTGGTAAGGCCTACAACCCAACATGATTTCTTGTACTATATAAGGGCTTTGAATAGTGACATTTTAGTCATGATTCAATCTATAGGAGGTATAACCTTACCTACTACATACAACATTGTAATAAGGGCATAAAATAGTCTCATTCAGGATGGTAAGTTGGCACTTAGACCTTCTATGCCCTTAGTCCCAGAGATGTATTTAGTGCCCCAACCTTCTATTTCTCCAGTTCCAATACAAAGTATCCAACCAATTGCATCTACATCCTACTCTCATGCGCAACAAAAGTAAGATGATAAGTTAAAGACCCTGATTAGAACCTTGTCCAACAAGGTCATATCATTGGATAAGAAGTAGATGCAAGACTACAGAGGTAGTTCTAATTAGGCACAAATCCAGAGAAATCAACCTTGGAGGAATCGATATGGGAATCAAAGATACAGATAAAACTAGCAGGATGATAAATGGCATGCTAATGCACACTTGCCTTTGTAGGTTATTCCTCCCACGCCTTCTCTTCAAGTTCCCATTACAAGTCAAAAACTTGTCCTAGTCCAGAACAACATGGCACAAGAGTCTAAATGGTGCTTTCCTTGCAATATTCCTCATAGTCAATATCATTGCGCCAATGTTGCACGTGTGTTGAACATAATGATTAAGTGGTCCGCAAACCCTTAATGTATATGGGTCCATCACTAATATATAGGTTAATATTTAATAATATGAAATATTTATATTTATATTATTAAATATGCTAACCTAGGTATATACTTTAGGTTAAATATTTAATATCATAAAATGATTATATTTCTAATATTAAATATTATAAACCTAGGTTTATGTGTCAACCATTTAAATAGGGTTTCAAAGGAGGAGGTGATCTTACTAGATGTAAAATAAGTTCTCTGAAATAAAAGGTTATTTTCAAAGTGGTTTTTACCCTATTAGGGTTTCCACTATAAATATTGTGTCACCTGTGTTATTTATTTCAAAGTATTTCTTTATTTACTTATGTTATGATGTAATCTTTATTTAAATATTTATCAGAACATTATATAATATAAAGTTGATTAAATCTCATATTTATTAGAATCCTCAAATTCTAACATGGTAATAGAGTGAGGTAAATTAAATAAATTAAGATCAAATGTTTTATATTTTATTTATTTAATTTGTATATGGTTTTTTCAACCAACCCGAAAGGGTATTTAAAAGTATCCGGTCCCCTTCTTTTTTTTTTTCCCAATTTATTTTGGCACTACATTTGTGCAATTAAACTCTTGGTAAATTTTTAGGTTTTTCAATTTTAAATCCCTAATTTTTTTTTGGGGAGATGTAATATGATATGATTCTTACTTTCATTTACATTTTGTAAATTATATGGAATTAATGTTTGTTTGGAGATTGATGTGTGCACAGGTGAAAGGGGCTTCAAATATTTACCTGCATGAAAATCACATACGAAAAGGAAAGGATTTATTACTATATGAAATAATTTTCATGTTTTCTATAATTTCAAATGTTTGTAGGTTAAATATTTCGAAGGTAAATTCATACCCATGTTCTTTGGACCCCTCTAAAAGAATTTGATTTGAAAAACTATAGTTTATAGTTAATCTATAACTATATTTTTTAAATTAAAAATATATAGAATAAGGTTTATATAATAACTTATATAAACATCGTATTAAAATTTATATAATTTGAAAACTATATATTTTATATAGTTCTTATACTATAGTTTATAACTACCCCATTCGTATGGGCTCCGTAAAAAAATGTTTTGAACATACCTAAACTATAAAACATTGTTTTAATCTTAATGCCCGACATGGTGAATGGTGGGTAGTTGAAGGTTGGTGGCCTTAGTAATCAATATTACTAAGTTTAATCCTATACTTGTTCATTAAAAAAAAAAAAAAATGGACACCTAAACCGTAAAAACTACTTCAACTCTAAAGCGGCCCCATTCTTTTTTCTAAGTGAGATATAAAAAAATTAAACTTAAAACCTAAGTAGTTTTTAAAATCATATGGCATTTTCTTAGGTTTTTCACGTGGCATTGGTAAGTATGACATGTTTAATTAAAAAAAATAATATCCTAACTTATGTTTCCAAATTATCATGCCATATTAATGTGGGCCACCTTGGCATAGTTTATGTTTATAAAAACCTAAAATAATAATTACATACCAAGTGGCCGATGTTTTTTATTTGGTCATTGTGTTTTTTTATAAAAAAAAATATACTATAGTTTATAATTTTTATGAACTATATGTTGTTTTTTATTTACATTCTATAAACTATATACCTTTTTTTTAAAAAAAAGTGTATATATTTTTATATTATAAATTATAATAGGCTATTATAATGTATTAAAATATAACCTCCCTAATATTATACAGAAGAAGAAATTCTAGAATTTCACATTCTAGAAATACACAACAAGTTTTGGCTTCATTAAATTTGACGGTCAAATGACCGTCACAATAGACCAAACATAAGACAATATGACAGGTCATTTAGACGTCAAATTTAAGCTCATAGGTTCCAGAAACTTTCATTGTGTTAAAATTGACGGTCAAATGACCGTCACGATAGACCAAAAAAAAAGCCATTATGACAGTCATTTAGACGTCAAATTTAAGTTGGCCGATCTTTGTCTACATTAATTTTTTTTTAGAAATTTGAAGTTATGCATTCTTAGGGGTCTCTTCTTCACTTCTATATGGTCGGAAATATTTTTTATATAAATATGGGGTATAAGGCAGAGCCCTTTATATTATGGGTTATTATTTTGATCATGGAGGTTAATTATAATGCATTGTAATGACATAATTAGTTATGATCAAATAGTTTCTTTAGATCTATAAAATTTAGATCTGATTCTATTAAAAGTGTTGTTTTTATTATCGATAAATATGTATCTAACTCTGTGGTACATTGTATATTATAATGGGGTGTGTTTTATAGGTTTAGGAAAACAATGGCGTCCAACTATTTCTATCTTGACAAAACCTAGATCCTGAATGAAACCAACTACAACATTTGGGTCAAAATAAATTTATGGCGAGGAAACTCTGACGATTGTTTCTAGATCTGAGGTTTCTCCCACCAGTCATCAAACAACTATAGATAACATGAATGCATTCTTGCAACAATGAATGTAGAGGCTCTTTCTATGATTTTGTGCAATGTGAACGATGAGTACCTTCTACACATTGGTAATATCAAACATCCGAAAGAGGTATGGACACAACTAGAATCCATGCATGAAGGATACTTGGTATATCAAGGATAGTAATGAGAGTATAATAGCTGAAGGAATTCAAAGAAATGGTCTGTATATTTTTTATGATTTCTCTTTTGCATCTTGTTTTATATCTCAGAGTTTGAATAATTCAAAACTATGGCATGAAAGGTTAGGACATGTTAATTATCGAAGCTTATATGAAATGTATAGATATAATCTAGTGAAAGGTTTACATGTGTTGTCTTCTTCTCTTGAAGTTACTTCATTAAATGCTTCTAAATGATGGTTTTGATTCTTGATTTAGTAAATGGTCATGATGATGTTTTGATGTTATAGATGTTTCTGAAACTCTTATCTTCCTAGATAAGAAATTAAATTGGGCTCAATCTATGTTAGAAAGTTCAAATCCTATTAACCTTAGGAAAATGACCAGAAGCCATCATATGTACCATGCATTAATTACCTTGTATGAACCTGAGCCGTGAAGTATTATAGGTCTAGGTGGATATACAAAGTAAAGTATAATGTTGATGGTAGTATTAACAAACATAAAGCTAGACTTGTTGCTAGAGGTTTCAATCAGAAACTTGGTATTGATTATGTTGAGACATTTTCCCCTATAGCTAAAATGAGTACTGATAGGGCCTTATTTGCAATTTCACTCAATTTGGGTGGGAAATCCACCAAATGGATAAGAAAAATATTTTTTTGAATTTGATTTAAAAGAAGAACTTTACATGTTTCAACCTAAAGGATTTGAAGAAAACTGGTAAAGAAAACTATGTTTGTAAGTTGAGAAATCCTTGTATGGTTTAAAACAAGCTCTTAGAGCTTGGTATGCAAAAATTGTTTCCTTCTTTAAACTATTAGGTTTTGTTAATTGTTCTTCTAACAATGATATATTCATTAAGCAATAAGGCTCACATATTATCATTATATGTATATATGTTGATGATTTTCTTATGACTGGTGACAATTCTGATTTAATTCATAGGATTAAAGAGAAATTGAAGTAATACTTTGAAATGAATGAGTTAGGTCTCTCACATCATGTTCTTTGTATGACTATATTTCATTCTATTGTTATTTTTCAAAACACAATATGCAACCATTGTATTGAAATTTTTCTTATGATTGATTGTAAACCATTTTCTACTTCAATGGAAGTTGGAATAAATATTGACCCTAAATCTGCATATGAAAAAGGTTGATCCTATTTTATATACGTTGTTAGTTGATAGTTTGATTTATCTAACTATAACTAGATCAGATATTTCCTATACAGTAGGAATTACTTCAAGGTTTATGCAGGAACCTTTTTTAGAGATCATTGAATCTTGCAAAAAGAATTTTAGATATATTAAAGGAACAATCAATTATGGGTTGCATTATACTAAGAATGAAAATGCTATCTTATATGGATTTTGTGATTCTAACCATACTTGATGTTGTGTTATAAAATATACTAGATATGTGTTCAAGTTTTTTTTGGTGTAGGAACCATTACTTGAACAAAAAATGTAATCAATAGTCTCCATTTCTTCTACTGAGGTAGAGAAGTACAATGGAAGAAGTAAAGAAGCCATGTGGCTACAATGGCTGTTGGTAGAGATACACATGGAAGTTAAAGGAAGTATTCCTCTTCTATGTGGTGGCTAGAGTTGTATTACTCTTGATTAAGAATTCAGTTCAACATCAGAGGATGAAGCACATTGAGATACATATACGCTTCACCCGTGAGAAGGTGCTAAGTGATGACATAAATCTCAAGTTCATGTTGACTGAAGAGCAAGTTGTTGACATCTTCACAAAGTCCCTGAGTGCTATGTAAAGTTTTTTCACTTTCATGAAAAGCTTGATTGTCGAGTTTCCATTGAGGGGAGTGTGCATGACAATGTCACCTCCTAATGGAACTTGGTTTTTGTAAAAATACCTTCGGACATTTGTAAAATACCTTCGGGAAAGTGTAAAAAGACCTTCGGGCAAGTGTAAAAAGACCTTTGGGCATGTATACCTCCTCGATTATTTTTTAGAAAGAAGTGTAGAAAGATCTTAAAGGTGGTCTTCAGTAAACTCTTTAGTGCTATTGAGTTTACTGGTAAACATCTAGTACAAGCATATTGTTAAGGAGGTCCTTGGTTGTAAAAGGCTCCTATATGCTTGGGTTCAATAACCTTTTATGAGAACCTGTGAGAACATGTAAAACTCACAAATCATACTTAGCCACTGATCATGGGATGATCTTTGGGATTCCAAATCCTTTTGTACCAAAAGGTAAATTGAGTATGATGAAGGTGTTATAATTCCTTCAACCGATATGCTAGCCTAAAACCTTTATGGTTTAAGGATTGTAAATCCTGTAGTGTACCATGGGTAGGTAATCTATTGGCATATGTTATGTTATCCCACTTAACATTAAGGGGGAGTGTTGGAACATAATGATTAAGTGGTCTGGCCAACCCTTAATGTATATGGGTCCATCACTAATATATAGGTTAATATTTAATAATATGAAATATTTATATTTCTATTATTAAATATGCTAACCTAGGTATATACTTTAGGTTAAATATTTAATATCATGAAATGATTATATTTCTAATATTAAATATTATAAACCTAGGTGTATGTGTCAACCATTTTAGGTTGAAAAGGTGGGTCGAGAGACATACCCGATCACCTTATATAAAAAGGACTTTAGGTCCTCATTTGATATATTCGGGAAATATATCAAAGGTGTGCAAATCAAGTGATTTGGTTTTACCCTTGGTAAATAGGGTTTCAAAGGAGGAGGTGATCTTACTGGATGTAAAATAAGTTCTCTGAAGTAAAAGGTTATTTTCAAAGTGGTTTTTACCCTATTGGGGTTTTCCACTATAAATATTGTGTCACCTATGTTATTTATTTCATGTAAGTATTTATTTATTTACTTATGTTATGATGTAATCTTTATTTAAATATTTATCAGCCCAAATTTAGATGAGCCTTAAGGCAAGTGCCGAAGCGAACCAAGAAAGGAAAAAAGCTCCTCTAGAGGAAAATTTGATGTTATTCATCAGGACTTACGTGTAATCAACCAAGGTGTAAAGAATATAAGAAGACCACGCACCCAAGTTGCAGACAACACAATATACAAGAAGAGAATGCTCAAGCCTTGCATGTAGGTCATAATTTAAGAAACAAAAGATAACCCTCAAAATCAAAAGGAAGTAGCTAAGACATCCAATAGTAAAAGTGCTCAAGTTAATACAATTGAGGATACATGAAAATATCCTCCGTAATGGCGTGCACCCCTCCTTTGGCGAGATCAAGCCTTTGCGCACCACTAAGGTTCCTATATCTCACATCAACCAAGAAAGGATGTTGTTCCTCAAATGCACAATTTAATGGGTTTTCCATTCAGTATTGTGGACTAGATGAAGAAGACAAACATAAATGTTACAATGTGGGATAACCTGACCATTCCATCCCAGCGTGACTTATTTCATGAAGCCACGCCTAACTTGGTGTATTGATCCAACTATTCACAAACCGTGTGCTTCTTTCAATATATGTTGAAGAGTTGGAAGCTTATGAAACTGGTCTTGGTACTTACTACATTCTTGAAGAAGAAGATATGTTTCCGCATGCCCTCAAGCAAAGTGAAGAGAAACCTGGTCTATGGAAGTTATATTTTGATGGATCCAGAAGTAGAAATGACATGGGAGCATGAGTCATTCTCATTTCCCCTAAGGATGAGAAATTCTTCTTTGCGCACAAGTTGTAGTTTACATGTTCTACCAATATGAAAAAGTATGAGTTGCTGGTGTATGGTCTACTTATTGCTAAAAAGAAGAATATTTAGGCACTGCAGATCTTTGGGGATACAAAATTAGTTATCCACCAAGCCACAAACAAGTGCATGATAAAGAATACGCTACTCAAATATTATAAACACAAAGTTTGGAAAATCCTTGAGATATTTCATGCTCTAAACATGCAGGTGGTCTTTGTGTAAAATGAATAGGAAGCTAAATAGATCACCACGCTGGGTTCAAAGTTCTCTCCTTCGAGGAATTTGTCAAAGGAAACAATCAACACATTAATATGGTGATAAGAACATCCATTCCATATAACAACACCAGCTGGTAAGTGTTTTAAAGTGACACATAGATTGTCTAGTTAATCCATAATGAAACTAAGTTCTCATCAAGCATGCAAGGTGACTTACATGAGAACTATGGTGACTAAGTGATTCAAATGAAGTCAAATACATTACCTAAAGGGCTGGTCACCTTAGAGAAATTTTTTAGCCATGATGATGAGTTCAAAGGTGAAGAAAAGTATATGTGCATTGTGAAAAAAAACTGATCCCCAATCACTATTACGCATGGAAAGGAGTTGTTTCTTAGTAAAAATTGTGTGCATGATGGAAAACATGCCTTCATCTCTCTTTGTCAAAAAGAAAGTGATATATTCTCATGGGAGTATGAAGACCTCAAAGGTTTTGATCCAAGTGTTTCTTAACACTCCATTGACCTTGATCTTGGTATCAAGCCCATCGACAAAAAGCAATAACAAGTGAATCCAAAGATAGATCCCCTCATGAGGAAGGAATTATCCAAACTAATTGAGGCATAAATTATTTTTCCCATCAAGTACTCTACTTAGGTTATGAATCTAGTTCCGGTGCATAAGAAGAATGGTGAAATCAGACTCTGTGTTGATTTCAGAGATTTGAACAAGGCATCTTTAAAGGATAATTATCCTTTTCCTTCTATGGATAAAATTTTACGGTACTATGGCCAAAGACGTAAAGATTCTCAAATTTGGATTTGTACTCGGGTTTCAATCAAATTGTGGTCAAGGAAGAAGATCAATTCAAAACAACATTTACAACCAAGTGGGAACATATGTGTATCAAAAGATGCCCTTTGGTTTGATAAACATAAAGCGCAGTGATGTTTCGAGGGTTCCACGAACATTACCTTCAAAGGTTATATGAATGAGTTCATCTTGGTCTACCTAGATGACATCACTGTATTCTCAAAGAAAAGCGCGGATCATATGGCGCACCTGGAGAAATTATTTAAGAGATGTAAAAATTTGGGGTATCCCTTAACCCCAAGAAGTGTAATTTTGTAGTGGCGCAATACAAGATCTTCGGCCATGTGGTTTTAAATGATGGCATCACAATTGATCCTGAGCATGTTTTAGCCATCCTAGCTCTTTCCCTTCTGATGCACCAAAAGGCCTTCCAAGAATTCCTCGGTAAGATCAATTTTGTTAGGCATTTTATTCCTAACTTTGTAGGACTGGTTCAACCCATCACCCTCATGCTTAAGAAAGACATAACTTTTAGATGGACAATGGAAGGAAAATAAAGATTCAACAAAATAAAGCAAGATATTTCTTGCACGCCAACACTCATCAACCCGAATTACTTAAAATATTTTATCCTTTATGCTTATGGCATTGATGCAAGTGTTGTTGTTGTCCTAACACAAGAAAATAACTAAGGGATAGAACAACCAGTGGATTTATTCAGCCATATGCTAAAGGATTATGAATTAAAATACAAATCACGTGAGAAGCAAGTATTCACCATAATGCACTTGCTCAAGAAATTCAAAATTATGCTCACCACAAATCATATCAAGATGTTAGTATCCCACTCTTCTGTTAGAGAATTCATCATGGGAGTATAAATCAGTGAAAAGAGTGCATGATGGATGACCAAAATAATGGGGTATGATGTGACTATCAAAGTTGCAAAGCTGGTAAGAGGTAGCATGCTCTAGAAGCAACTTTATGAGGATACGCACAATGATCTAAAACTTCATTATTTCTTGATGAAGCTCACCTATGCATAGAACTTGAAAAGAATATAGATCTTGACATGCACAATTGATGCAAGACATGAACACATTCCTTCCCAAGGGTGCATAACCTCCTAGATTAAATAAGGCAACGAGAAGACATATAAGGTTACAATCTATCCCTTATGTTTTGATTAATGGAATTCTCTTCAAAAAGAATCTTGATGGTGTGCTATTAAGGTGTATCGATGATGCGTAGACCGAAAAAGGGTTCACAAAATTTCACGATGGATTCTCTCGGTGGAAAATTCTCTACCAAGACTATAACAATGAAGATCATAATGATAGGTATCTTTTGGCATACTCTATTTGTAGATGCGTAAAAGTGGGTCAAAAAAGGTAAGGAATGCACTTTCTTTATAGGAAAGAAAATAAGGGCAATGGTTCCCCTCCGAAAAATCCAAGTAGATCGGCCTTTTACACAATAGGGTATTGAATTAATAGGGATGATCAATACACCTTCAAATGCTAGACATAGATGGGTGTTGACAGCCTACGAGAATACTTTACCGAGATACACGTAAGCTATCGTACTCAAGGAATCAACCGAGTCACTCATCCTTGACTTTCTCGATGGTATGGTCACAAGGTTTGGCATTTCCCAAACCATTATCTATGATAATGTAAAATCCTTCCTTGGCACCTTACATCACCGATTTGGCTCTAAATCTAGGCATCTATCTAAAGATTTCTTCCAACTTTTACCCTTAAGGCAATGGTATGATAGAGTCAACAAACCAAAACCTCGATCAGATCATGAAGCACACAATGAACATCAACCAAAAGTAGTGGCATACAAAGTTCAAGTGCGTGCTCTAGGAAGATAGAATCATAGTTAAAAAAGAAATAAAAATTGACCTTACAAGCTTGTCATGACAAAGATTCTGCCTTCCTTTGACGCTGGAGTTGAACTCATTGGAGCTTGCCTAGTAGCTGTAGAACTTGAAGGTGAAAACCATAGAGAAATTAGAATGACATAGCTGGTTAATATTGAAGAATCAAGGAGCTCGCCATGATCAATCTAGATCAACATCAACAAATGACAAAGAAATGGTTTGACAGAAAGGTTAGGCCTCGAGCTTTTAAATTTGGGGAATTGTTCTTGAAATAGGATGATGACAGAGCTAAACCAAGGTGCCATTCAAAGTTTGATGCACTTTGGAGTGGCCCATACATAATTAGTTTGTGCAAGGAGGCTAACTCTTTCGAGTTAACTCATCTTAATGGAGGCATGTTGTGAATCCCAATAAATGGGATCTATCTCAAACCCTTCCATTAAGTTTGCTACATCATTTTGTATATATTAGAGTAGTTTAAATTAATCCAAGTGCACTTCATGTAAATTGTTTGTTTTTACATAGTTCTTTCTTCTAATGTGCTTCTTGTGCATGCTCTTCTTTTACTTCCAAGGTGCTGATATTCTTCCTATAATTTTTAATAGTTTTTAGGATTTAGAATAGAGTCAAGATATGATCCTTCAAGTGGCTTCAGGGGAAGTTATTCAAATCTCCAAATCAAAATTTCATGATTACATAGTAGATTCCATACCCAATGGATGCTCTAGGATGTTAAAAACTACACTATAATATGATAAATAAACACTGAATAATAATAATATAGAAATTGAATTCATTCGGGATATATTTACATAGATGGAGCATACAATTTATAGTGTTTGATCTCCTACAAAGGTGGAGTCAACACTCATCTTCAAACCCTACAATATCTCTCCATGAATCTCTCAGATTTATCCCTAGGATATCTCTCTCATCCCTTTATTATCTCACACACCAAAATAGCTACGTGAGTTGTTCTCACAACTCACCCAAATACTAATACTAACTATTACAACTATATTATTAATATGAGTTCTATAAAATTTTTATTTGATGAGAGTTAAAAAGGTTGAGGGGACCCTACCCCATACAAAGTGTTACCAGTTCCTTACAAAGAGGCTAAGGGATTACCTTTGAAGCCCAAACAAACACCCATAAAACAAAGAGATACATCCATAAAGGAAAGTATCCAAACAACAGAAAAAAGAGAAATAACTAACAACAACAATATAGAGAAACTAACAAAAAACAACATAGAACTAACAACAACAAACCAGTATCCCATTTTCTTCATAACTCTTTTATCATGTCCCCCACTAATTCATATAACCATCCCATTATTTGATAAGGGATTCAATGGTAGCTTTCCAGTACTTATAGTTAGGCTCAAGAATCTCCACTTTGGGACCTTTTCCATCTTTTCCCTTTCCTTACCAAGTTCCATAGAATGAATCATCTCAACTAATATCTTGAGATGGTGGATGGTGCTTTTGACATTGAGGAGATGGACATCATGAATCTAGAAAATAACTTCTTTCATCTTCAACATATCCTTAGCCATCTCCAGATTCTCTCATTTGCATTCTTGATCTATTCACTAAGGACCAAAGAAGATAAATTTTCCACTTTATCAGTTAGTTCCTTCAGATCCATGGAAACCATACTAATCTTATGTCTATTGATATTAGTGTCAAGCATGTAGTGCTCAAATTCCTACATAAAAGTATGAGACTTGACAACAGAGTCTTGGGCGGTGAACAATTTTGTTTGGGTAATTTTAAGAGCATGCAGCTCTCAATGGCCTCCTCTGAGTTCTTTGAATGCTTATCTTTTGAAGTGTCCAGAGCTTTCTCACTCACCATCTCCTCACTATTATCCCCTTCAGCAGCTTCCTTATCCTTACTGAAACCGAAAAGTCTGGGTTCCCATCTTGGTTCTCGCTCGAATCTAAGATAGTATCCACTTCCTCAACCATCTTAGGAACCTCCTCTGCCATGCTACATTTCTTAACACCACCATTACTCAGGTTAGATCTGGTTATTTTAGCCACTAGTTTTCTAAACATATCCTCACTAAAACTTTCCTCCTTGGGCACCGAACATTCAATGACAGAAGCCCCAAATTTATCATTTTTGCCCAAAAGGGGAGTTCCTAGCCTAAGAAGGGATTTGATGAGGCCTTGGTGTAAAGGTAAGGGGAAGGTACCTTTCTCAACCATGACAATAGATTTCACAAGGGAAGTATACAAGAAGAAAGGGAAATTATAGGGCTTGGCATTTCGGACATGGTTCAACATAGGGAAGTGATATCCATATATCACTTTATACCACCCTTCTAAGGTAATGTAGGACATAAACAATTGAGAAATTTCATCAAAAGGATGGGGAAAATTTCCCGGAGCATAACTATTATGAATAGATATAGGCACTCCCTTACCTTGCATAAAGAATTCAATCTCCGGCTATAGATTGATTTAGGTTTGTAGATGCATTTTCCTTCTAGAGCTAAACCCAAGAATTTGGCAATAATATTTGGGGAAATGGTAAAGGAAAAATTGCTGACCCAAACATGGCCTTCTTTCCACATTTTTACCATAGCTTCACTCAAATTTTCATCATAGCCATCAAAGATATTGAAAAAGGGTAACATACCCACCTTTTCAAGCAAGGTCTCAGCCTCAATGGACATCTCCTGCCTCTTGCTAGGTTCAGTTCTCACTAAGTCTCCCCCCATGCTTCTAACCATGTTCTTCTTTCTGTTATGCAAATAGTCACCTTCCTTGATCTTATCATCCCACTTCTAGAAAACAAAAAAATCTAGCCTAGCCCCTACAAGGATTAGAAAGAAAATTTTGCATGAGATCAGGAATCATGAAAAAGAGATGTCACGAGTCTAAATTACTACCTCCTCATTCATAGGAGTATTATTAGTTATACCTTCCCTTTTCATGATTTTAATAAATTTTTCTTGCATCTTATTTAGATCCTCTACCACCTTAAGACCCCTTGCATTCACCCCCAAATTGGCCATAAAATCAGCTAGAGAGTTTCCTTCATGATACACATGATGAAAGGATATGACCTCAAAAGAGGATAATAAAAGCTTAGTTTTATTTATGAAGTCATCGACAGAAATAGAAGGTTGAGATTTTCCTTTCATACATGAAATGATATATAAAGAGTCCCCTTCCACTTCAAGGAGTTTTAATCCTTTCTCCTTGGCTAACTTCACCCCCCAAAACATCGTAGCTACCTCAGCAACATTGTTAGATTGGAGGCCTAGGTCGAAGAAGTAGGCAAAAAGAAATCTTCCTTGAGAGTCCCAAAGAACACCTCCTCCCCCTGCTTTCCCAGGATTACCTTTCACTGCCCCATCAAATTCGAGTTTAAAGAAACCTTCCTATGTGAATTACACTTAATATCCATACGAGGATTACTTATTTTTGGTTTGGGGTCACCTATAATGTTCCAAATCTTAAATAAGAGTTGTTCATTGTCAAGAATTTCCATTTCATTTTTCCTTAGGATAGAAAATTTGTTTCTAATAGCTTGTAGGAGTTTGTTAATAGTCAACCTAATGGGAAGTTTCTTATTTTTAAAAATCCTTCTATTTCTTTCTTTCCATAATTCCCACTAGAGGTGACCCAAACTCATGACCCAGAGATTTTTAAGCCCATGATTGAAGAAAGGATAGTTCCATTGATTCCAGGCATCCATGATCTCTTTAGGAATTACCTAGTAAACTGAGAAGCAACCCAGAATAGAAGAAAGCATTAGATGGGCATAGGGACATTCCAAGAGAAGATGATTTATAGTTTCCATATTCACTTCACACAGAACACATCTATTAGCCATCTGGAAACCTCTTTTAGCAAGATTATCAATAGTAAGAATTTTATTTATTACTGAGAGCCAACTGAAAACATTAACCTTAGGAGTAATGTTCTTGTTCCATATCTTACCAACATTTAAATCTTCTTCTCTAGTTTCTCCCTAAAAAAAGGGAATAGGTTGATTTGACAGAGAAATTACCACTTTGTTCTTTGTCCCAGACAATTCTATCTTAGTCCTTGCTGTTAGAAGAAACATAATTTTTTAGAAAATCATTGAGCCTACTCAAGTGTTCATTGGGTTCCTGTCTGTCTAGTTCCATGAGTTTCCATGTTTGAAAGTTGTCTTCATCAACCATATAGTTATTGATTTTTTCCCCATATTTATCTTCCAGCTGAATAGTAATTTGGGGGAATTGATCTTTAAGGATAAAATTCCCAGACCATTTATCTTTCCAGAATCTTATCTCATTTCCTTTTACTTTTTTCCACCTGCCTCCCCTAGCCAAAATTTATTTTTCCCGCTTAATAGCTTTCTAACCCCCAAAATTCAACTTCATTCTCCAATGCATAATAAATAAGTGGGTGAATAATATGATAGTTCACTTACACACTCAAACAAGCCCATACCTCATAAGGACTGAAATTAAATTAAGTAAGAAAAGTGCAATTACAACATTTAACTTGAGTTGTAAAAATGCATAAAAAAGGTATAAATCTAACCCTTCAACCATAGGTAAGGTTGGTATGTAAATTTAAGAGGCATGAGACAAGTTTAACTTGTCCCATAAGCCTCCAAAATCAGCCTCCAAGGAAAATTTCGAATTTCCAAGAAGGTGGAGTGTTTCACACTCAAAAGTTAACTTACACATCACCTACAAGGTAGCTTACACATTACTTACACATTATTACAACACTTTAAAACATGGCCAACAAATCTATTAATTACATTCTTATAACATCTTTTAATTAATTAACTAAATAATATGATTACTCACAATATTAACACCACATTAAATAAATAATGAAAGGGTAAGTGCACCACATAAAACACATGCAAAAATTAAAAAAAAAGACCAAATAAAAGAAAAACATAAAATCCCTTGGTCACATTTAAAGGTGATTCCCCCATGGGAATCCCTAACAAAAATACAAACACACACAACAAATACTAGTTGCCATGGTGACCTTGTTGAATTCATCTAGAATTCCAATGTGGTTGGTCTCCAATCCCCTGATGTTTGTTGTGATATTTTAACCTGAAAAACACAAATACCTCCTTTGGCCTTATGGCCATATCAAAACATCCAAATGAATATAATTATAATTTCAAGATCATCAATATATATGTGAATCACAACAATTATCATGAAAATCAACAATATCACTCACAATTTCATTAACAACTATATCATCATCAATTTTAATCCAATTTTCATTTTCTAGGTCTAATCAAAATATCCAATTATTACAAGTCCAAACAACATCCATCATATAACCATGTCCAACAATATATCACCATCAACATATAAAATGTCTCTAATAATCATCATGCATCATAACTAAATCAAGTCAACAATAATCCATGATCTAACATTTAACATCATACTATAATAAAGTCCATAATCATGTCCATAATATAATCAGGTAGTATCATGATTAGTATTAAATAACAATGTCCAACAAAGATATCACCATCAAAATATAAAATGTCTCTAATAATCATCATGCATCATAACTAAATCAAGTCAACAATAATCCATGATCTAACATTTAACATCATACTATAATAAAGTCCATAATCATGTCCATAATATAATCAGTAGTATCATGATTAGTATTAAACAGGTGTCAAAGGGAAGTGGGAACTACACGTGGTTTCTACTAAACCCCTCTTAAACCCTTGTCCTATGCACTTTTACCCGGGAACCCTTCTTCTTTACTAGACCCATGCGTGCACGGGCCCTTTAGTACTTAGCCAATATTTTGAGGCTGAAAAAATATCCTAACCTCTATTTTATTTTGTTTAGGTATGCAAAAGGAAGAGTACATATTCCAATGGTGGCGAGATTCTCTGGAGTTGAGACATGAGCTGATCTACATGGGCAGGTGCAAAAGTAAATACATAGTTGGAAAGTGTTAAAGCATCTCAAATAGCTATATCCATCATCGTATTTGGAACATATGTAATGAAACCAATTAAAAATACAAATCAATTTTGATGTGTGTAGCTCCAAACTCGATATCCGACTCAAATGGTAGAATTAGATTGCTCAATAAGCTTTACATAGAAATATCATTAGTTTTGGTGCACTATACTCTACAGTAAAATAGAAACTCATAGGCATGGAGCTTTGAAAAAATATGAATATTCCGAGAATAGAGACTACTAAAAATGTCAAGATCTGTGGTGCTCACCAAAGTTTTTTTACTTCAGAGCCTGAACTAGACCCAACAATGATCCTGATGCATGCGCCGACTTTGTATAGAAATCACGTGACCCAATTTTGTAGATGTATATATATCTAATGAATTTCCAATTCGGTTCTCCCAGAGATTGTATGTTGATGTCTGCACCATAAAATCTATACTTCACACGGTCAACAATAATAGAATTCACACTAGTTCAAAATTTCCAAACCAAATGATGAGATCATTTGAAGTGAATCCACAAGATGTCACAATGTGTCTATGCACAGATCCAAAAATCTCCTCAAGAATATATGAATAGTTGGAAAATACCCGCATAATAATTATAAAATGTAATCACAAACAAACATAAATGGAATAATAGCTATCTAAAATACTCTCTATAAAATACTTCTCATATAAAAATTTTACCATTAGCAGGGCAATAAAGAATTCCAAATGCCCCTAATAAAAAAATCAAACTATACAAAACATGATCCTGCTCTGATACCACTTGTTAAAAACTACACTATAATATGAGAAATAAACACCAAATAATAATAATATAGAAGTTGAATTCATTCAGATATCTTACATAGATGGAGCATATAATTTATAGTGTTTGATCTCCTACAAAGGTGAGTCAACACTCATCTTCAAACCCTACAATCTCTCTCCATGAATCTCTCATATTTATCCCTAGGATATCTCTCTCATCCCTTTATTATCTCACACACCAAAATATCTATGTGAGTTGTTCTCACAAATCACCCAAATACTAATACTAACTATTATAACTATAATATTAATATGAGTTCTATAAAGTCATTATTAATAATATTACAATTTATTAATAATGTCACAATATATTTGTAACATAGGAAAGTGATCTCCTTCTTCTAGCTGGAAGATGGCCCCAAAATTGGCCAAAACCATTATCCAAATAACTCTCATAGTTATTTGGAAAACTTACATACATATTCTATCTTAGAGATCTTCATTGGAGTGGTGCACACCTCAGTTGTCCCCTTAGCACATTCACTTGGTCACTGTTTATTTTTCCTATTTGTTCCACTCTTACCTTGCGCACATATTCTATGCATTCACCTTCTTCCTAAAAACTATTCATCATGCACGTGCACCTTGTACTTGATTTAATCAACTAAATACATAGCCCTTGCTCGTACCCCACACATTACCTTGGAATAGTCGTGCCTTGACCATACATTCTCTCGATCACCGCTTTTCCCGCTTTCCTCCACGCACGATCGCATGTGCCTTCCTTATGTCATCCCCTCGTGCCTCATTCTTCCATGCACATACCTTTTCACCCTCCTCTATGCCATTATGTGCCACATCATTCTATGACATGCTTGAGTGTACCACACATAACTAATCAAAGCACACCAACAAGATGCTAAATCCTTGTAATAAATTAATGAGTGACACGTGGTGGAAACGATAAGAACATTTACATATTTGGCCGTCCTTTTAACCAATCTACGAGAGCCATGTGTCTTACGTACCTGCATGACATTGAACATCTTCTAACATCCATATCTTTTACTACGTGAGCTTCAATCGGCATGCACCTAGTATTAACCGATAGATACTGATGTAGGATAGAGTGCTATATATTCAAATTCAAATTCTTGGTGGATTTGGTAGGTGATAAATGGGAAAACATATTTCAGGGCATTAATGAGCAGATCATATTACTCCAACCACCCAATTTGGTTTGTTCCATCATCTTTCCTTCTTTAACACACTAAATGCAGACTTGGGGAAATGAATTTGATAGATTTACAGGCAGATTTGAAGGTATTCAATGCTTCTTGTTGGTGGTTGCATTTAAAATTTGGATTTTACCTCCTTCTCTTGTTCTTCCATGTATTCATCTATAAATGTAAGAGGTGGGCTCATTGTTAATCTTGGAAATTTTGGATCCTTATGCATTTTGCTTAGGACTTCATATTTTCTATATTTTGAGTCACAGACCTCTATATCTGGCTCATGCATGTGGATATCGACCTCTTTCACCATTGTAACAACTCTGTGAATTTCCAAAAGTAATGGAAGGATTTTTTGTGACTATTCTCTGTCCTAACGTGTTTGTATTCCTTCTTCTTTCCTTTTCTTTTACAATGTGTGCTTGCTGGATCACTTTACTTCCCTTGTAACTCCATATTTAGTTGTGTTTCATGAAAATGATTGGGTAAATGATTTTTAGTTGTGCTACACATATCTATCCTTCTTTTATGCCCCATTTCTTCTCATTTTTTCTCAAAATGGATTATGTTCATCCCTCTTTTTCTGGTGCTATCACATTTTAGTGTAGTTTTCTTTCATGTTACCCTTCTATCCCTGGTCCCTTGGCATTGTTAGTTTAGTTTTACCTTTCAATGTTTGGAGTAGCATTAACAGAAGAAATAGATAAAGGAACTAGCCTTCTCTAAAGATCCATCTCAAGCACACAAGGTCCCACAACTTGGAGATAGTTCTATTGTTGTCTCAAATGACTTGGTCCTTCTAGATCTGAGACACGGGTGTAAGTTTGACAACTAACAGTTTTTGGCACACCGGTGGGACAAGCAAAGTGAAATCTTAAATTTCATATTTCTAAGTAGGTGATACTAAGGGTGGTGAGGATGCCAAGGAGGAGGCTAATCTAGATTGGGTTAAGGGGGATCTAAGTGAGTAACTTTTGATTACTCTTCTTTTGTTGTCTAAATTATATTTATTTGACCTAAGGTTAGTGTTTTCCTAATTCGTGTTGTATGTGTGTGTTTCTTACAAGTACTACTATAGAGTGGAGAGAGCTCATCCAATGGTAAAACCTCAAATTATTCATTTTTGTGTCTAGTTTATCTTGAGATGATTTAAAAGTGGAACTTGGATTACAAGCACATGTTACCCACCATAAAAATGTGTTTGTACCTAAATGACATACAATAGATGAGATATATTATATGCAGATTGAGAATGCCATGGTGAGGTAGTAGGTGGTTGGCTATCATAAGATGAGTAGGAAGAGGTCGATCCAGTCATAATAGGGCTATGTACACTACACCCACTTATGGGAACTCAAATCATTCACCATACAAAGGCTCCCATGTAAGGCATAATAGCCAAAGTGAAAAGGAGTCAAAATAGGATCCCTTGGGCCATTGCTTCATAGGGGTCTTGAAGGGATAAATATGCCTAAAGTATTTATTTCTTAGACATATTTATATGCATATACCAATTTTTAAAGATTTTTTACTCATTGTTGAGTGTTTTGACTATACCTTCCTTTGATGTGATGACATTATATATATATGAATTTGTTTTGGCTTGAAATTACTTTATACCTATTCATCGCTGATTTTTTTTTCATTTTTTCACTTTAAATGGCCAATAATGTTAAATGTTTTTATGATTTTTAGATGAATTCTATGGATATAATGTAATGTGATGGAAAAAATGAGGTAGGAAACACACATGGTCATGATAGTAATTAAGTAATTATTTTTTCAAATAATTCAAAACTTTTCATTTCATTTGTAGAATATGATAATAATGATGTAGAGATAATGTATCATTATCAAAATAACTCCACTAGTTATTTAGATAACTTATATCCCCATTTCTCGGCTATATGGCTTCACATTGTAGGTTACACACACTTCAGTTGTTTCACTTGGCATATCTTCATGGTTGCAAATTCCCCATGTGCCTTGCATGCACCTTCCTTCCACATATTATTTCCTTTTCTATACCTTTTCCTCCTTTGTCCACCTTTCCCTCATAGTTCCCACCCTCTCGTGCTTTCACATTAATCCCCGTGGTGCATTCACCTTTCACTCATGCCTTGACTTCCTATTATTATAGTTATGTTTCATGAAATTGACAAGATAAATGTATGCTAGTCTTTGCTACACATGCCTAGCCTCCCTCATGATCTCTCCTTTGTTTTCACTTAGAAAAGATAATTTTCATCCCTATTTTTTTGGTTCTATCACCTCCTTCAAAAGATAGTTTTCCATTTTTCATATTATCCTTCTATCCTTGGTCCCTTGGCATTGTTATCTTAGTTTTCCCTTATAGTACTAAAAATAACAATAACATTAGAAATAGATAGAGGAACCCGACCTTCTTCGAATATCTATCTCAAGTGCGCAAGGTCCAAAAACTTGGAGATTGTTCCATTGTTGTCTCAAATAACTCAGGTTTCTTGGATCTAAGACATGAGTGTACGTTTGACAACCAACAATTTCTAGCATGCCTGCTGGGACAAGTAGTGAAAGTGTAGATTTCAACATTACTAAGTTTGGTGTGTGAATTAGTGATTTATAGCCTTTGGAGGCTCATTTTAACACATTCGATGACTCCCATCACTCAGATCTATTGTTTTAGTAGCTAGAGTGCCTTTTATGAGAAGAGTGCATACCGAAAAGAGTGCTACAATTGAAGGATTCTTTGAGTATCTACTTATTTTGCTAAGAATCACGTGCACAGATATTCCACATGTGCATCCCCATCTCTAGCATGCCATGCACACTCTAATGCTCCTCAAAAAAAAAAAAAAACATGCCCTACCATGGCATTGTAACCACCTCCTCCTTTGAGGAACTTTTCTAGTCTCACTGGTGGAAGCCCGCTCAATCTTAATACACAACATGAAACACCTTTGAAAGCCATGCTTAAGAGAATCCCATACTTCATGGGAGAAAATTAAGTCACCCCATCAAAGCACATTCGGTGGTGTGGCCAATGTATGCTCTATTTATTTGGTCACTCATGATGATGTAGCTGTTAGGCTATTTATAGCCTCATTCAAGGGTAAAACTCTCCAATGGTACTGTGGCCTGAGACCTACATATATTTCCACCTAGGATGATCTTGGAACAACCCTATGCAAATACTTTTAAGATAAGTCGATCACCTATCACTAGTGGATCAACTAACTATAACGAAGAGGGTGCCCAATGAGTAGATGATAGATTGTAACATCGATTCCGAAGACTTGGGAAAAAATTCCTCAAGTGGTAAGGCATACAACCCAACATACTTTCCTGTATTATTTAAGGTCTTTAAATAGTGAAAATTTAGTCATGATTCAATCCATGGGAGGCATAAACTTTAATGTTTCCTTTAACATTACCATAAGGGTATAGAACAATCTCATTCGGTGGGAAATTTGGCTTCTAGACCTCTCACGATCTTATTTTCAAAAATTTCTCTAACACCCCATCCTTCCATTTCTCCTACTCTAGTATACGAAGCACGTAACCAATTGATTCTAAATCCTACTCTCCCACTCAATAGAAGGAAGATGAATAATTGAATACTCACGATTAGAAACTTGTCTAATAAGGTCATATCATTGGAGAAGCAATAGGTGTAAGCCTACGAAACAATTCTAATCGAGCACAAATCCAAAATAGTTATCCCTAACGAGAATAAATATGGAAACCAAAGGTATGTTCAAAACCAAAAAAATGATAGATGACATGCTAATACATAATTTTCATTGCAAGTTATCCCTCATGCAGATCCCCTTCCAAAACCCAACACAAGTAGGCACTTGTTCTAGTTCATAAAGAGATGGTGTAAGAGTCGAATGGTGCTTTCTATATAACATGCCTCATAGTCAAGTATCTTTGCACTAATGCTGCATGTGCACAAGCCTATATGATCTAGAATGCTTCTAACTGTGAGCCTTCCATAAAAGAAAACGAGCCTAAGGACCACAAAAACTAGATGCTCCTCATGAGTCTAATTTGATATTATTTGGTGTTGAGGACTTCTATGCAATCAATCAAGATGCAAAGGATACAAGAAGACTACATGATCAATTTGCGAGACAACACAAGGTACAAGAAGAGAATGCTCGAGTTTGGAGAACAGTCATAATTCTAGCAACATAGGTGACCCTTCAAGGAAGAAAGATGAAACCAAAGCATATAATAGTTAAAATTATTAGGTTCCAATGCACAAGGCTCTAATAAATGTTCCTATTGAAGCAATGCACACCCATCCTTTGGTAGGTCAAACCTTGGCACAAGTTAAGGCCCCTACCTCTACACCTGAACATAAAAAGAAGGATACTTGTTGTGCCCTAGATGTAAAAGTCTCTAGGAATCCCATTCAACATAGTGAAATAGATGAAGAAGACAAATATAAATGTCACAATGTGGGATTCCCTCACTATTCCATCTTAGCGTGACTTGTAACATGAAGCTTTGGCTCAACTCCCACACACTGATCCAAATATATCGAAAGTCTAACTCTTACTCATATATATCCCAAGAATAAAAGAAAAAAGAAATTAAAATTGTCAAAACCCCACCCTTCTATATGTCCTTAATTATAGGTAAACATCTTGTCCTTAATTGTATGATTGACTCAGGTGTTATTACCTCTATTATGCCTACGAAAATTGTTGATGTATTAGGTCTTAAGTATAGCCCCTTAACAAAAGGAGTCCCATAACTTAATGGTTCAACCGCCACCACTCTAGAAATCATACATAATCTTGATTTGACACTCCATGCATTTCCAAGCCTCATAATAACTCAAGTTGTGTCATTAATTGATCTACCACCCTTGTTTACCCTTTGTCTGTCAAGAAATTTTACTGCTAAATTGGGTGGTTACTTATCTTCTGATTGGAGCCATATGTTACTCAAGACAAGGTATGGTACCCGGTTTACCATAAAATATGAGAAAATATTTTCTTATCATGTAGAGTCATATGACCCATCCCCTTGTTAAGACAATTTTTTAATCCAAGAGGAATTAGCTTCGATTTAAGAGCATCCTCTCGCACCTCCTATTTCTTATCTAGTAATAGATGAGTGGGTGGAGAGGCACCATAAATTTGATCCATATGTTGAGGAGCTAGAATCTTATGAAACTAGGATTGGCATTTACTGTATCCTTAAAGAAGAAGCTATGCTACCACATGTGTTAAAAAAATGAAGAAAATTCCATCTATGGAATTTATACTTCAATGGATCCGAAGCGAGAAAAAGGTGTGGGTACATGATTTGTTCTCATTTCTCCTAAGGATGATAGGTTCTTCTTCACACACAAGTTGTAGGTTACATGCTCCAATAATGTGGAAGAGTATGAGGCACTAGTGCATGGTATCTTTATTGCAAAAAATAAAAATATCAAGGCTTTACAGATCTTTTGGGACACAAAACGGGTTATCCACCAAGTCATGAACAGTGCACTATAAAGAATAAGTTGCACAAAGATTATAAACATAGAGTCTGGGAACTCCTTGAGATATTTGATGCTATGAATTTTAAGGTGATACCACACAAGATGAACAAAGAAGCTGATTAGATGGTCGTGTTGGGTTCACAGTTCTCTCTTGCTAAGGAATTTGTCAAAGGAAACACACAACACGTCAAGATGGTGATTAGACCATCCATTCCGTATAAAACATCATATGGAAAGTGTTTAACAGTGACCCATAGATTGTCTAGTTCATCCATAATGAAAGTGAATTATCCTCCAACATGCAAGATGACTTACATGATAGCTATGGTGACCAAGCGATACAACCGAAAAAATGAGTTGCCTAATGGACTCGGTCACCTTAGAGAAAATTTTTAGCCCCGATGATGAGTTTAAGGGTGAAGAAAAGTATATGCACAAAAAGAGGAAGACTGTAGTCCAATCACTATTGCACACACGAAAGGAATTTCTACTTAGTAAATCTTGCGTGTATGAAGAGAAACATGCCTTAATCTCTTTCGCCAAGAATACAATGACATATTTTCATGGGAGTATGAATACCTCAAAAGTTTTGATCTAAGTGTTTCTCAAAATTCCATTGACCTTGGTGCAAGTATCAATCCCATCAAACAAAAAAGTGGCGATCAATCTAAAGATTAATCCCCTTATGAGGAAAGAGTTATCTAAAATCATTGAGGCAAAGATAATTTTCCCCATCAAGTACTCTATTTGGGTCACGAATCTGGTTATAATACATAAAAATATTAGTGAAATTAGGATTTCGTTGATTTCGAGATTTAAACAAGGCATCTTTGAAGGACCATTATCCTTTTCTGCAATGGAGTAGATCTTGTAGACTATGGCTTCTATGCAGAGGTTCTCTATGCTAGATGGGTATTTAGGATTCAATCAAATTCTAGTCAAGGAAGAGGATCAATAAAAAACAATGTTTATAACCAAGTGGGGAATATATGCATATTAGAAGATGCCCTTTAGTATATCAAATGCAGGTGTAACATTCCAACATGCCATGGACATTGCCTTCAAAGGTTACATTAATGAGTTCATCTTAGTTTACATTGATGGCATTATAGTCTTCTCAAAGTAGGGCATGTATGATATGGTGCATTTGGAGAAAGTCTTTAAGAGTTACGCAAAAATATGGGCTATAACTTAACCCTAAGAAGTGTAATTTTACGTGGCATAGGGAAAGATTTTGGGCCATGTGGTTTCAAAGGATGGAATTGCAATTGATCATGAGTGCATCTCAGCCATCCTAGCTCTTTCCTTGCTGATGCATAAGAAAGCCTTACAATCCTTGGAAAAACTAATTTTGTTAGGTGATTTATCCCTAACTTTGCAGGACTGGTTAGGCCCATCACCCTTATGCTCAAGAAAGACACAATTTTTAGGTGGATAATAGAAGGAAGAGATAGCTTCAACAAGATCAAGAAATATATTGCTTGCACACCAAAATTGATCAACCCATACTATGCTAAGGATTTCATCCTTTATGCTTATGGTTCTGATGCAAGTGTTGCTACATATTGGCACAAGAAAATGTACAAGGATTTGAACAACTGGTGGCTTTCTTTAGTCATACATTGAAGGATTATGAATTGAAATATATTAACATGGATAAGTAGTTATTCACCATTATGCATGCACTCAAGAAGTTAAAAAGTATGCTCTCCAAAAATCATATTAGGGTGCTAGTTTCACACACAAGTTTTAGAGACTTCATCATGGGAGCAGAAATCAGTGAGAAAAGAGCAAGATGGGTGACAAAATCCACGAGTATGATGTGACTATCAAAGGCACGAAGCTTGTAAGAGGAAGAACGATCTGCAGGAAGCTTGCCGAGGAGGCACAAAATGAACATGAGACTTCATTTTTTCTCGGATGAAGATCTCACGAGTGTAGAACTTGAAAAAATGTATATACTTACGTGTGTGACTAGATGGAGGATATGACAACATTCCTTTCCAAGGGGACATACCCTCCTAGTATAAAAAAAAGAAAAGAGAAGGCATATAAGGTTGCAATCCATCCCTTATGTTTTGATTGATGGTATTCTCTTCAAGAAGAATCTTGATGGCATGCTGTTAAGGTGTATCAACGACACACAAATTGAAAAAGTGTTAGCATAATTTCACGATGGATTCTCTAGTGGACATTTCTTTTCCAAAAATATAACAATGGAGATCATAATGGAATGAATATTTTTCCTACCCTATTTGATTATGTGCACTAGTGGGTCACCAAATGCAAGGAATGGACTTTCTTTATAGGTAATAAGAGATTGAAATCTCTTCCTCCGACCAATCCAAGCGAGATCAAACTTTTGTCCAATTGGGTCTCAAATTCATATGCATGATCAATCCACCTTCAAGTGCTAGACACAATTGGGTGTTGTCGATATAGATTATTTCACTATATGGACAGAAACTTTCACGCTCAAGGAATCAACCGAGTCAGTCATCCTTGACTTTCTCGAAGGTATAGTAATAAGGTTTAGTGTTCCTCAAACAATCATTTTAGATAATGAAATTTCCTTCTTTGGTACTAGAATTATTGATTGGGCACTAAGCCTTGGAATATATTTGAAAACATCTTCCAACTATTACCCTCGGGGTAATGTTCTAACAGAGTCAAAAATAAAAACCTAATCAAAATCATGAAGTGCACAATGAATATCAACCAAATAAAGTGGCATACAAAGGTCTCACACGTGCTCTGGAAGACAATCATAGTGAAGAAGGCTATAGGAACTTTTCCTTATAAGATTGTCTATGGAAAGGAGGATACACTTCCTTTGACACTTGAGTTGAATTCATTAGCACTTACCTAATAGCTGAAATTCGAAGGAACAAACCAGAGGGAAATCAGAATGGCAGAGCTGGTTGAACTTGAAGAATCAAGGAACTCTTCCATGATCAATCTATAATAACATCAACAATCAACAAAGAAATGGTTTGACAGAAAGGCTAGGCCTCAAGATTTTAAATTTAGGGACTTGGTCTTAAAATGGGATGTTAACAGAGCTAAACTAGGGTTCCATTAAAAGTTTGATGCACTTTGGAGTGGCCCATACATCATCAATTAATGCAAGGATTCTAACTATTTTGAGTTAACTCATCTTGATGGAGGTGCACTATAAATAACAGTAAATGGGATTTATCTCAAACCCTTCAATTGTGTTTTCTACATCATTTTGTATATATTAGAATAGTTACAATTCCTCCAAGTGCATTACATGCACATTGTTTATTTGTATATAGTTATTTCTTCTCGCCTACTTCGTGAAAGCTCTTTTGTTGCTTCTAGGGTGCCATCTATCTTCGAGAAGTTTTTAATAGTTTTACAGTATTCAAAACAAAGTTTAGAATGTGTTTCAAAGTGACTTCAGGGGTATTTATTCAAAGCTACAAATTAGAATTTCATGATTACATAGCAGACTCCATGCCCAATGATTGCTCTAGATACTGATCTCATTCATCTAGCAGATAGATGACCTTGAATATCACCAATTTTTAATCAAAATAACTTCCTAGTTATTTAGATAACTTATATCCCCATTTTTGGATCTATGGCTTCATATTATAGGTTGTGCACACTTCACATCTTTCACTTTGTATATCTTCATGGTTTTAGACCCTATGTGCCTCATGTGTTCCTTCCTTCCATGCCTTATTTCATTTTATTTTCCTTTTCCTCCTTGTTCCACCTTTCCCTCCTAGCACTCTCTCTCTGTGCTTTCACCTTCTTCTCACTGCGGTGCATTCACCTGTCGCTCACGCCTTTAATTTCTTCCTAAAATAGCTAAGTCCTTATCATTCCCGTACACGCCCTTCCTTACACATGCCCCAAACATAATTTTGTAATAATTGTACCTCCCCATATGTTTCTTCCTTACACGTTTTCCCCATTTCCTCTGTGCACATTACAATTACACGTGCCTTCCCCGTGTCTTTATCTCACACTTTGCATTATTTTTCATGCATACCTTTGCACCCTCTTCTCGTGCCATTCTATGCCACATCCTTCTCTAAAATTATTTAGTGTGCAACAAAAAACCAATCAAAGCACATCAACAGGGCACCAAATCCTTGAAACAAATCAATGAGTGACACGTGGCGTAAAAAAAATCATTTGCATAATTGGCCATCCTTTTAGTAAATTTGTGCATGCCACATGTCTTTCATCTACAGATAGATTTGAAAATATTCTAACAATCATAAATTTTGTGTCATTGCTTAGATCCTTGTGTTCCCAGACTTTTTGGAAAGCTGTTAATGTGAAATACATGCTAGACTATTCAAATTTGATTTTTAGTGGGATTTGGTAGGTGAGAAGATGGAAAATGTCTTTCACACCATAAATATGTGATCGATTGATTCAAAAAATTAGATTTGATTCGATCTCGTATTCCTTCCTTCTCTAACATGCCAAATAGATATGGAGAACCACACTTGATATATTAGAAGGTGGATTTACATGCATTAATGGATGGTGGTTAAGTTTTCAAATCAGATTTTCAATATTTTCCTCCTTTTCTCTCTCATTGATCTATCTATAAATTTAAGAGATCTAGTCATTGTAAAGGGTTAGACATTTTTCATCCTTTAGTGTTTGCTAAGGATCATATATATCTACATTTTGAGTTTTAGACCTTTATATCTAGCTCATTCATGTGAATATCAAACTTTGGAATCCGTTGTAGTTGATGTGTGCATACCTAGAAGTGATAGAAGCATCATTTTGTGGCTAATCTATTCCTTAGCATTTTTATTTCTTCTTTCTTTCCTTATGTTTACATTGTGTGTTTGTTGTGTCACTTTAAGTTCCTTGCATCACTATTTTCTAGTTGTGTTTCATGAAATCGATGGTGTAATTGTATGCTAGTTTATGTTATGTGTGCCTAGCCTCCCTCATGATTTCTCCTTTGTTTTCACTCAGAACAAATAGTGTTCATCCCTATTTTTCTGGTGCTATCACCTCCCTTAGTTTATTTTTCCATTTTTCATGTTATCCTTCTATCCTTGGTCCCTTGACATTGTTATCTTAGTTTTCCCTTCTAGCATTAGGAGTAGCAGTAGTAGTAGAAATAGATAGAGGAACTGACCTTCTCTAGAGATCCGTCTCAAGTGCACAAGGTCCCACAACTTGGAGACGGTTCCATTGTTGTCTAAAAAAACTTAGTTCCTTGGATTTGAGACATGGGCGGATGTTTGAAAACCAACAATATCTTACTCCATTATTAACCCCATACAACCTGTGAGATGTGAGGGCTCATCACCAAAATTTAAGAATGATGCGTGACATGTGAATGGGTGATACATGGTTGGGAAATGATGAAGAAAAATTAGGAGGTTTAATAATTATTCATTAAAAAATTATGACTCATTCTTCATCAAAGTTTTTTGAATGACTTCTAAATAGTTTACACTTTATAGGCTTAGGCTGGATTATTGATTGAAAATATCTAGTTTTAAGGAATGGTTCTCTCTTTTAATGTGTGATTATGAGCTTTATTTTAGAGATTTATTATTTTTGGGCACATTGCATAACATTTTTTTGAATTTATTTGAAATGAATCCTTACATCTTGCCCCATGCTATTAGTAAGAATCAAGGGATCATCACCGAAAGAAAAATTTAGGTGAGTAAGGGAGTCTTCCTCCCATCCTAGCCTCAAACTACCAAAGTAAGAGATATGGGATCATCACCAAATACTAGGGAAGATGAAAGGTATAATTATTTATCACATGTATATTATTTTTTGTTGATTTTTCTTCACCTTTGGGTCATCTATTTTACTTTTGAATTGTGGCTATTTTAGAAGAAAAATATTTCATGAATCTTAGCCCCACATTACTACTAAGATGCAAGGTCTCATCACCTAGTACTAAGATGGGCACACATAAAATCTAGGCAAATATTTTAGAGCTTTTGTTTAGGATAATTTTTAAAAGGGAATATTCATCCTTAAGAAGCTCCTCAAAAAATGTTGGCAAAAATTGCTTGAAATAGGAGATTTGTGAAGGATTCAAATACAAAATTTACCTTAGAATTGAGATTATAATTTCAAATTAAGATAGATATTTGTGAGATGAATTATGCAATTAAGGAACATGATGAAGTTGTGAGAATGCATAAGTGAGATATCTGCCAATATATATGAATAATTAAAATTATTATCAAACAAGTAAACCTATAGCAATACCTAAAAAATGTGGTAATGTAAAGGACAAAAATATGAAGATGAAAAAAGGGCAACATGGGAACAATATGGTTTATATGTAAAATCATTTAAGATGAAGTGTGCTGATCGATTTTCCAAAATCCTCACCTTCTAGAGTGTAAACACAGTTGAAACCATTTTAAAAATATTCTGGTTATTTGATACGATCCAAGTCATTTAGGTCTGAATTTACCAATTACTTTGAAAATAATTTTTAGGATTGAATGTAACACCATACTCAATCGGATGCGAGATAATGATACATACGAGTTTAGGGTGATCACCCTCTTTTATGCCTTTTCTAGTAGGTCATCCTCATAGGTTTTGATGATTCTATGGATGAGTTCATGAAAGATGTAAGTCATTTCCATTTGATAATTGGCATAATTATTTTTAAGATGAAGGGCATGACCACATGAAAAGAAGATCCCCGTGAATTAATAAAGGTTTTTTTTTGGTTTGGTGTTCTTTAGAAATCCTTATTTTGTTGTAACCTAAGAACCCATACATGAGAGATAATAGCTCATGCCTAGATAGTAATGGGAAATAATATTTTGAGAAAGCTTTGTTAATATCTCTGAAGTCAATGCAAATTATGATCTTGCCATTCTATTTAAGGATTGGGAAAATATTGGAAAACCATATGGAATGGTCTACTAGCTTGATAAAAGCTACCTATAGAATCTTCATCACTTATTATTTGACCATTAATATGACCTTAGGTTTCATTGGTCTTAGTTTTTTCTTAATGGGCTTGGTGTTAGGTTTAGTCATCGGGATATGGATGACTAAACAATGATTGAATGATATTGTATATGTAGGTAAAATAAAAGGCATGAGTACGCTCCTTAAGAATCTTAGGATGTTCCTCCACTTCCTTTAGGGAGAGAAAAGAACCTAGTTTTATAATATTAGGATATGCTTGAGTTCCAATATTGATATCAATCATGTCCTCTATTAGAGAAGCATTTAATCCTCATTCATTACTTCAAGAAATTAATTTCTATTTTATTTAAGATTTTGAGAATTTTTTTGGATGTATATAGGAATTAGAGAGTTATTACACATCAAAAAATAACAAAATGAATCCATTTCCAATTTTATCAAGATGGAAACAAGCTCTCTATTCCTCTACAAGTTCCCATAACATGGACCAAATGGAGCTTTGTGACATTTTCCTCCATTTCCCCAATTGAGAGTCTAAGGAGGATGTGAGAAAGTTTCCCTTCCACACTTATGAGGAATCCCTACAAAGAATTCTATGCAATAATCTTGTAGACATTGGTAGTGGGCACAAGACTTACGTACTAAATGGAAAACTGATAACTCCAAACCAAAATAACAAAAGTTATCAAAAAATAGTCAAAAAACCCAAGGACCCAAATTTTTAAACATGAATCATAATCCCATTATAACTGGTGTTACTAATCAAGCTAAAAATCCAAACACTATCAATAACGATAGCATGAGTATGAACAATAACAATAACAACAATAACATGGGGAATCAAAGGAACCAAAATCCATCCCTTCGGTCAATGTGGTTAATTTTAATCATCATTTGACTTGTCAAGGTCAAAATAAAAATAAAAACCAATACCAAAAATGTAGTCAAGGGTCGAAAAACTATACATATAACATCCATTCTCAAAATAATAACCAAGGACTACACCACTAACAAAATAAAAATATAAGCCTAGGGATTAAAATCCCAACTTATATTATGGTTTTCACTAGGTTAGAAGCCATAATGCTGATACATGTAGGGAATGAAATAAATATATTCGAGACTACCGAAGGATACATGAAAATTATTCATTGATATGTTCCTAGGAAGTATGATGGATATCTATAGCCTAACTATGCAGGGACTGTCACACCTCAAAATGAAAACTTGGGAATATACCAAGGGTCGTTTCCTAAATACCTTATAGATAGAAAATAAACCCCTCCTAATATAAAGGAATCCCCATTGGTACCCTTGAAAATGAAGCCTCCAAAGATCCCCCAACCTAAATAAGTGAAACAAAACAAAGATCATAGGTCTAATTGAGCTAGAGAATGAGTGAGAATTCAATGCGTCAACTTGAATAAGGGAGTATACCTCACAAACCCTCCCAAATTACAAATTTTCAAAAGAAACTCATACCTTCCCCAAGCTAGTAGGAGTGTATAAATTGATTACGGATCTAATTAATAATTTATATTACATTTCTTTTATTGACTTGTTGAAGAATTTGCAGGCCCATCACTCTACTCTTCTTGATTATTTAGGTCTTGGTCATCTATTCTATGTGACACCTCCACTCAAGGCCTGAATTAATAAAATTAAATTTGACATACACCCTCTAGTGAATAATTATAGGGACATTGGGTATGTGTTCAACATAAGTAAGATGATCTCGACACCAAAATATCCCAAAGATGAGATCCCACATTATACGTATAGGTGTGTGTTTATAAAAATTATGTTAAGAGATCCATGATTGATGATATGACCACCATAAACATAGACCCCTTTTATTTTTTTTTATATATATATTGCTATAGAGAGACTAAATGTTCATCAACTAGAAACACATTATGAGGCTATGCCATTCTCAAATAAAACTCAATCAAAACCATAGTCCATCACATTTCCATTGGATCAAAGACCATCATAACTTAATTTTATATCATAGATAGGGAAACAAACTATAACATGTTGTTAAAGAGGCCCTAAATACATAGGATTAAGGCCACCATTTCTACCCTATTCCAAGAAGTTTTTTTCGATTAATATTCGTCACTCACGAAGGTCTTAGACCATTTGATATACACTTAGTAGATCTTAAGATGAATACTAGGGACCATATTGAGCTTGATCTTCATAAAAATAAACTAAATAAGATAATCCATTTAAAGGAACATTTTTTAGAAAACACAAGAAATGAGAGGGTAGGGGTGAATCAATGATTCTTCAAACTTTGAAAACAAGAATAAACATCAACAAACCATTAAATCTTAATCAACCTTTACAATGAGGAAATTATGACATTAAAACATAAGCACATAATAAGTAAGCACACATGAAGACAAAGGTTAATGTGGGAAACCCTTAAAGGGAGAAAAAACCACTTAAATAAATACATTACTGTGGACATTTATCCCATTAGATATTATAAATATTTAACTTTTTTGAGTACCCAATCAATTTGAAGCACCAACTCTAACAATTAAGTCAAACACCTAGTTGACAAATTTTTCAAGCTCCTACTTGTATGGAAGCACAAAATCCTAATTTTTCTAAGCACCCACTTACTATTTATAAGGTTTTGATCACATTCGTCTAACATATTTGCATGAAACAATAAACTTTTGATCTCATGTTTAGCTCCTATGTGTTCATCCTCCTACACGCACCTTAATTCACCTATTTGATCAATTTATTATACTTCTCAAACACGATATTCAATAGAAAATTTACATACAAATTAAGACATTCATATATACAAGGATGAAAAACTCTCACACCTCTTACAATTCATCTTCTAACCCCTTGAGCTTCTAACCTCTTCAACTCATTCAAGAGGTTTAGATGACATCACCTAAAACTACTAAAATGCAATCATTACATCTGCAGGGATGTTAGTTACATGTACTATCATTTCTTAAGTTTTTAATAAAACTTATAACACCTATGAGGGACTATAGAACCTTCTATAACTCACTGCAATTCTGAAACAATTGACAATATTCCATTTTCAGTCTAACATCTGTAATTATAACGGGTTTATTCCATTTTGTCTTCTTCTCAACGAAGGATTATTTTTCTTATAGCTCTCATATGTCATGCAACAAGTGTTATGAAGGTGTGTGAACGTTACAAATGTTACCTCCTTTCCATTCAAATATTTTTAACTTTCCATTTTACCTTCAAGGCTCCATTAGAACTCATATGCTTTACAAGGTGTATGATCTTCAAACCACAAAATTTAGCTTAGATGGATGAAACGTACTTGGGATCATGTCATGCACTGAAATAATGATGGATGAATATTTAAGATTTCCAAAAAATCATCACATTATTGGAGTTCTATAGGTCATGGCACAATATTCCATTTTAACTCTTCTTCCCACCTAAGTATGTACAATTTACTCTAGATGGAAAACACAATCACAAGGTTGATTCCCAAACAATGATGTATTAATTTTAAAAGTTTCTTGATGCTTGGAGGATGTTTCATGTAACCTATGGTTTACCTTAAAATTAATGGGAATAACTACCATCTTCTATCACACCAGAAAACACCGATTATGAAAAGGTCCTAATAGATTTACATGCACGAAAAACTAGTCTTCACAAAATGAGCTAGTTTACTCATCCAATCACATGTTCATGGATATTATGGAAACTCTATGGAAATATATACTCCTTTTGAAAATTTTCAAACCATAACATGTATCATTTCAAGCCATAAAACTTCAATATGCTTGCATTTTGAGATTTCTCACACTAGGTATTAAGACACAAAACCAGGTCTTTTCCTAGATAGTGTATATCACTATGAACTTCACTTTCGTGCCAAATAAATGCATGAAAAAATTCATAGGAGACCTCAAATTAAAATTCAAGAACTCAATTTCATGATTTATGTGGATAAATCCATAATTGAACCGTTGTTGTTCCTCGAGACCTTCTTGACAAGTTAAATGAGACAAATTTTACCATTAGAACTTTGACACAAAATCACCTCACATGATCATGTATTGATATCAAACAATTCATATTGGACCTCTATCAACCATCCATGCTCACATTTCACTTCAAAACATGCCTTCACATCATCATCCTTTAAAAACAACTTGAATGGTTTTTTCCTTGTTAGGCATTAAGCGACAGACAACATTTGGTGAGAGGAACCACCAATAAAATGCATAGAACATGTATGAAACACTCCATGATCATCAAGAAAACTTTCCATACTTTCTTCCACATCAGGATTTTCATCATGAACCGTACTATGCATGACTGTACCATCAAATCTGTAGAAAACAATGATTTTTCTGTACCTTGTCATAATACCTAGAGTATGCCACCAACACCAAAGTGAGCTATGTAGATTTATATACAAAATTGAACCATCACTTTAGCATTCCCATGTATTTTGGAGACTAAAAATTCATATTTTTCCTATTGCTTTAAAATGAGGGTTTTGGGAGGGTTTAAACCAACTTAAATTCTTAAGTATCATTCATAAAGTATAAGGCATCATATTCCTCATTCTAATTGAAAAATTATCTTGAATTCATGCCCCAACATTGATGAAAGAATAAGGCCCCCATGTAGAAGTTTAACGTACGAGTGAGCACTTCAAACTTGACCCTCGAGTTGGAGATGGTCATTTTGAGAGCTCGATAGAGCCTAAAACCTCATAACTTGAAACATATTATTCATACTACCTTGAATGTTTTCCCAAAGCACTTATAAAACCTCGATTGACTTCCCAAATGCTCATTTTCTCTTAAATATGTCTGCATCTTCTTAACCACCATGATTTGTACCTGTTCACATGGTTTGTCCTCAAGAACATGCCTCCAAAAGGCCTTGAACATGCCTCTACCAGCTAAAAGATGAACTAAAACACCTTCCAAATTATCTCTACAATTTCACAACACATTATTCATGCTTATAATGACCTACCTTAGCTTTCTTTGCTTCATACAAGAAGTCATGCTTGTACAAGTCTTATAACTAGGCCTAGTTGAGATTGTTTCAACCCATGGTTCATGAAACCTCAACTAGTATTCATCATGAAGTAACTTGCACAACTTTGAATAATATCTTAAGACCTATATGAAACCTTTAAATTTCACACCAAGAACCTATTTGTTTGCCAATCCACCGTGCATACACAAGGACCTTATGTATACACCATGACACCTCAAGACATCACACCAAAACACTTCAAACACACCATTTTGAGGTTTGAGGAGGTAAATACCAATAAAAATTGATTCCCTTGAATGATTTATGCCTCACTAACAATTTCCACCAATTACACATGATATTAATGATAACATCAATGAGTCAAGGTTCAACACATGCCACAAATATAAAATTAGTTCTAAAGGAAGAAATTAATAAGCCAAAAGATATTAAAGCAATGGAAAAGGGTGATGATAAATTTTCCACTATAGAAACAATGTCCTCTAATAATATGAAAAATATTATGAAATTATTCAAAAATGACTCACCAATATCCCTTCCTTTCGACCCGTATAAGACGGTAGTTTTGTAGGCACACGTTATTTTCCTACAAATGATCTCTCGAGATATAGTACGGTGAAAGTGTCTAAGGTGAGAGAAGAATATTCTAAAGGAACACAAAACTTTACCTTTATCATTGATTAATGGATGCTCCATTATTATGCTATGGTGCAAGTGCATGGGTGTTCATAGCCTCTCTTAAAGGTAAGACTATGCCATTTAGTTTTAAATCATACTTTAAATGCACTAAAAAATGAGTCGAATATGAATCCTTACTCTTAGGTCTCATTGTGAGTAAGAGAATGTGAATTAGGAATCTTAGAGTCCTAGAGGATCCATAATTGGTTACCAACTGAGTTTTCCTAAAGTATATGCCACAAGAGTAGAGTAACTCCAACTCTACAAGGTTGTCATATGTGAGATGAGAACAAATTTCAATTTCATCTCCATTGAAGCTATTCCTAGGGAGAGAATTTTTTTGGATAAATTTGTTTCTTCTTCCTCCTCTCAGTTTTTCCAAGAAGTAGACTTACTAGAAACTCGAGTTCCTTGTGTCCATGATACATGAACCCTTAGTATAGAGGATACAAAATAAAACAATCCTCCCTTATGTAGAAAACAAGAATGAGTTTTCACTATATATTATTCCAAAAATGACAAAGCAATCCTATTTTTCTTACACATATTTTATGATCTTCCTCTAACACTCACAAATGAGATTTTCCTCTCACACCTCATCCTTTTTATTACTTTGGGAGAAAATATTATTCTATTACCTTCACACAATAATTTGAAATATTTGAGATAGAGGATGATTCTTTTGAGCTTCCCCCTACTACCCTCCTTTAGGGATATGATAATACTAGTCTAAAGTGATCCCTTCTAATGTATTTGGGAAAATATTGGTAACTACAATGTCCCAAGGACTAACTCCCTTATCACAAGTAGCATATTCCTTGTTTAGAAATACTTCTTATTTATATTTGGGAATTTCAATAAATGGAAGGGGAATCATAATACATTAGATTGTGAAGTCAAGAGGATCCTTTAGGTATTTTCCATAGTTTCCTATTTCATAGGAATCTACCATGGAAGTTTCTGAATGGAATGGAGGAGGAGTGTAGTAGGCCATAACATGTGCATTTCCCTAAATATAGGAGGTTCCTTGGAATTGTGAGCATGAAACATGGAAGGTATACATGTCTATATAGGTAGATTCCAAATACATATGCACATAAGGTGGTAAAGTGTTAGAGAATGCATTTATTGGAATTTGATTGTAACTAGCCACATTGTTGGGCATAGTATATAGAAAAGAACTATTGATTTTCTTGTGGATAGGGTAAGTATACAAGGAATGGGTACCTATGCCTAGAGTTCCATACCCTAGGTTGGAATATGCTAGATAACCCTATTGACAATAATGTTGCATTAGTTGGGTATTGACTGTGGGAATGTTGTTTTGACCAATCATGGAATGACCCAAATTCTAGCTTTCCATGTGGATTGATTGTAAAGGTTGAACCTTTTCAAATTCACAATTTTCCCACTAAAGTGGAAATGAGGTCATCCTAAGAATTTTGGAATTTTTGTTTAGTAGCATGCTTTTGTCATGTTCCATGGGGATGAGGATACCTCCTCATAAATTTTTCATTGTTCATATTCTTGTTGGCAAGAAAAGTGGGAGTTGTAGGACACATAGCTCCATTATTTTTGTTTGAAAAATTAAAGGTACGAGCTTGCATCCTATTCAAAGACTCATATATTTTATGAAATAGATCATTGTTATGCAAAAGTTTCAGTTTCTAGCATTTGTCTTCAGTCTTTACAATACTATTAGGAAAATGTTAGTTTCTTTAGTAAATGTCATATTTTTTAAATTGAATTCACCACCTTGGATGTTTGAGGTTTGGTAAACCTCCGATGTCTACACACTATTGGTAAATTTTGAGATATAGGTAGGTAAGGAGTGCAATTTCACATTGTCGGTATATCGACATAGACATAGATAGATGGGGCTGTTGGGATTATAGTTGAACATAATCAATTTTGAGAACCAAAACATGTATATCAAACTCTTGAATCGACATATTTGGGCCTGATGCATAACACCCAAAAAATAATGGGAGAGTGACTATGGAAAAAGAAAATAAAAAATAAGGAAATAATAAATAACGAGTCTTTCATGTCGATTTCACGAGAATTTATACATAGGAAAAATAAAATGGGTGTTCCTATGCACTTGACTTCTTGAGGTCAGTCTCGAGATAACCAAAATGTGGAATATGAGCTGAAAATGGGGGATATAATGTGGTGGTGGGATAATATGAAATGATAAATATGGGAAATGTGGAAGTGACTAAGTATCGAGATTCAATGGGTGAGTGAATCTAAATTGATCAAATTACAAATATTAAACTTTATCATTAAGGATAATGGAATATCTCCATGCCTCTATGCATGGGATGCTACTATTAAGAATTATTGTTGTATGAAAATATTGATCTATGTTTTTAGGCATAATATACTTTGACCGAGTTGATATACCATTAAGAAATGTTTATTTTATCTAAATAACCCTCTCTAAAGAGGTTCATGCAAGGATACAAATAATATAGAGCATAATAAAAGTCAAGATTTGGACATTTGAGTGGTTTAATTGGTCATACTAGAATTGTTCAAATATGGATAATTGTTCATTTAGAGCATGTAATTGGTTGATAATCTATGGGGAAAGGGAGTAGAGAAGAATAATAACACATGTAGTCTTAAGTCTATGGCTCCTTGATATAGATCAATACCCAATGGGTTAATGATAGGTTTGAATATTCTCCTATAAGGTTGAGATAGACCGAGAATAGTCATTTATGGGTTTCAAATTGTGAGTGAGAATGAGGGCTAAGAATAACTACAGGAAAGTTAGAGGATATGAATGATGTTGGGACTTGAAATTGACTAAGTCCTAAGGAAGAAGTCAACGTGCATGAGAGGTAGTAAATAAGTAAGGCGTGTCGGAAAAGCACGTAAGGGAAAGGCACGTGGTAGAAGAGGTTGGAGTGCGCGGGAGAAAAAATGTTTAGGGACTTAGCCATATTTTGAAGGAGCTATCACAGTAGAAACACATGAAAATTCTGAGTAGGCATTTTGAATGGATAAGGTGCCAGCATGGAGCCTTGGTGGTCAAGAAAATAATATTCCATGTAAGGGATATCCCCAAGATGATCATTGCGGTAGTGGAGGCATTTTCAAGATAGCATAGGAATTCAACCATAGAGGACCACACATCCACTTAGCATGTGATTTTATCATGAAGGAAACCAAGGTGGTGCATCCAAATCCTACTTAAAGGAGTGCTTGGGTATGAAATGAGGAGAAGATAGGCTGATAAGTAAGTCTTTGGGAAATGAAGGGTTGAGGAGGGTTTTAGGTTGTGACAAGGTCTTTGGAGAAATGCTTACAAGAAGGGGTTTTAAGCATATTAGGCATGGATTTAGGTGTGAAAAAGGGTTGTAATGGGTATAATATCTAAGAACTCTCTCTTTACTGAGTATTTTTGTAGGGTTAAAGATAATATCCCTTGATGTATTCGATATGTATGACCCTCATGATGTAATGGAGCCATTGTAAATGTTTATAAATAAAATATATGGTGTGTCATTTTGGTTATTCATGATCAAAAGTGTAAAACCCTATGTTATTCATATTATTATGAGTCGATTTGGTTTCATTATGGTTATTTACAATGTTCATTTCCATTTATAATGCATCTGTGCACGAGTTTTGTTTTCTCAGATCTTCTATTTTTGAGTGAATGTCTATGTTTCCATTTTTACAGCTCATTCTCCATCAATGGCGAGACCATTCTCACGAAGCTCACATAAAGGATGGAATTGAAACTCATGTGCACCCCAAGTGAGCGTCTAATGCATGTTGGGTGAGAAGGTATATGAAGAAATGATTAAATTTTCATTCCCTTCCCAGGACCTCATTTTGAAGTTGTTTTGAGAATGATGTGTGGTGATGAAGTGTCTGACCTTGGAAAACATTGGGACCTAACTTAAAATCATGGAGGATGAGTTTTCTCATTGGTTTAGTATGATATCTAAGTTTTATGCATGAAAATGGGTAGAGGAGAATTTGTATCACAAACTCTATGAGACATTCTTCTTTGTTTCCTAGTAGAGTTGTATGAATGGCTCTTAGCATATGCATAAAGGAAAAGTTGTTACCATAGACCTGATGTTTGGACCTAGGAGGAATATCAACACTTACATGATGCCGATCTGACTTGGACCTGATTTTGATCACTTATGGAGTAGAGTCTTTGACTAGTTATACCTTGGAATACGCTATTTATATGTATTCTTTCCCGGAGATTGCTAAGTTTTATTTCTTGAGGGAGCCTAGAGGATCATTCTTACATGTTATTCCACTAGCTATCAAGATCCTGGTTATTAATTTGAGTTTGGAAGCCTTTCCCATGGTTGGCTAAACTCTTGCTAGGCACAGGGGCATGGAAGATGGCGTGGTAGAGGATGGCAGACCTTGTGGTGGAAATGGAGAGAGAGGAGAGGCAGCTCAAGTATAATGAAGCTCAAGAGAGGGAGTTGGAAAGACAACGTGAAGTCTGCAGGAGTGATGGATTTATGGAGGTAGACATTGTGGGAAGGATTTGAGGTTCACACGGAGGACGTGGAACCTAAGCAATCTGAGCTACCCCATCTTGGAAAGTGTGGAAGAGAAACCCCTCGGCTTCTAGAGAGAGCTCGTCATATGAAGAAAGGAGGAGAGCCGTAGGCATGCATCTTAACCCACATGGTGACTAGACCCTTGCGCTTAGTTTTCTAGTTCCTGAGATAAGTTTTGATAATCCATTTGGTATCGTATTGGTAGTCGAGTGATACCTAGGAGGTATAATTTTTCATTTGGTACATCTATGGATGCACAGTCATTTCTTGTGTTTGGGGTATTTTTTCTAGCACAACATTTGGGCAATGTGTGGGATCACAAGGTTTGAGTATCATTTATGGAATTGATGTGAGAAACACATATGGGAGTGGTTCAGTATCACAGACTATCAACACACAATTTAGCACGATGGTGGGATCACAGGGCACAACTGCGTTAGGCCCTTTACCTATGATAGGAGGAGGATCTAGTGGATCTAGAGGAATTATAACTAGTGGATCTAGTGGGTCTAGTGGTGGAGGCAACACCGAGGGAATCAAGGTCTTGGATTTAGCAGACAAGGTCCACAACACCATCAACAAGTGTTTTATGAGATGTCACTCCACTTACTTGATTACAAGGGCATTGAGGATGCTGCGGAACATGTACACAAGTGTGCTTTTCTATGGCACACAAAGGAAATCAATGCCTTGGAGTGGAAAGCAAGTTATTTTGAAACCACATTGCAAGGAGCATGTATAGTTAATACAAGAAGTATGACCCACACCAGACAGTGGTGGATTACATTGTGCTATATAATTCCTTTTTGGTAGAGTTCCACATACCTGAGTTTGAATAGAAAATCATCAACACGTTGAAGGAGATTCAACAAGGAATGGAAGAGAGTGTGTGGGAGTATGATGCATATTTCAAGACTCTCTTATCCAAGTTGTCTTATGAAATTCACCCTTCACAGCATGCTCAGTGGTTTGTCGGAGGACTAATCACACCATTTAGGAGGGTGATTTTAAAGAATACTTTCATATATCTTCACGAGGCCTTGGAGGCTACCTTGCGCACTAAGGTAGTAGGAAGTATTGATACAAGAGTTATTCTATTCCTAGAATCCCAAATTTCTGCAATGGCAAAGCAACTAGAGAAATTTTTGTGAACTCGGCTTATGAGACTCACAATAGGTTATGGTGTATGGATTGTGAAGTAGAGGGTCATACAAAGGAAAATTTCTCTCGAAAGTCAATTCACACCATATTAGTGGATTGTGAGATTTTCATATGGATCATGATGCGAGTAGGTGTCCACTTTGCTACAATGCGCAATCCGAAGAATGAATGCATCTTGATATTGCAAGATTTACACCTTTCTACTCATGACAAGAAGGATTGTATATTGATTGACTAGATACATGATGCTATTGACACTAGGGTATGTCATGCCATCATTTTTAGAAGTTCCAAGGATGAGGGCCATCATTATGAAGGGTGCACAAATGAAGAAGGTTGAGGTAGAGGATTTGAGGAGGATTTAGAGGCCGTGGAAATAATGGGGTTGGAAGGAGTGAATTCACTTGGGAACCTGCTATAAATATGGATCTACATAACATTACAAGCGTGAGTTTCCTGATTTGTTGCAATTCTCTTAGTGTGGGAAAAAGCACAAGTATGAGGAATGCCATGAATTGTTTGAACACATGATCTAGAAGTAGTGAAAGGATAAGGGCATTGGGATGGTTAGCGTAAAGTGTTATGATCAACAGTAGATGTCAAGGGTGGCACATGAGTTAGAGTTAGAACCTGTACTAGTGACAACACAAGCTGAGGATGTGTGTGCCAGGGAGATACCAAGATAGAGACTGATAATTACAAGAGAAGAAGTGGTATAGGGGAAGTATCCAAACCTTGTACACTAGAAGGAAATGTATCGGAAACCATATATGTTATTCAAAGCCTACAAGGAGAGATCTGTGCTGAAGGAGTAGTTGTGGCAGTTAGAGTAGAAGAAGAGCATTGAGGCTCCACATAAGGATATAGATGAAGTCAGGGAAGTATGTAAGATGCTGAGACAAGAGAATATCATCCCTCTATTAGGAGAGTGGCTGAAGGGAAAAGTACCAAGTTCTAGAGGAGAGCATGAGAGGTAGGTTTTGCATGTTAATCTACCTCCTCACAACCTTGACTATGATAAGGAGATTACCTTGAATGCAATTGTTGATGGATGGATCCTAAGTAATATTATGATTAACACGGTGTGGAAGTTAATGTTCTCACCTTGGATGTATGGAATCAAATGGGAAGACCTCTATTACAGTCATCTTCAAATGTGATGTTTATGGATAATAAAACAAAGGCAAGGCCCATTAGTGTTTTAAAGGATGATACTATTACTATCCAAGGGGTGAAATTCACTACTGAGACTTTGAAGTTTTAGCAATTGCTTGAGGTGGAAAAACTTACAGTGTTACTTGGGCACCCCTAGTGCTATAAGAAAAATGTTGACTTACGTTTCAATAAGGGCTATATAATTTTTGAGAACAAGGAGGAACATGTTATCATTCCTTTGACAGATGGAAAGTTATCACCCTATACTGAGCCCTTGGGAGAGGAATACCTAAACAAAATCTACATGCGCACTATCAAGAACCCTGAGGTTGTGTAACCAACAAAATAAGGCATTATTCAGTGGGAATACACTCAATCTATAAGTGATATAACTAGTGTGGCATGTGACAATTGGGTGCATGGGACATATGAGATATTCAAAAGGTAATTAAGAGGATCTGTGATGAAAGTAACAAAGGCATGCTTAATCAGGTGCACAGGAGGAAAAATAGTTGCCAAGTTACACTTGGCGGAGCCAAACCTGATGTTTTCCTGTGAACAATGAAGACCCGATGGAGATGTGAGATTGAAAGGAGAATCATGTTTATATATATTTTGCTTAGGACTGCAACATGTTGGAAGGTGACCCATTGCAATAAACCTTCTAAAGTGGCATGAGGTATAAATCATGTTCTCTATTAGGTTTCTCCAAAGAAATGCACCTCTTGCTATACAAGATTATCATGGGAAGGAACCCACCTCATTTCACATCCAGGACATGTGAGAAGGCTTGGATGGAAGGCACAAAAGCCTTGCCTCCATATTTATGGGTACATAAGCTTTACTCCACCTTACAATGTTGTGCACGTGCACGTACATTCACTCAAAGCTGCGTTGTCACACAAGAAACTGAAAGAAGTTAACGGATGATCTCCATCAAGATTTCAAGTATCGGAGTACTAAACCATTGGTGAATGAGGCACTACACATTTTGTAGGACCTAACTATGGGATATAGTTACGTGGTGGAGGAAAAAGCATTGGAGTTGTTGGGTGAGCACGGCGTGGAAGGATACTTTGATGAGGAAGTATCGGAGGAGGTACAACTTGAATGCGCATGCATGGAAAAGGAGAAAGGAAAATTGGTCGATGGGATAGGTGGGGAAGAGGTGGAAAACATGGATGTTAACCATACTATCGGTACATGAAAGGTTATGGAAAGTATTGAAGAGCAAGCATGTGGATACCATGAACCCCTAAAAATAAGAAGGTTAACATTGGTTCAAATGCGGAACCTAAGGAAGCTTTTATTGGAGATTACTTGAACATAAAGGGAGGTTTCAAATATTATTGATCTATTGCGTGAATTTCACAATTTTTTTCTGCACTAGTACCATTAGCTTAAAGTAGTTCACTACTCCTTGGAATAAATGAAGATTAAGTTAAAGGAAGGTGTGTGCCCAATTCGAAGAGAACTTATCAAATAAATCAATCATGTAGGTCAAAGTCAAGGAGGTTATTGAAAAGATGATCACATCAGGAATCATTGAGGCTATTAAGGAATCATAGTGGATAAGTCTGATGACCATCAACATTAAGAAGGATGGGAGGATAAGAATTTGTGTTGATTACAGGGAATTTGAATGCGTTGTGTGTCATTGATCCTTTTCTAACCCCCTTCACCGAAGAGATCCTGGAAGGAGTAGCCAAGAGTGAGATCTATTATTTCACAGATGGATTCTCAGGATATCATTAGGTTAGAATTGCAAAGGAGGACCAAGAAAAGACAACCTTCACCACTTTGAATGGGGAATTTTTTCCTATATGGTCATGCCTTTTGGACTGAAGAATGCACTGTGTTTTTTCATGCATTGTGGTTTAGGTGTTTCAGGACTTCATCCATAAATTTCTACAAGTCTACCTAGATGAATGGACAATATATGGATTGGTGAGGGACCATTGTGACAATTTGAGGTTGATGTTTGAAATATGCCGACTTGATTGAGTATATTCTTAACATTAAGAAATGTGTTTTTTCTACTCTATTTGGCACCCTATTGGGACATATCATATGTAAAGAAGGCTTGCTGGTGGATCCTACCAAAGTTTTTATTATTGTGGGATTAGGGGAGCCTACCATCCAAAGCGTGGTGTGTGGATTCCTTGGGCATACGAGGTATTACCAAAAATTTATTAAGGGGTATGCCAAGATTGCTACACCATTGGAGGAGTTGCTAAAGCATAAAAGTACATTTCATTGGGGAGAGGCACAATAAATGACATTTGACACATTGAAGAATAGGCTTATCATTGTGCCCATATTATGATTTCCCTCTTAGGATAAGCCATTCCATGTACATGTTGATGCTTTAAGGATGGTGATTGGATAAATATTAACACAACCTAGAGATGGAATTTTTGACAATCCCTTGTGCTTTTCTAATAGGAATCTAACCCTAGCATAACAAAATTACACTGCCAAAAAGCATGAGGCATTATCGATGATCTATGTGCTTCACAAATTCAGGAAATATTTTCTAGTGACACCTTTTATCTTTTACATGGACCACATCACATTAACGTACTTGGTGAAAAATCTCATCTTGTAAGGGCACATATGCGGTGGGTCCTTTTTTTAGGAGTTTGAGTTTACGGTTGTAAAACCAAGTAAGAGTAATTTGGGGCCTAACCATTTATCAAGGATTGAATCAAGAGAGGATGTGTAGAGCATTTAGGATACAATGCTAGACGCACAACTATTAAAATTACAACACGTGCCCTCTGAATTGGAAGATATTGCTTTGTGTTTCTCAAAATGGGTGTGGCACCGGAGGGAATAAAGACTTTGGAAAGGAAGAAGTTATCCATACACACTTTGTGACCTACATGTTAATTAGTAGAGACTTATAAAAGCTTGGCCATAATGAGGTTTTGCATTGGTGCATTCTTGAGCATGAGCGTAATGTAATCATGGAAGAGCCTTAGGGTGAAATTGTAGGGGACACTATGCGGGAATGCGATTGCATGTAATATCCTTTTAGCTAGCCTTTGGTGGAAGAATATTTATAAGGATTGTATCACATATTGCAAGGATTGTTATCATTGCCAATGCCTTGATAAACCAGGAAAAAGGGATGAAATGCAATTGATACCAATAACTAGTGTTGAACAATTCAAGAAATGGGCAATTGACTTTGAGCCCCTATTTCACCATCATGAAGGAAAAGATCATGCTATACCATTACTTTCACTCTTTATCTAACATAGTGGGCAAAGGAAAACAAAAATATTCTGTGGGAAAATATAATCGTAGGTATGGGCTCCCTTTGATTTTGAATAGTGACTAGGGTACTCATTTTTTGAATGAGACAATCAGGAATTTGTTGACATAATTCATGGTGGCTCATCACAAGACTACCCCTTGTCACCCTCAAGCTAGTGGGACTACTTGAGGCATATAACAAGATATTGAGTCATACACTTACTAATATTTTTGATGTTGGGAGGAAGGATTGGGATGAAAATGTCTCATCTGTGTTATGGGCGTATAGAAAAAATTACAAGAGATTAAACAAAGCCACACCATTCTAATTGGTGTTTGGTGCCAATATTGTTTTTCCAGTAGAGTTCATGCTACCATATTTGTGTATTGCATGTGCAAGAGGATTGGCCAATGAATAGGCATTGCAAGAGTGCATTGACAAGTTAATTAAGTTCAATGAAATATGATCTCTTGCTAGCTAGATGGAGTTAGAAGGCCGAGAAGGTGAGACAAAAGGCTGACATGACCATTGCATAAAGCATAAAATTTTTGAGGTTAGACATATGGTTTTAATTTATGATTTTAAGTTCTTGTTTCATCCTGGGAAGCTCAAGGTCCATTGGTTGGGACCATATTATATTACCCATATACTTGATTCAAGCGCTTGCACAAATACAAAGTATTAGACGAAACATGATTTTCCGGGTATTTCAATGGAAGTAGGCTGAAGCCCTACTATAAACAAGGCTTCTAGGTGTTTATAAATAAGGCAGTATTGCTAGTTAGCTTAGGATTTCCCTTAATGTATTATCCTTTCTTTGTGTTTCCCTTTCTCATTGCTTTGTTCCTTTTGGTTTGTTTTGGGTGCGTGTGTGTGCCAGTGGCTAATTACATCATCAAAGTGTTATGTGCATAGGACCACACATATATTTAGTGTGGGGTGGAACATAAAGGGGAAGCGATTAAGATGTGGTAAGAGTTGTAAGAAGTGTGTGGAGCAATGTTGAAGTAGTTACCCGAGTTGTAAAATCAAAAGTGTGTGAGTTCAAAAAATGCGCATAGAAGAGGTAATCATTATAGGATAATGGTGTCAAAAGGATTTGAGGAACCAAATACAAGGGTAGAAAGCACAGGAGAAACATGAGGTAGGAAGTTGGAAGAACTTGGTGCAAGAAATACAGGAAGAATTTACTTCGGTGCAGGAGAAAGTGTGAACAATTCTATGGTCAACGTAGTTACACACCAAATTCTGAGACGTGTAAGAGTAGGTTTGCGTGCTTAAGGATGACGTTGGAAAAATCTAACTTTAATGCATTTGTACATTCATAGGTGGCATCGGGGTTTGTGCAGAAAAATAAAAAAGCTATAAATAGAAGGTCAAGGGTGAGGTATTATTTCACCTTGCGTTTTGTTATTGAATAAGTTCTTGAGATCTAAGCCAATTATTGCGAAGAAATTGTGAAGAACAAAGTGTGCAGATTTTAAGAAAACAAAGAACTTGTGAACCAATGTGGAGGAAAAGTGCATGAGCATATGCATAAGAGTTTTTTTGTGGATTCTTGTGGGTGGATACATTGTCTTGTGGAAAGGAAGTGCTCCAGTTAGGGTTTACAAGATAGGGCATGGGTTTTCATGGAAATTTTGTAGAAGTAGACTGAGGGTTTGAGCAGTGATATAACTTGATGCCGGGAGAAACTACAGAGGACCAAGGAAGATAAAAATGGTAGCAAGGAAAGGAACGAAAACTTCACCGAAGAAGGGAAAGGGTAAGGGCAATGGAAAACCGTCCATTTCCACAAGTTTCAAGGAATAATGGTATGTAGAGACACAATACCTAGATGATGTGTTCTTTAGGGAAAGAGTGGATTTCACATATAAGGAAGATGGTTTTGAGTGATTAAAATCATTACACGAGTACCATAGAAAAGGAGATGACCTTGGAGTTGGTTCATCAAATGGAAAAAAGGACACCAGATGGGAAACCCATCTATAATGATTAAGTAAAAGTGGATTTGGAAAAGGTCGGGCTTTTACAACTTTATGAGTTTCCCTATTTTGGTAATCCATAGTGACTCTACCAATGATTAATGTCTATGTACATGAGGACTACTTATATTTCACAGGAAGGTGGATGCGCATAACCCTAGAGTTGATTTCTAAGTTCACTAGCCTGATCTGCGAGGGAGACATGCTAGATGAGGACTTGTGCAAAAAGGAGGCCATCAAGAAAGTGGTTGAGGCATATGATTATAAGAAGGGGTCATGGTACTTTGACATCACTACAATCACCGACCTTGTTATGAGTATGGCTATGCGATTGGAGATAAAGATGAATGGACAGGAGAGATGGATGTAGATAAATAAAATTTGGTTGAATGTATTCCGCAAGATCTTGAAGGGCATAATTTACAATCTCTTAGCTTTCATTATAGAGGAGATTATTGATGTTGCATGTGATGGGGAGAAGATCATGTTCGGTAATATCCTCCTTACCATTGTATTTTTAGAAATTGGAGTGCCCAATGGGCTAGATAAGTTTGTTTGGGAGTACTTGGATGAGAACCCATCTCCCACATAGAGGTTTTATGCTTACACTTGTGACACCATGACGAATTCTCACAAGGCATGCTTAGAGAAATGTTATAAAAAGATGTACGAAGTATTCGAGAGATGGATGGAGGATACCGAACAACTACTGCATTAGTGGATGCAGAAGTTGAATTCATTGTATACTAGCACTTTTGTATCGGAAAGTTTACCTTGACAGATGACACCAAGGGTCCTTGGTGTAAGTTACCCTTCTCCTTCATAGGATAGTATTTTCAAGGCACGGTAAACATGTTTAAAGAGGAAAATAAACTAATATTTTATCTAAGTATTGTAGATCAAGATCACCTTGAAATGCGTCAGACCTTGGTGTATCTCAAAAAGTGTGCCTATGTAGAAAAGTATGTATCTCATGACGTACACATGGTAAAATTAGTGACATTTCCTATTGCAGGTAGGATGGTGGAAAGGGTGTATGTGTGACTAAGGCCCAAGTTTGAGAAGGGAAATTATGTTGAGGATGACGTCTCAATCCCCAAGGACCCCACTAGAAGGAAGAAGAAGGTATTAATTAAGAAGAGAGAATGGGAAGAGAATCCTACAGAGAAGGCGTAAAGTGCACATATAGTACAAATCGTAGGAGCACAAGAGTCGTGTGTGGTTACAAGCACCTATGTTTGATAGAAGAATTATCCCACAAGAAGGATTCTCTAGAGAAATAAGAGTCTTATAGGAGAGAAGAGTCACCTAAGAAGGAGGAGTCTCTGTGTTGGAGTCACCAGTGAAGAAAAAGAAAAGGGTGGCATAAGGTTCAGACTCAAAGAAGATAGAGAGAATCAAGGATGATGATTCTAAGGAGGAAAATGAAGGAGACAATGAAGAGCATGAGGAAGCTCAGAATCCTCCTGTGTATAATGTACACAAGTTTGGTGAAGAAGGGGATGAAGAGGAGAAGGAGTATGAGGAGGGCACCCATACCAAAGGAGGAAGTGAGGAGGTAAACATGCATGATTAGAAGACCCCGACCCCGAATGAGGAGCAGATATATAATATTATAGAGAGGGAGGTGGTGGGAATTATCCAAAAGTTAGTGGAGCATGAGGTAGAGAGAAGTGCCGAATAAGTGGTAAAGGAAGATGAAGAAAGCGTAAGTGTAGCAAAGGAGTATGGGAGCATGGGTAGAGACCCCAGGTTAGTAGTAAGCATCCCAATGAAACTTCACACGGGTGGGAAGGGAATAGTAGTTGCATAGGAACACACTATGACGTATATTAATGATCCAAACAAGGTACTATGTGTGTGCTTCCAAAGTACCATGCCCACTGACCAAATCCTCACTTGGTATTCTTTTGATGAAGAGGGTGCATACTCGCGCACGAGGAAAATACTATCCTGGGATTTTGAGTCCCACGTTGATTAACCCGACTTCGAGGTAAATCATGATGAATTGATGAAGACACTAGAAACCAAGGGAATAAACCCTATTGTAAATTCCCAATAGTTGTTGGATGAGAAAGTTTTTAATGCAATCAATAAATTATTGGTGGAGGTGGAAGCAAGACTCTTCATAGAAATGATAGAATAAGGGTCTTAGAGGAAGAGCTTGAAAAAATAATGAGGATATCATTGAGAGGGACAGGAGATAAAACAAAAGGAATTGATCAATTCACAGTTAAGGCATGAAATGAGGGATGAAAAGGTGAAGGTGTGCAAATTCCACAAGAATATAGAGGCCATTTCAGATGCCATTATCTTAAAGCACCCTGGACCTTGCCTTTCCTGAGTGAAATACAAGTCAACCATGCATTTCTTGGAATACTTAGCACACATACTCACCATGGAGAGGAAACCACTTACATTAGAATTAGCGAAAAAAAGTAATGTCTTGCAAGAAAAAGGAAAAATGTTGAAGACTGGGGAGATACTAACTCGGTACTCTGAGCTCCTTGCCTTAGGAAAGACCATGTGACACAAATGGTAGAAGTTGTATATGAAAACTATGGTGACATGGACAGAGTAGCAAGCATATTAGTTTCCAGCCATGAAGTAGATCTGAAATAATTTTAAGAGAAAAATAAGGGAAATAGGGTAGAGTGGGACAAGATCTTATCAAAGGTAGAGAAGAAATCAAAGGCGATTGAAACCTTAAGGGTTTCAATTAAAATTAAACCCAGAAAGATTTGTACCCCTAGTCACTTATAGGATGGACGACCGGGAGACCTTAGCAAGAATATAGAAATAATTTTAGATAAGCTAAAGGATAAGGGGGATGCGATGAGTTTTGATAAATTTAGTTCGATGGTGGGTGACTTACTTCAGCAGTGCATAGTGAGGTGGATTCTTGGGGTAATATTGAATCCCCGTGAAGAAATATTTCCCACTTCTCATGTAATAGTAACATGATTCTTGCATTATTCCATTATTCCATTAGCCCAAGTAGGCATTTTGAATGGATAAGGTGTCATCCTGGAGCCTTGGAGGTCAAGAAAATAATATTCCACGTAAGGGATATTCCCAAGATGATCATTGTAGGTAGTGGAGGCATTTACAAGCTGGCATAAGCATTCAACCATAGAGGACCACTCTTCCACTTGGAATGTGATCTACTCATGAAGGAAACCAAGGTGGTGCATCCAGATCCTATTTAAAGGAGTGCTTGGGTCTGAAATGAGGAGAGGAGATGGTGAGAACTAAGTGCTAGGGAAATGAAGGGTTAAGGAGGGTTTTAGGTAGTGACAAGGTGCTGGAAAAATTCTTGCAAGAAGGGTTTTTAAGCATATTAGGCATAGATTTGGGTGTGAACAAGTGTTGTAATGGGTAGAATAGCTAAGAACTCTCTCTCTATAGATTATTTTTGTAGGGTTTAAGATAACATCCCTTGATGTATTCATTTTGTATGACCCTCATGATGTAATGGAGCCATTGCAAATGTTTATAAATAAATATATGGAGTGTGATTAAGTTATTTTTTCTAAAAGTGTAAACCCTTATGTTATTCATATTATTTTGAGTCAGATCTAGTTTCATTGTGGTTATTTACAAATTTCATTTCCATTTATGATGCATTTATGCACGGGTTTGTTGTTTGTATCTTTTTTTTGAGTGAATATTTATGTTTCCATTTCTGCAACTCGTTCTCCATCATGACAGACCATTCTCACGAAGTTCACATAAAGGAGGGGATCGGTGCCCACGAGTGCGTCGGGTGAGAACCCAACACACACTTTGGGTGATATGTAGATGCGTTTGGGGTAAAAAGAAGGTATATGAAGAAATTACTACAAACGAGTAGTGTGAATTCCTAATAACTAATTTTTTAATTTTGATTTTAATTCCTAGATTAGTTTTTAAATTCTAAAAATCAATAAATAACTAGAAAAGGAGTTTAAACAAACAAAATTGAAAATAAATGACTTCTTTGATTTATCAAATTTTCTTTTAATTAATTATTCAAAAAAAGATAAAAAACTAATTTAACCCGTCTTCTTATTTTTTCAAATATTTAAACATTGAAGGGAATGAAACTAAACTACTTAATTAACTAATGTTTTGGATTTTTGGCTTATCAAAGTAAATATAAATCTATAACTTGTAGAAGTGAATGAATAAATAAAGATTAAACTAATTGCTTCTTCTAATGGAAAATAAACTAAAAAAGGAATAACCAATACTAAAATTAACAAGGAATATTTTAGTAATATGTATATGGAATTTAACATATTATGGAAATGAAATCCTCTAGTGGTAGGGATTTCTAGGAAGCAAATATTCTTGGATGCTATTAGTCTTTTTTTAGACACAATTTCCTCTATAGATCTACTCCTAATTTAATCTAAAATATAATAATTGATAAATGACTATAAGTTTTATTCAATTCTATATCCAATATTTCTCGAGGAAACCAACATGGATAAGATAATGAATGATCATCCATGATAGATTTTTTTCAGAATAAATTGAAAGAATGAATACAAATATAACATATGTGTAAAGGAAACAATGAGATATTCCTTTCTAAATAATGCTATGACTATATTTTCAAAATTTTAACCAACACTATATTAAAACTTATAGGAAATTTAAATACATTCCCAACTTTAGTCACTACAATGTTTGTGAAATATTGTTCTAGAGTTAATGAAAATGTTTTCTTTAACATGCTTAACTTCAAGATCCTTCTAATGTGTAAATTCTAAATGATTTGGGTGAGAAAATTAGTAAGTGGTAGTAAATAATCAAGAAAGTAATTTGGTTGGTATGACATGTTAATGGTGACTAGAATTTAAGCAATAAGAAAGAAAAGACAAATAACTAGTTGTCTACTTAATAACCTCTCCAAACTTTAGTAGCCTAAGACCTATTAAAAATAAAAATCACTAACCCATGAAATAACTAAATGATGATTATTTTTATGCTTCGAGGAAGAATAATTTAGGATGGACATGTCAATTTGGAAGGGGTGACTTAGCCAATGGATAACAATTCAAGTGGATATTTTTAGCACAAAAGGAAGAGGAAGAAAAATGATTCCAAAAATCCTATTCTTGGCATATTTGACTAAGTAACCAAGTAAACTTAAATAAAATAAAATTGGAATCAAAACAAGCATTCAAAAATGTATTTTTATTTTCATGATGAAAAAACACCACTAATTCCATACCGGTTGTTGATAACAATTATGGAAGTTATGTAACTACCAAAGTATGAATTTAGGGGTGGTTTCAAAACCATCCCTAAAGGACATGGGTGGTCGTGTCAAAAAAATATTTTATGGAGTTGTTTTGAGGCTTAGAAATGAGGAATAAAGGTTTAGATAAGTTAAGGTAGATGTGAAAGAGAAAATAGGAGGGATATGGACCTTGTTCTTGTCTTGGAAAATTTTTATAATAATCGAGCCATATTTTGTTAAGTGTTACACCATGTAATTTTTGGGTTCTTACAAGTCTCAAGGATATCATCCAAATTGATTTTAACCTTCTTAATAGAGGTTTGATTCCAAAATACATGATAGTTTCTCTTCGGGTGGAGGAAAAGATCCAATTAAGAAGAGGAATATCACTACTAGTAAAGAGAGTATATTCCAATAGAATAACTACCTTAGCCTACCACACTAACTATTTAACAAATGAAATAGAAGATAAAAGAATTTATGTTTCAATTTTGGTAGAAAATACAATAAAGGGTATATATGTGATGAAAATAAGTTATCATACAATGAGGTTATTAATGATGAAGACAAAAAAGTAGAGGTGTTGGATGAACTAGGATTTTGATATGCCCAACAAAATATATTTTGTCATGCAATGTCAGGTGTTATATCCCCATAAACCCTCAAGGTAAGTGGTATTACAAATAAACATAAGGTAACAATATTGATTACCTCAGGGATTACACATAATTTTATCAATAAATAGTTAGTGGCACGTCTAAACCGATTTATTTTTCTAGATCATAAATTCCATGTTATGATTGTAGATGGTGGCACAATCAATTGTTTAGGTAAATTCCATAATATAAAATTTGGGATGGGAGACTACAAGCTTGATTCCCCTATGTTTTCTATTCTCATGGGTGGAACAAATATTATTTTGGGAGTCCAATGGTTCACAACCTTGGCCACAATTGAAATGAAATTCCAATATTTTTTCATGCATTTTTTTTAATGGAAATATGTTTGAATTAAAAGGGTTACATGTAAAGTCACCTAAAAGGGTGATATCTCACCAAATTCACCTAATCAAGGGCTGAATACCAAAATTATTATTTTCGGATGAAAAAAATTACTATATTTTCAAGAAAGGGTAGAAAATTATTTAATTGTTGTGGATGATATTCCTTTAGCATAGCCACCTAGAGAGCCACTTTTTCAAAAATATCTCCTAATTTTAAACTACCATCCACTATCTTATCTGGGGTTATCTAACCAAAGGTTCAAGAAGTGAAAGAACATAAAAACATCAACAAGAGATGTTATCTTAGTCTCAAAGACAATTTTCCACTTTGAAATAATAATATAAGTTTTGAAAATTTCATTGTAAAAATGTTTCAACATAGATATAATTACTTGTGTTAGGTAAAGAAGTATCAATAAGTTTGGAACATGAGGAAATTATTCAGATGCACATTAAGAGGGTGAAAAAGAGAGTAATTATTGAGTATCTAATCAAGTAGAAGAATCAATACACTGAAGCTACAACATGGGAGGATTACTATTTCCTCTATCAACATCCAAATATCATCACCATTGAGGAATATAATTATTTGAAGAAGTCTCTAGAAATGGTAAACATCGGGAGAATGTTCCTTTGAATGGGAGGGTAATGTTAATCCTCAATACCATGTCATATATTGATATATGTATATGTATTCAATGGAAAGTTTCAAAATCTATGGAATGAGGCTAAAGAACCTCAAATATTTGCTAACTCAACCATGCACCATGAGATAAGAGATAAACAAGAGTTAATCCTATACATGCATCATAAATTTGACAAAAACATCAAAAACTAGCATATATACTACTCTCTACTCTTTTGAAAGCTATAAAACATTGAACCTATGAAGATCCTAGCAATCAAATGTGATGTTTGATATGAAACTCAAGCTTTCAAGAATGGAGTCTCACCATTAATGGCTTCAGGCCAATGGTTCTCTCCATATTACTTAAAACTTGGTTTAAGGATGCAAATGGAGGTGTTAGCTCAAAAATGGAGGAAGGAAAGCTTTAGATCAAATGTCTAATTAGCTTAAAGCTAATACAAATGAGATCCAATATTTCTTAGGCTTGTTTTGGTTTTGTGTTATGTAAAGTTGTAAGTTTGAATGGGTAGGCTTAGCCTTGTATTTATAGTTTTTGGTTTGGAAGAATTTGGAATTTGGGTGCATGTGGGACTAAATCTCAAAAATCACTTTTAGATTAGATTAGGATAAACATGCTTTAGGCTTAGTTAAGCTTGGTTTAGGCTAGTTTAGGCTAGTTAAACTTGATTAGCAAGTGATTAAAGACTCATTGAGAGTTGGTAGGGGTCTGGATAATCAATTGTGATTGATAGATAGCCTACAAAGCCAATAGAAGTGGTTTAGAGAGAAATAGGGAGGTTCTGAATGGTTGAAAGGAGGAATGTTTAGCTAATAAGAGAGATATTAGCCAAATAAGCTGATTATAGGAGGAATACAACCAAGAAAGTGTCGTAAATGGGCATCCAAGAATGGAGTGAAGAAGGGTTGATTAATGAAGTGTCATCAATTGGTTGAATTGGATGAAATGCTAAGTGTAAGCATATTTTAGGTGTCTACATTTTCCCCTCTTTGAGGTGGCGTAAGTAACGTCACTTCAAAGAAAGTAGAAAAGCATAAAAAAGTATAAATTTTTGAAGGGATAGAAGAAAAATGAGTAGAATGAAGGATTCCCCTTGATTTTCAATGGGGTGATAGAAGAACTTGATTGACAATCGAAAAGATGATAGAAAGAGAACAGAAGAAAGAATAGTGTGAAGAAGGAGAAAATGGATATAGAAGAAAAAGAGTATGAGGAAGGGGAATGAACTAGCATCCATCCAATTCCTTTTAAACAACTTTATGTTTTCATCATATTCTAGTGATCTTCATCATCGGTCCTTATTAAAAAGAATGAAAAAGTGTAGTATGACATGAAAATTCATATACAAACAAATATCCATTGCTAAAAACATCAACTCCATGCAACATACAATATGCAATGCAATACGAGAAAGTAAAAGATGCCTTACTCCATAGAACATACAAAATGCAATGCAATACAAGAAAGTAAACAAGCCAAACCTAAATAGAGAAACATAATGTAATGTTTTTTTATCGAGCTTCAATTCTAACCTATTTGAATTAACGAAAAGGGTTGTGATGGTTCCCTAAGAAAGGATACATGCAAGGGGAATTACAGAGAGGACAATTTAGTTTGATGATAAATTAATGTGCACTACAAAATAGTACCGCATAAACTCGTTGTGCCCTAGAAATCTGACGCAAGTAATCGACTTAGCTTTTGTTGATGGATGTAGATCAAGATGATCAATGAGTTGCGCACATAAACAAGTGAGAACTAAAGAGATACGTTTTCTAGGATGATTTTCAATTTTTAGAAGTTTTCTGAAACATATTTGAATGTTTTGATTTTTCTAACATATTTGAATGTTTTGATTTTTATAACATATTTGAATGTTTTTTTATTTTCCTAACATATTTGAATGTTTTTTTATTTTCCTAACATATTTGAATATTTTTTATTTTTCTAACATATTTGAATGTTTTTGATTTTTCTAACATATTTGAATGTTTTAGTTGATTTTGAAAGTTTTCTAAAAATATGTACAAGAAGACAAGGAAGTTTGGATGACCCTAGCGATAGATGGGATGTAAAAAGGCATAATTCTACGTAAGTACGAGAAAGGTGAAGATACAAAAATGCCCCAATGATTAGGTGGGAGTATTCAAAAGAAAAATATTCATAGGTAGAAGGAGGACCCAAGGCCATTATGAATAGGTTCAAGATGATGATGAACATAAACCAATGAAGTGCTGGGAAGGAGCAAGGATGCCTCTAATGTAAGTTGGCCTAAAATCACATGATAGAAAGGAAGGAGGAGATTATTTTTGTGAAAGGGGACAAAGGTGTCCGTAAACATGGAAAAAGGAATCTTATACACATGGATGTTCGAATGAAGTAGAAGAATGATGTGAATGATATGAATTCAGCCTATAAGCCTCACGATGAAGAAGTGATTAGCCAAAGGTATAAATAGTGAGACAAGATACGGGCTAGAGTAAGAGTTTGAACAAGTTCCAAATAAAGACACTTGCTAACATACTACTACTTCTTACTCATAGAGATCCATTAATCCTGCACGTGGAATTTATTACCTCTTGAAGGGAATATTTAATATACAATCGTTAATACACCTAGCCAATGTGTAGGAATGATTTATTTTGATAGGTGATAGGTGATTTGTGAATGAAGGGTGGAAGGATAACCATACATTGCTCTGCTGTGTCATCTAGGCATCCATAGCCCCGATGGAGATGCATTTGATTCTAATCACAACATTTCTCTACTTCCAGTTAGGTGTCCATAGCCCTGATAGAGATTATTGGAAATACCCCAAGAGAGAGTAATATATCAATTTACTTTTGCTTTTTAGCTTTTAGCTTTTGATTGATTGATTTTGTTTCTTTTTTCTTTCTGAAAACTTATTTCAGCTCTCTTGTTTGAAAAGGGGTTAAGAACCATAGATGGATTGATGGAAGGAGGTGGAAGTGATTGTGATGAAGACATTGTCTAGTGTCAAAAAATATGTCTAAAATTTCTTCGTAATAAGTTTATTAGATTTTGAATGTGATATGACCTCTAAGAGGTCAGTTGTTCTTCAATTTACCAAGGTGATAAAATACCAAGGTTAAAAAAATACCATGGAGATAAATGTCATAAAATGAGTGAAAAAAGGCTAACAAAAATATCACCAAAGGGATGGAAATGGTAGGAAGACTTACAAAAGAATAACAAGGAAGGGAAGAAAGAACATCCATGTGTACACAATACCTAGCTGCAATGTTTGATATTTGTACCTTTGATTTTTATTGTGTTTTCTCAATGTTTTTGTCTTTTTGCATTTTTTTTTTTATAGTTTTAGGAGGTTGGGACTAACAAAGTCACTCTGTGTGGTAAGATCCAACAACAATTTCTGTGACTTCTTTGATAAGGGAGACTAGGCATGTTTGTTTATCAAGCGTAATGTTATCTCCAATCTCAATGATCGAGGTGATCTCATACTCAAAAAATGACTGTGATCTATCCTGAAACAAAGATTGTTCATGTGGGAGCTTGAATTCCTGATTCATAGGTTTATGCACTTTGCACCATACTTGATGGTTGCATTGGTGTGCATTCTTGAATCACGTTTGATTTATAATTTTGAGATTGTTCGAGTTGTTGGGGGATTTTGAGCTCTTGGAAGTTTTGAACTGAGCTTGATAATGAACCTGTTTGGGTTTCTTATAAGCTAATGTGTGACTTTTCTGACCTTGAGAAGGAGAAGAAAGTGAATGTGGACATTTAGAACTGATGTGAGAAATGACCACGAGCTTTCCACAACCATTGATAGAAGAAAGATGTGATGGATGAAAAGGATACGGTCCAAGAATTAAAGAGGATGGGTTACTGGGAGGTGAACCACCGATAGAAGATAATGAAAGGATGTTAGAATATGGTCCAGCCCAAGAATGGAATAAGATAACAATGAAATACAAGAGGGTGACCCAATTATAGATGAGGAGGGATTACTCAGAGGGGTCTCATAGATAGAAGAGGATAAAGGGCTACTAGGATGTGGCCCAAGAATAGAAGGTAATGGGCTACCAAGAGGTGACCCACAAGTAGAAAATAGAGGGCTACATGGGGGTGGCCTAAGGATAGAAGAAGACAATGGGCTACTCAACGATGACCCAAGGAGAGATTTTGATTGAGGAATGATTATATATGATGAATGATTTGGTAATGAGAAGATAAACCATGGATCAATGCTAGACCCTAGCATCTCATCATGCTTAGAGGAAGGTGAAGATGGAATGCTAGAAGAAGAATCAAGTTCCATGACTTTAGGATCTTCCCCTATATTTTGATAAAAGGAATCAAATTATTTTCCCCAATACACGAGCGTATTGAGTTCTAGAAATAATCCTTGTTTGCAATCCTCTATAGGGATATCTTCATGTACTCTCGATTGTTTCTTCATTCGAGATAAATCAATCAATAGAGGTTGTTGTTCTTCATCCATGGAGGTTGACTAAAAGAAATAGACTCAATAAGTAGGGAATAGTGATTGATAGAAGAAGATGAAGATGTTGGATGATGTAGACAAGGGGAAGGGTTTACCATATCATTCCCACGAAGAGTTTTGATAATGATTTGAAAATATATCTTTTAATTTTGAGAGAAATCAATCAGTAGAGGTTGTTGTTCTTTGACCATAGGAGGTTGACTAGAAGAAATGGACCTGATAAGTGGGGAAGATTGATTGATAGAAGAAGATGAAGATGTTTGATGATGTAGACGAGGGGAAGGCTTGACCTTATCACTCCCATGAAGAGTTTTGATAGTGCTTTGAAAATATATCTTAGCACATGGCTTTTTTGTAATGGTTTGACATGGTTATAGACATTGATCTTTAGAAGATGATTGAGGAAATGGTATGATATGGTTGAAAGGGCTCAAGGGCCAAAGAGGCATGTGAGTTGGACTGATAGCAGAAGACGACTCAAGAGATGACGTAGGCTTGGTGGTGGGTGTCTCATGAATGGATGAATTAGATCTAGACTTAGATCATTTTTCTAAAAGATGACCTAATGTGGGAGAGAAAATAGGATCACATAGCCATCCATTAAGTTGCAATGTAGGAGTTGAATTGGATGATTGAATAGAGGGAATATGAGTTGTGGAACTCTTTGATGGAGGAAGAGGTCATTGAGATGACTGATGAAGGAGGTCCTATGAAGAAAGGGAGGACCGTGACTCAAGACCCGAATTAGATGTTCAATCGATGGAACTTGGAGTCACATGAGTCTTGAAAGGAGGAAGACGTCATTGAGGTGATTTGGAATAAAGGTCCTGTGAAGGAAGGGAGGACTGTGATTCAAGATTTGATCTAGGGGTATCCGAATAATAGTTGGGATCTCGAGTCTTCAAAAGAAGAGTGGGAATTTGAATGGTAGTTTGGATCTGAATTAGAAGAAGAGTGGGGGGAACCCGAATAATAAGTTGGATCAGAAGTATCCAAACCATACCACCGAATATGAGTTGAAGGTGGGGAACAGGGTACCTAATTGGGCTCTCCATCACGAAGAACCAAACGAGGTTTAGTTGTAATAGGAATATTGTGATTTAAATTCCTAAACCTATGTTCTCTATTGTAGTAAGTGTGAGAAGCCATGCGATAGTCAGTCATTATTGGCATCATTTAGGTACAAATTCCTAGACCTAGATAGTGGGATGGAACTCCTTCAAAGGGAAGGAAGTGACATGTTGATTCAAGTAGTATAACGAAACCAAATAGTCATTTCGTAAGTATGGAGATACGTGCATGATTTTTCAAGAAGCTCTAAAGAAAATAGACATCATGGTGAGGCAATATCGATGAGATCAAAAGGTACTTTCCTAGAAAATAAGTTTTTGGGTGAATAATCACAAGGAACAATCATGCAAGTGTGAAACACAAATCCAATGAATAAGGAAATACTCCCTAAAAATGTGTGTGCAAAATGATAGTTCGATGTAGAGATGATAAACACAATGTCGATATTTACGTCAAGCTAAAAATGAACAAGGCATAAATGTTAACAAAGGGTAGAGGTGACTCCCAATCAAAGGATACCAAGATAAGTTCAACAACAAAAAGGCCTAAATGTTTAAAGGGTGAGGTTTACAAATGTAAGCCATGTAACCATGCCAATTGGACATGTCTGTCAAGCTTTATGGAGAAGTGAGATATTAGTGTCAAAGTGGTATCAAAATGATGCAAACAAAGTAAGTGACACTCTTCAATATTTTGGACAATGTTTGAAGTAAAAATAAGTCAAAGTATACTAAGGATTTGCTAAAATTTGGGCAGTGTAATGCCACAATGTAGACACTTAGATCACGTTTACGAGAAACACGACATAAGTATCTTAATTGTGTTGAGACAATGCAAACAAGGTAACATGTAAAAAGGAGATCAAATGATGAATCAATCCTAGCTATAATGTTGATCTTGAAATCAAGTGGCCATCAAATATATGAGGACGCATCCACACACTTTATACATTTAACTACTCACCCGCAAACATGGATGAGTGTAAATGGATAAAAAGTGGTGAACACTATTTATGAAAACACTCCCCAGAAGATGCCTTCTCTTGTCCGAAATGGGAAAGAAGAATGTAAAGGTGTAGATTAAAATATGAAAATAAACTAAGCACCACTTAGGAAGAGTTTTGCCTCATTCAAAGGTGAGAAAAAAATCAAGCTAAGTGATATGTCATTTAATCTCATGACGAGATACACTTATATATAACTTCAATGGATTCATTACCATGTTTGAAAAAAAAGGTTCTGAATCCAAACAATTTATCACTCATGATGGCCAAGATGTGATAATGGACTAGTAAAGTGGGCTCTAAGACAAAATGGATTCCTTAATAATATCTCTCAACTAGGTGTTACAAGTTGTCTAAGAGCGATCACAATTTACCCAAAGAGTCACACTACCTGATTTGGGAGTATCTCGGCTTTGCTTTACCCCTTTTGATATAATGAGCAAATAGTGCGTTCGGCCATCACACTGGGGTCACGATACGTACCACTTGTGAATCTAACTCACGCAAAGTGTAAAACTAGTCAAGTGGGTAAGCGAAGCACTTCCTATTTCATCCAAGAGGTTACTTAGTGGTGGATTACTTTAGTGTTCCTGGAACCACCCCCATTATTTTAGCTTAAGGCGTTATGTCAAAGGGGTTATGTTCTAGTTGAATGGATAGGGACGTACCCTTTTCTAAAACCTACAATACATTGTGAAGGGAATGGTGTCTTTTTAAATTAAATGTTTTTTTAATTAACACGCCATTTGGTAACTCAGTATGAAAACATGTGTTACTGGGTTATTGTTTTGTCTTATCTCTTTTATTTGACATGTAATTTTGGTCCTACATACCAAGATTAGTAATTTTCCAAAATGTTATATAAAGGAGATAAGATGTTGTTTTTGATTTCCCAAATCATCCTAAGATGCAAGGAAAGAGCATACACAACAAGGTATCTCACTCAAATTTGCAAGAAATGGAAAATACCTAAGTAAAATGTGAAAATAAGTTCCTTTTAACCAACTTTGAAATCTAATTAAATCGTTTTGCAAGTACTAAGAAAGTAATGAAACATTTTTGATTCCCAAGATCACCTAGAAAGGCGCAAAGGAAGAGCATACGCATTTCAAAACCTTCATAAATAAAGATGAAACATTTCAACTAAGTTAGTATGAAAAATATGATGAAAAAAAAACCTAGTAAACCACTGTTAGTGTCACAAAAACCTTTCAAAGTGTTAGAATGGCCAAGAAAACAATTTTTCAAACTTTAAGATACGTTAGAAAATGACTATTTACCTAATAATGTAAACCATAAATTTTATATAACTAAAAATCCTAATTTTATGATTCCATTGCATAGTTCGCTTCAATACTTTTCCAACGCAACAAAAATGGAGTCATTTCAAGCTTGGGAGAAAATGTTATGGCCTCCAGAAGATTGGTGGTGAATATAATTAGATTCATACACGTCCATTAATGACATGTGCGTGCCTATTTCAATGGAGACGCACCTGTAATGATAGCTACGCATACCCCTATAAAATATGTAAAAATCACATAATTTAAAATTTTTTAAAAGCAAATAGGTTCTTGGTTAGCTAAAGAAGCCTATTTATATCTGAAACCCACAAAATACACATGATCAAGGATGATTTAGCCTACTTAAACAATGAAATCATGTAAATAACAAGCTATTTATCCTAAAAAATGAAAGTGGTTATAAAACTGAAAATAAATAGCTCAAAAAGACTCCATTAATGGAGGATGGACTTCATGTCCCATCGGGTGTGCCAAATGTATGCAATGGAAAGTTGAAAAAGATATGGAACAAGGCTAAAGAATGTCAAATATTTTTATCTCATCCATGCACCATGAGATAAGAGATAAACAAGAGTTAATCCTATACATGCATCATAATTTTGATAAAAACAACAAAAACTAACATATATACTAATCTCTACTCTTTTGAAAGCTATAAAACATTGAACCTATGAAGATCCTAGCAATCAAAGGTGTGATGTTTGATATGAAACTCAAGCTTTCAAGAATGGTGTCTCACCATTAATGTCTTCAAGGCCAATGCTTCTCTCCATATTACTCAAAACCCGGTTTAAGGATGCAAATGGAGGTGTTAGCTCAACAATGGAGGAAGGAAAACTTTAGATCAAATGTATAATTTGGTTGAAGCTAATACAAATGAGATCCTAGCTTTCTTAGGCTTATTTTAGTTTTGTGTGATGTAAAGTTGTAAGTTTGAATGGGTAGGCTTAGCCTTGTATTTATAGTTTTTGGTTTGGAAGAATTTGGAATTTGGGTGCACGTGGGACTAAAGCTCAAAATTCAATTTTAGATTAGATTAGGATAAACATGCTTTAGGCTTAGTTAAGCTTGGTTTAGGATAGTTAACTAGGGTTTATGCTAGTTAAAATTGATTAGCAAGTGATTAGAGACTCATTGAGAGTTGGGAGGGGTCCGATAATCAATGTTGGTGATAGATAGCCTACAAAGACAATAAAAGTAGTCTAGAGAGAACTAGGAGACTATGAATGGTTGAAAGGAGGAATGTTTATCTAATAAGAGAGATATTAGCCAAATAAGCTGATTATAGGAGGAATACGACCGAGAAGGTGTCATAAATGGGCATCCGAGAATGGAGTGAAGAAGGGTTGATTAACGAAGTGTCGTAAATTGGTTGAATTGGATAAAATGCTAAGTGCAAGCATATTTTAGGTGTCTACAATATAACTAACATGTGGCTAACATAATCTCCTAACATGTGATATTATATTTATTTATGCTTTCATTCACTTAGTAGGTCAAAATTTGTGCTTTGAATTACATGGTAGGGTATATATAAGATTTCATAAGTAATAGACAATCATCATATTATGAACTTGAGTCGTAATGTATGATTTGGAGGTTTTCCCTTAAAATGGATAAGTCATTGTACTTTCATATTGTGATCTCTATATTTTGGTGTTCTTTGGTGTTTTAATACTGCTAATATATATATATATATATATATATATATATATATATATATATATATATAAAAGTAATCTCATTACGTCTAATTACATCAAAATCAGATTAAACTACCTTACTTGAAATGAAGAAAGGCCAACACTAACTACTATATGATATTTTTATCTCTATTTTGTCCCCCAAAATTGATCAAACACGATCCCATGTAGGAAGAAATTCAAGAAACAGCTCTGTCGAATGAACCCATGCTTCAAATCTAGAAAATAGGTTGTAGGCGGGCTCTAAAATGGAATAGTAGGGTTGGGGAAGGAGAAAATAGTGTCAAAGAACTAGAGGCTCAAAGGAGAAGAAACAACGAAGGCTCAAAGTCATCGGGCTTTGAAATGATTCGAATGAGCCCCAATTTTTTTGATAAGTATAGAGATTCAACAAAAATGCCAAGTGTCCAAATGACACACCTCAAAATATTAGATCCAAAAGCAAAGACCCAAACAAACACTAGGCCTCCATGCATCTAGAAACTGAAAAAGTTACACTGTCCATTGAAAATTCTTCGAATCGAGTGGATGTTACCAAGTGTTGACTTGGTGTAATTTCAAGATAGAAGCCTAAGGTGGGGATTCAAACTTGCACCAACCTTCCATGTGTCCTAGGCCTAAAGAGCTAAAAGTAAAAAGGTGGACATGGTAGGCCTAAAAAAAGACTAAGTATAAAGGTATTAGCAGGAGCAGCCATGTGTCAGCTTGACACATCTCTAAAGGTAGATCCAAAATTAGAGACCCAAATGAGCGTTGGCTCGCCATGTAGTCTAAGTTAAAAGTGGGATAGAGTGGGCCCAAAATTGACTAAGTATATAGAAATAGCGGACGGTGCCACATGTTGCATCAACGTAATTTCAAGGCATGACCCAAAAGGTGATTCCCAAATGAGCGCCATCTCGCCACGTATTTAGGGCCCCAAAAAGTAAGAGTGGCTATTGAAAATTCCAAGAGTCTGCAGAGGCTTCCATGTGTCAACCTAATGCTCCTTCAAAGGTAAAATTATGAGTGGGTTTCCAAATGAGCATGGACCCTCCATGTGCCCTGGAGTCCAAAAAAGGGGGATAGGGTCGGGGTTGAATAGTCAAAGCAAAGACAGGCCAACGGAGGGTGCCAAGTGTCAGCATAATGCTAATTCAAGAGTAAAATTAGGGAGGGTTTCTAAATAAGTGCAAGGCCTCCATATTTCCCTGGTCGATGTATGAGCCCGTCAAGTAAAAGAACTTAGCCAAAAACATGAGGAAACTGAGAAAGTCGTGGAAGAAGCCACGTGTCATCCTGATACAACTTCAAAAGCCAAATCTAAAAGTGGTCCCCAAACATGTGCCTCCATGTGTCCAATTTCAAAAGACCCATTTTGACAACTGGTTACCACGATTTCTATACGGACCTAATTCAAATTTTAAATGGGCATATATTTTGACTTAGTGCTCAAAATTTGACAAATCTGGCATTGTTGGAAAGATATCGACCTCGTCTACACCATGGAGATCTAAAACTTTAATTTTGGAGAGGTTAGGTGGGGAAAAAATGAAGAAACATATTTATGACATTAATATAGGATCTATTTTCCCCAAAAACTAGATCAAATTTGATTTGATCCACTGTTCCTCCTCCTTTAAGGCACCGAACAAGTAATTGATGTAGACACAAAAGATTTGGGGCAGATTTGTAGGAGGCATTGATGATAGTGGTTGAGATTTGAACTAGTTTTCCCATTTCTCTCTCCTTCTTCCCTCTGTGTTGAATCTATAAAGGAAGGGTTGGGGCTCATTGTAAAGGGTTGGAAATTTTTGTTTTGCGCCTCCCTTATTCTTTTGTTCACAAAAGGATTTGTGGAGATTTTCTAACCTCTCCTTCGGGTTGTAATGCAAGTTTTTCTTCTTGGCCATTGCAATATACTGTATCGACTCCTAAGAAATAATATATATGTATGTGGATGTTTCTTGACCCTCTCATGTATTCGTTATTGTCTCTCCAATCTCTTATTGCAATTTGGTCATCTATGCATAGTGTTTGTATTGCATTTCATGGTCTGTGTTAAACTGCAAAACAAGGGTCTAACACTCCTTTAGTGCATCACCTTGTTAGCTTAGTTTATTTTCTTGCATCTCCTTGACCATGTCTCCTTGGTAAAATAGAGTAGATTTGGAATAGATCCTCTGTAATTTATGTGTATGCACCTAAATAGAGGAATAGGAACTGACCTTAATCTAGAGATCTCTCTCAAATCGTAAGGTCCCATACTTTGAGAGACACTCCATGTTGTAAAATCACACCGAGAGTCTCAACCCATCTAGTTGCAGACATTCAGGGGTGTTGTGATTATGCACTAATAGTTTTGGCACACCTAGTGGGATAGGTCTGAAGCACCTTACCACTTCATCTTAGTAGGTTGGTGTGTTCTGTTAAAGTTTAGATTTTTGTGGTACTTGCAAGCACATCTAGTGACTCCATCTCGGTCACTAACCCAATCCTTGAGTTATAAAACTTTTCCATCCATTTCCACTCATTTTCATCCATTTTCTTCTTCCATCTCTTTCATTTTCTCCCATTCCATGAAGTTGTGCAATCATGACTTCATTCCCTTCATGAAACTCACACTTACAACAACAATGCAGTTCACCTCCAATGCACTTCCTAACTCCTCCAAATCAGCATTATGATCAGACCAGAACCATTATGCTTACCCATATGAGTAGGGTCAAAGCTAGTTTGGCCATGGAGCTTATCAAGAACAAGGGGACGCATATAATAGTGACAACTATGTGGAGAATGCTAGTTTGTTGGATAAGATTTAAAAATGGAGGCCGACATGTTTGATCCAAGGGCTATAGCAAAAATGAAGGCATTCAAGATTGGTTGTAGGGCACCTTATCCATGGGGAGGCCCTTTTCCAAGACATTACAACCCTCAGGAGAAGCTTGAATTCATGGTTGAAGTGCTGCCTCAACTTACATAGTGGATTGAGGACATTGAGGCTTATGAGCAAAGTGCGAGACAACCTTATCAATGGGTAAGTCAATCACCAGCTCCCTATCCTTCATTTTCTCTTTCTCAATCTTTATCATTTCAGCATGATCAAGAGTCAAGCCCCTTAGTTGCTTCCCCAAGTGTTGATTTCTCTTCTCCATCTCCTGATCTTCCACCCCATTTCAATTCTTCTCCCCTTTTCTTTCCCAAGCATTCATTCCCTCTAAATAAACAAGAAGTTCCACCTCCCTCCCCACCACAAACAATTGCAAAGCTGGTTGAACCCCAACCTATCACTCCTCTTTCTTTTCCAATTTCATGTGGGAATAGATTCCAAAGACCAGTCAAGGAGAACAACAATAGGAGGAACCCAACAGAGAAGAAATAATAGAAGATATGAAGAGTTGGGTTGCCAGATTTAGGTTTACAAAGATCCCCTTGATGTTAAATCCAATATAGGAGGTCAAAGTTAAAGATCCAGTGGTGGCTGAGGATGAGTTTGCAGTAGAAGCACAAGAACAATAAGGATAAGATCAACAATATATTTTCTCTGAATGTAGTGTCCATGATGGAACTTTGGCTGAAGAGGATGTTGATCTGATCCAGGCTGCATAATCAGTCAAGAAGAAAGAAGAACAACAAGCTCTCAGTCTAGTTAAAGAGGAGCATATGGAGGTGACCAAGATAGATTTAGAGGCATTGAATCATTAGCTAATTCCACAAGAAAAGATAGACCCATCTCCCATCTAACCTCTCCAAAATTCTAATTTTTTGGAAGAGCCTCAACTCACTAGCTTAATGTTTGAAGATGAAGCTTCATATGGTGAAGATAACGAAGATTTTAAGATCACCATGCAAGGGGAGAGACCTTGCTACAGCAGGAAAATAAAGAGTTTGATTTCCTATTAGACTCAAAATAATTTTTTAATGAAAGGGAGGTAGTTGAAATTGTAATTTTTTCTCCCCCATCATTCATTCTTCAACCACAAGAACCTACTACCATGGAAGAGAACGTGAAAGCAAAACTTGCGAGCTTTACAACATGCCTCTCACATCACCCAAATAGGAAAATCAGTAAGAAGGCTCCATTCTTAGAATTGAAAATAAGAGAAAGGGGTAAATTCAAAGGACCGACCTTGTCCAATAAGATACTTGGCTTCATTAAAGCCAAGGAGAAGCCAAAATAATCATGCCTACTTCAGGGTATGAGGGTGAGTATCAAAGCACCAAGGGTCACCATTAACACCTCTAGGAGTCCAATGCAAATCAACTTGAGGAGGTATTTTCTATTAATGTTGATACCTTGCTGATATGGGTGGAGGATTTGCTTAAAGTTAGTTTTTCACTCATACAGGAAGCCATATTCAGTGTCAAATCATTTTCATGGCTGCCTCTTTTGAGAAAGGAAAGCTACTTATCCTTGCCTATAGTAGGATTTTTTTATCTTCTTTCTCTCTGGTTAGTGTAGGAGTAGGAGTAGATTTGATTTCAATAGAAGAAGTGCTTTGTCACACTCTACATATCACATTTGAGGTATGTATGATCTAATATGTGTACAGAGTGCATGTTGTTGTGTTTAGTTGCTCGAGGTTGTATCACCATGCACTTTAGTATGCCTGCAGTCCATCTCGGGAAGGAATGAAAGCCTCGGGTCAATACAACTTTCTACTCTCAGAAACCCCATTTCCAAGATTTTCTTACAAAAAATTAAGAAGACAGATAGCGGGCCATTATTATATTTTCAAGTTTCGTATTAGTATCAGGCCATTATTCTTGACTCCATGCCCAATGGATGCTTCAAGACTATTGGTCCCTTCATCTAGCAGGTAGATGTCCTCGTGAGTCACCAATTGTTATCTCTATTTTGTCCCCTGAAAAAATTGATCAAACAAGACCCCGTGCAAGAAGAAATTCAAGAAACGGCTCAGTTGAACTAACTCGTGCTTCAAATCTAGCAAAAAAATTGTAAGAGGGATCTAAAATGGAATAGCAGGGTTAGGGAAGGAGAAAATAGTGTCAAAGAACCAAAGGCTCAAAGGAGAAGAACGGTGAAGGCTCGAAGTCGTTAGGCTCTGAAATGATTCAGAACAAGCCCCTAAAAAATTGGCTAAGTATAGAGATTCAACAGATGCTACCAAGTTTCCAAATGGTGTACCTCCAAAGATTAGATCCAAAAGTGGAGACCCAAACAAGCATTAGGCCTCCATGCATCCGAACCCCAAAAAGTTGCATCGGTCATTGAAAAGTCTTCGAGTCAGTGGAAATTGCCAAGTGTTGACTTGACACAATTTCAAGATAGAAGCCCAAGGCGGGAATCAAAATTGTGCCAACCTTCCACATGTCCCCCACCCAAAGAGGGGAAAATTCAACACTTAAAGTTAGAAAGGAAGATAGAGTGGGCCTCAAAAAAGACTAAGTATAGAGGTGTTAGCGGAAGCAACCATGTGTCAGCCCGACACATCTCCAAAGGTAATTCCAAAAGCGAAGACCCAAATGAGTGTGGGCTCGCCACTTAGTCCAAGTTAAAAGTGGGACAAAGTGGGCCTAAAATTGACTAAGTATAGAAAAACAAAGGACAAAGTGCCATGAGTAGCATCAACATAATTTCAAGGTGTGGCCCAAAAGGTGATTCCCAAATGAGTGTCATCTCACCACGTGTTTAGGGCCCAAAAAGTAAGAGCGGCTATTGAAAAGTCCAAGAGTCTGCGGAGGCTTCCATGTGTCAACTCGACGCTCCTTTAAAGGTAAAATTTTGAGTGGGTTTCCAAATGAGCACGGACCCTCCACATGTCCCATGTCCAAAAAAGGGGGACAGGTCGGGGTTGAATATTCAAAACAGAGACAGGCCGTGGGAGGGAACCAAGTCTCGGCATGGCGCTAATTTAAGAGTAAAATTGGGGAGGGTTTCTAAATAATCGCCAGGCCTCCACATGTCCCTGATCGATGTATGACCCCGAGAAAAGAACTTATCCAAAAAAACATGAGGAAACTGAGCAAGCTGCAGAATAAGCCACATGTCGGCCCAACACAAATTCAAAAGAAAAATACAAAAGTGGTCCCCAAACATCCACCAGCCCTCCTTGTGTCTAATTTCCAAAGACCCATTTTGACATCTAGTTGCCACCATTTATGTACAGACCTGATTCAAATTTCAAATGGGCATATCTTTTGACTCAGTTCTTGAAATCTGAAAAATCTGACATTGTTGGAAATATCTCATCCTCATTTATGCCACAAAGATCTAAAAATTTAATTTTGGAGAGGTTAAGTGGGGAAAAAATTGAAGAAACATCTTTGTGCCATTAATACATGATCTATTTCCCCAACAACCAGATCTAATTTGATTTGCTCCTCTGTTCCTCCTCCTTCGAGGCACCGAACAAGTAATTGATGCAGACACAACATATTTGGGGTGGATTTGCAGGAGGCATTGATGATAGTGGTTGAGCTTCGAACTAGTTTTCCCACTTCTCTCTCCTTCTTCCCTCTGTGTTGAATCTATAAAGGAAGGGTCGGGGCTCATTGTAAAGGGTTGGATGTTTTTGTTTTGCACCCTCCCTTCTTCTTTTGTTCATAGAAGGATTTGTGGAGATTTTCTAACCTCTCCTTTGGGTTGTAATGCAATTTTTTCTTCTTGGCCACTGCAATATATTGTATCAATTCCTGAGCAATAATATATATGTCTATGGATGTTTCTCAACCCTCTCATGTATTCATTAGCATCTCTCTCGATCTCTTATTACATTTTGGTCATCTCATGCATAGTGTTTGTATTGTATTTCATGCTCTGTGTTAAACTACAAAATGAGGTTCTAACACTCCTTTGGTGCATTACCTCGTTAGATTAGTTTATTTACTTGCATCTCCTTGACCCTGTCTCCTTAGTAAAATAGAGTAGATTTGGAATATATCTTTTGTAATTTATGTGTATGTACTTGAACAGAGGAATAAGAACTGTTCTTAATCTCGAGAGCTCTCTCAACTCTCAAGGTCACACACTTTGAGAGACACTCCATGTTGTGCAATCACACTAAGAGTCTCAACCCATCTCAAGTTGCAGGAATTCAAGGGTGTTGTGATTCTTCACTAATAGATCATGTTAAGATTTTGAAATCCATAATATGCATCTACAGTCCACACAAAATCCTTGTCTCCCCACATTATATTTTTGATCAATGCATAAATATCATTAAATCCTCTAATAGACATATTATATAATCTCACTTATTCATGCAAGATTTAGACCTTTATGACATTATTGGGTGACAAATAATCCACTATAGCTCACACATTTTAAGGATCCATCTTCTTGATCCATATTGAGATATAAACATAATAAGTAAACTATCTTCTTCTAGATGAAACTACACTTATTCATATTCACCAACTTATCATTTTGCAAAATCTATAACAGCTTTCACATGAAAAGTTTTCTTCCTACATTTTTGAAAATAAAAATGTCATACAAATAAAAATTAACTTTCCTACTAAATATTTCACAGCTTTCTTCAACAATCACATGAACGTATTTGGTGCATTATTTATCCCAAATGGCATAACCAATCACTCTTACAATATATCCTATGTTTTGAAAGTGATCTTCCACTCATATCCTTATCTAATTTTGATATGGTGGTATTCAATATTCATGAATTATCTTTCTCCACTCAAGTAGTCTAATAAATAATACTTGCGTGACTATGAATATATATACTTGATAGTAATTTTATTGATGAATCCAAGATCAATACAAATTCTCCACTCTTCTTCCATTTTTTTGCGATACTATAGGTATTGTGAAAGGGATTAAATATTATCTCATCTATTTCAAACATTTCTCACACTTTATTTCTCAGGTACTCATTCTCCATAGACATCAACCTTTATGTGACCTTGTTTGTTAAAATAGGCCATGATATCAATTCATTCTTATGGATAATAGTGTGCATAGGTGGTAAACCATCTAGAATATCATTTGACATGATATCCATGTACTCACATAGCATCTCATGCAATTCTAATTGGATCTCCTCTATTTGTGTAGTTTTGTGTTCCCCTGTATTTTATGTGAGCCTTATAATGAACACACAACATTCACTATTCCCTTTTCCAACATTTAATAACTCCTTTCCTAAAATAAACAATATCCATGTACTCTTCTCCACCTCCACACTTGTATCCTTCAAAGGATTCAATGTGTACTCTTATCTGTCCTTCAATAATGTGTAGGTATTTATGTAGTCAACATCTACCACATTTATTTCATATTACCAAGCTTTACCTAACAACACATGACATACATCCATATGTATTTTATTACATATGAAATCATTCTCATATTCACCAATATTTACATGTACTACTGTATTTATCATCCATAGTAAATTGATGCCCCTTCAACAACCATGAAACCTTATATGATTTTTGGTGTGTAATTCACTTTAGACCAATATTCTCAACCATCTCATTAGAAACAAAATGATATATGAAATTAATATGAATAATATATTCACAACACTAGCCTCCATATTTTTAATACCTTCATTCAAAAAATTTAATAACACCTTGTTCATCATGAGATATATTTATTTTTTTATTCTTTTAAACTACTACTAGACATTTTACTTTCCACATCTACCCAACCCATAGTCTAATATAATTCAATCTATATAACTTAACTTTGATAATTAAGAGATTAGGCTTGGGAAAAGAGTGAAGGCCCAACCATATGGATATATTATATAGTTCAAGATAGGGTGCCAACACCATATAAAGAGAATAGATGGTTAGGAGGGGTTGGAGCTATATCCCTTTCCATTGGTTTAGCCCTTATATCCATATGTGAAGCCAAGGTTGATACCACATTCCCCTCCCTTTATATTATAGGATTAGGGTAGGTGGATTTATAGGAAATTTACCTTCTCAAATCCCTCTATCTATATGGGTTACTTCACGTCCCCCGTGCAATATATGGTTATATGTGAGATAGAGAAAATAAAATAGTTTAGGGGAATGGGGTACGTAAGATGGAAAAGTGAAGAGCATGGGAATCTACTCCTCTTCCTCGTACTGACCTCCCGAGGTCATGTTGAGACAAATGTGAATGGTTATGGACAAGCTTCGGATATAATGGAATATGTGAATCTAAGGTGAAGAAGGCCCTCCAACCTAAATCAATAATGGTTCATTCAGATATAATGGCTATTTAGAGCTCCAATCAATGTTGAGCTCTACTAAGATCCTGTTTCTTGATTGTTGGATACGTGGGAAGTGACCTATGGGAGCTTCGTATATATCTCCAAAAAGGTCATGAAAATGGTGATGGGTGATTTAGTGGATTTGTAGTGAACTATGGGTGATTTTTTGGTCTAGCCTAGAAAATATTAGATTGATTGGCTTCTATGTTTAATATGGAGAACTATACTATAATATCTGGTGGGAGTGGTGAGGATCTAAATACCAACGTTCATAAGCTGGTGTCAATACTTAACTGATTTGTAGGCCCGTTGGGTTGTGGGACTTGGGGATCACAACCATGAGTTCATGGTTGTTGTGGACCTATTATGGTCATGTGAAGAATCAATCCCTTCTCCCAACTATCCAATAATCATATGCCTTTTTAGCCTCTATGTTTAGAACTAGAAGTTGTATGATTTTCTCAGAGTACCTAATAGGTGTTCTGGAAACTTGAATGCGTAAGCTAGTATCTATGTCAATGAGGAGGTCTCCTACATCAGGTTGTGGAACTAAAGGATCACAACCAAATGTTTTCTCTTTTGAATCCTTGTACAGTCATTCGGGTGTTTTATCAAGGCAATCTATAGTTTGGATGGTTTGACCAAAATGTGTAAGCTTTGTCATCTTCGATGTTTAATCCTCTTAGCTTCTCACTAATTGCTTGTAAGTTTGTTGTTGCTCGAAAGAATTGTATCCTAAGGTCTTGATCTATATTAGCTAATGTGGTGGGTAGATTTGGTTGAGGCACTATGGGTTCAAATATATACTCTCTAGGCTCTCTAGGTCCTGTGATTGTCATACAAAATGATTCAACTTTTAACTAACATTAATAAACTGATTACAAAAGAAGTATTTACACTATGCAAGCATTCTTCTATTTTTGTATTTTTAATGATGTATTTCAATGAAATTAAAGAGAAGCTACTCTAGTATATTTATAAAATGGACAACTAATCTAGTAACAGAATAAAAACAAGCAAAGTAGCTTGGTATGGCTATTTTCTTGTGCAATTGTGATTTTATCCTAAATATCTAAGCAACTAAATATATTAAATTGAAAGACTCTCGATCCTACCTCAGAAGTGAGGAATGAATCACAGTTTCTTAGAAACTATCAATCCCCACAACTTCCTCGGTGATATCGAGAGAAACTTTTAACTAAAATGAAATAATTCACTACTCTATTTGATATGTCAGTAACTAGAACTTTGATAGCTCAAACCTGGTGTTTACAGAATAATGGTAAATCTAGTTGTGTGTGATTTCATCCCCTCAGTGTGATCTCCTCATTCCTTCATGTCCTTGTGAATCCAGAAAGTGTGTATATGATAGTATCAATAGAAAGATGGTATTCAAACAATGGCAGCTTTGGATATAGACCAAATACAATGCAAGTAGGAGAGAGATAGTGCAAGTGAACAGAGCTTGACTATGTAATTCCTAGTGGGATTTATTGTGGGAATACAACACAAGTGTACTTGAGAGTTTCAAAACTATCCTTGTGACAAAACAAAACCCTGAACTTTAATGGATTCTAGTCTAGAAATGAAGCTATTCTATGTTAAACTAATTGTATGAAACAACAATGGAATAAGACTAAACAAGAAGATTATGACCTCTAAAAAGCCAATAATGGAAGGAAAAAACATGAAACTAACATAATTCTAAGAAAGAAATTGAAAACTGAATAAGAGAATTGAGAGGATGAGGGGCCATTTGCTTGAAAACAAGCTGGCTATTTATAACCAATGCATTTACCAGAGGGTAACTCCCATTTGATCTCTTTTACTATAAACAAAGGAAAAACACTATTACCAGGGACCAAAAACATTAATGCAAGCCAAAGTGGTTGAAGAAAGCATGTAAAATCAAGATTTACATTTGACGTGATCGATCGGAAGGATCTAGAAAATGTGTAAAGGACCACCACCCTATGTAGGGCGGTGGTTACGGGACCACCACCTTGTCCTGGGGCGGTCACGGGACCACCACCCATGCAGGCTATAGTTTTGTCATTTGAAGACAAAAAGCAAGAAGAAAAGGGGGAAAAGGGAAAAAAAAAGCATGTGGAGGATGAGTGGGGCATGTGGATACAAAGTGTATACTTGGCGAGCCTTTCTGGATTCCGAACACCTTGCAAGGAGACTTGTATCATCATTGGGGCATGTGTAACATCATTCCGTGGTGTAGTACCCTATAATTTTAGGTACGTACATATTTCCCCCTCGGAGAAGCATCTTAGCCATGAAGAGGTGTAAAATGGTGGATCCGAGTATGGCGGTCCCAAAATGGGGAGTTAGGAGTTATACCTGACACACCCATGTGTTGGAAAGTCACCATCCAAGATCCCACTACCTGTAAAAATAAAAAAGGGGACTCAAGTGCAGATAGATAAAATAAATTGAGAAATAAGGCTGAATTGATATGAAAAGAGGACTTACCATCTACGTGGGGTTTAGAACTTACCTCCGTCGGCACTCCGACCCTGAAAAGACATTCAAAATCAAATTAAGAGGGCTATTTATATAAAATGAAGTCATTTTACTATTCATTTGTGTGATTGATTTGATAGTTTTTGAGCTCTGGGACCCACGGTGACGGTTTTTGATGAGAGTATAGTCAAAATGTTCATGGTGAGATAGCGATCATGCCTCCGAGAGTGGAACATCGACCCATGAAGTCTCAGGTTAGTTCTTCTTGATTTATTGTTTTTAGACCTAAAATGTGGAAATGATGAAATCTTTCTCTTGGGGGGGTCATTTTTGAAAATGTTAGTTTTAAATGTGTCTCTAGGGGGGCACCCATAGGGTAGGTTTTTATTTTAGCAAAAATGGTGTATTTGCTTGTTTTTAAGCATTTTTAGGGTATACAACCCATTTGGCTTTGCGGGACAGGACCGCCGCCCTATGCTAGGGTGGCGGTTATGGGACCACCACCTTAGAAGGTGGCGGTTATGGAACCACCACTCTACACAGGGCGGCGGTCCATGACAAAGAGGACCAAAACAATATTTAATTTATTTATTTTTGCATTTTTAGCATTTTTACATGTTTTTAATAGTTTTTCCAACTGGATTTTAGTACTAACTTACTCCTTTTTGTTTTTTTGGGTGTATGCAAAAGGAGGAGTATATTAGATGGAGCTAGGAGAGAGGAGTGTGATTGGCTCCCAACAAGTGTTAGAGGCACTCTCCCAGGTAGAGTGAGATACTCTTTAGAGGGCTGGTATTTGGAGGATTGCGTAGGTCCCTCACATTGTGCATGCTAGTCACATTCTATGTGACTTATTTTCATACTGGGATGTGGATCGGAACACCTTCTAATTGCCAAGAGTTAGGGGTGAGTGGTCCATCACCCTGGAGGATGTTTACCGTATACTTGGGGGTTCCATCCTTGGGTGGTGGTTGTCTCTTAAGACAGTCAGTATCGAGATCACGGTGGTTTAGTGGGCCACCTACATGGGAGATGTAGTTGTATCGATGGGATCGAAGAAGGGCATGAGGATCCACTCTATTATTGAGTCAGACATTCCCTTGCTCTCGTAAGGCCATCATGGGCATCCTTGCATCTAGACTGATTGGGGACAAGGGAGGGGACACCCTCTTATATTGTTGGGCCCCCATTATTACATAGATTGAGGGCCATGGATGTGTCTACACTTGGGGAGCATATATCCTCGGGACTACCTACCATGATTTATACAGGGTAGTCCGATTATAGGGACAGTCACTGAGCCACCCGACTCTTGTCATGAGTTGGGTGTATGAGCATATCACCCCATATGGGAGAGGTGTAGAGGTGGAGGATCCCGGGGCCATCAGGGTAGCGAGGTGGATGGGGATGACAATTCTTAGAGCACCCCACCAACCAATGGCCTCTCGACCACTATAGACATGGAGGCCACTCCTTATCAGGCCATGGTAGGGGTATGGGGAGAGGAGACTGTTACATTGATTTCCTGTCAGACTACACCACCAATTGATAGACAGGGTGGGGAAGTTGGAGATCCACCCCTTTGATAGAGTACCATAGCAGTTTGGCCTCCCCTATAGTGACATGCTTCCTCCGGCGGGCCAATGTATAGATCTATTTGTGAGGCTCGGGGAGGTCCTAGAGGCCGGGTTGGACTATTATTACTCTTGGTGTTCCTATTGCAGCCAGGAGGGTGGTACGTGCACGAGGGAGAGCCGGTGCTCCTCAAGCACCCTTACTTCAGATTGCCGTTGGTCCCGCCCATAGTAGTGATGATCCCATTGATGTGGACTCCGAGTCTAGGAGTTCACTAGGGGAGAGACAGAGGAGGAGACAGAGGAGATGGAGATCAGTGAGATGGGTGGGGGATGATAGTGATCCCGAGTGGCATGATACTTAGGAGATCCTACGGGTGAGAGGGCGGAGCGGAGCACAGAGAGGGTGACTCTAGTTTCAGAGGAGTTACTCTCTCGGGACCTTAGGTGGAGATGGTGAGTCCATTGTAGGCCATCACATTGCCCCAGACATGGGAGAGGGACACCAGTCAGTGGCAACATCAGTGGCAGGTGCGGATCCTAGAGATCCTTCTTGGAGGCCTGAAGATCCAAGTGAGTTGTCACTCTTCTCTTGACATTTGTTTTAGTTAGAATTGTCTTAGTTTGTTATTTCTTTTTGTTTTGTTTACTCTTGGTTTTATCTTTTGATCATTTTCTAACTTGTTTTCTCCTTTGTTTGCAGTGACTGCTGATGAGTGGTGAGACTTGATTCATTGAGTATGCACTGATACCTTGCTTCTCCCCTCGAGAGAAGACTCGTGTTGAGCTTTCCATGGATGTGGGGGAGCCTTCAGTAGCTAGGTAGGCATACTGATGTTTTTGCCTCTGTCTGGCATGTGGTGAAGATCATGACTTCTCTCCACGGAGGTAGTTGGATATAGGATAGCCAAGTGCTTGATGAGGAGGAGTCATTCTCGTAGCGAGACAGGTAGCTACTGGTCATGACCATGAGCCCTCGGTGCATTCGAGAGCCAGCGTAGCCGAGTCCTAGGCATGGTCATGCACCCTCTGAGGGATCCCATAGGGATTGAGAGACCATTTTTGTAGCATTTTTTAGATATCTATATGAGTGTTTTTGTACTTTTCAGGCTCATTGAGCATTTTGACCATGCCTAGTGCATGATGGCATTGTATATGAAACTTGATATATATATATATATATATATATATATATATATATATTTGGATCTAGACTCTTGGCATCTAGAATTTTGTGACTTGTTTCCACATGTGTACTTAGATGTTTTTAGAATACTTGTTTTCATGTTTTCAAATGTATGCAATGGATAACAAATGATAGTAAATAGAATGTTTTACTTTGTATGTTTTTGTAATGCTGATATGAGATGATACTAACATATGGTAGTACTGAACTTTTGAACTCTTTGGGAAATGTTTGTAATTTCTTCTTATGTTGGAAAAACATGATGAATGCATAGTGATAAAGAGATGAACTTGCCCCAATCCCAAATCCACGCAACTAGTAAGATGTGAGGGCTCAACACCAAGAGTTAGGAAGGGCACAAGTTGTATGAGTTTGATTGAATGGAATGATGAGAGATAGACAAACCAGTAATAAAAACCAAATTTGACCTACACACCTACCCTACTCAGAACTACCACCAAGCTTAGAAGGCCACTTACTTTCTAGTTTATCTAGACTTAGATTCATAAATGGCAACTTGGTTGACAAAATCTGGTTTTGAGGATTTGATCTCTTTGGAATTTGGATATTTGGATATTTTTTCTCTTAATAGAATTTGATTTGTGTTTTTAGCATACCAAGATTTGTTAATTTGTGTGACTGGACCCCCACACCCTACCTCATGCCACTAGTAAGAAGCATGGGTTTGTCACCAAAGGCAAGATATAGGCGAGTAAGGGCACTTCTTTCCTTTCCCAACCTCACACCACCAGTAAGAGATGTGGGCTTATCACCGAAGGTTGATGGGGCAAAGAAGTGTGTAAAATAAAATATTTTGTTTTCTTGGTGCTTTTGATTTCATTTGATTTTGACATTTTGATCTATGACTTTGGGATATCCTTTCATTCAAAGAGATTTAAGAGGGATAGATGTGACACCAAGAAGCTTCTAGAATAGACCATAGGCAAGGACAACTTCACCTAGTAGAAAGAAAGAGCAAAACCAAGTATGTAGGCCTTGGTATGGTTTTCATCAATGCTTGTCTATCGAACTTGATGAGAAGATTTGAAAATAGTTGATGATGTTTGAAGAGATGTGATTTGAATGCTTTTGCCAATATTTTCAGAAATTTGTAACAGATTGTTTAAGAGTAAGTTCTTGGACTACCATTTTTACAAAATGAGTGACAGAATGAAATAGCTAAAATGACTAATGCAATGTAGGTAGCTATAATGTACAAGTGGTGATTTTGATGTTTTATGCGTAAAACCATTTAAGATGCAAGGAATTGACAGTTTCACCAAATTCCTCACCTTCTAGTGTGCACAAGAGATACACACATTTCCATAGTCTTTCATGACTCGGTATGGGCCCAACCATTTGGGCTGGAAATTTCTTCCTTCACTAGTTTTCTTATCGATCCGGCTGTCTAGTCTTAGAACTAGATCTCCTTCATATATTTCTCACTCATATAGACTTTTTGTTATACTACCGGCACATCCAGTCAACATAGGCTCTATGCCTTTGTTTAACATTTAACCTGACCTCATCAAGGCTTTCTAGTTGAGAGAGGCGTGCCTCCCTATAAGCTTCTTCATCCAGAATCCCTTGTAATGAGATGCGGAGACTAGGTATTTCAACCTCAAGCGGGAGAACTACTTCTACCCCGAATACCAGTGAGAAAGGAGTTGCTCCTGTTGGTGTTCTTATTGAGGTTTGATGGGCCCACAAGGCCGGATATAGTTTTAGATGCCAATCTCTTGTTCTCCTTGACCATTTTGAGGAGAATAGCTTTTAACATTTTGTTTGTTGCTTTGGCCTACCCATTGGCTTGAGGGTAGTAAAGAGAGGCCGTGTGATGGTTTATCTTGAACTTGCTACATAACTCATGGACTTCATCATTTTTAAAGGACGTGCCATTATCTGAGATAATGACTTGTGGGACACCATACCTACAGATAATTTGGTTCAAAATGAATTTGGTAATTACTAAACCTGGTATGGTGGTGAGAGGCATGGCCTCCACCCATTTGGTAAAATATTCCATGGCTGTAATTATAAAATTATGGCCATCGGTTGATGAGGGAGAGAATTTCCCTATCAAGTCTAGACCCCACATGGAGAAGGGCCACGGAGTCACTATTGGTTGCAGGGATTGTGTTGGCATGTGAATCTCGTGAGAGAATTCTTGGCATTTGTGGCACTTACATACAAATTCCACTTGTGTCATGCTCGAGAGTGGGCCAAAAATAGCCCATCCGATGTATTTTGCAAGTGGTGGCGTGACCACCAAAGTGGCCTCCACATATCCCACTATGGGATTCATGAAGAATCTTCTTGGATTCTTCTATGTCGATGCATCTTAGAAGCATGTCGTCAAAGGCTTTATGATAGAGTACCTATTCTAAGACAACATATTTAGTGGTAATAATGCGTAACCACCTTCTTTGTTGTGATGTGGCACCTTCCGGGTATGTGTGGTCTATGATGAAATTGATGATATCAGTATACCAGGGACATGTAGAGATGGGAGGCCTAGTTTCAATGAAGTATACACACTCATCAGGAAAGTCTAGATTTACCCGTAGATCACCTCCATCTAGTGGATTGTTAGCTAACCAATCTGTAATGATTTTTCCCTTAACGGATTTTTGGTTTACGAATGTCAACTCAATTCACCCATTAAGGTTATGAAATGTCCAACCTTTTTAGATAAAGACCCTTACATGAGAAATGTTCGTAAATGATCTATCTTTACAATGACCCTCATTTCTTGGTTTAACATGTAATGTCTTAAATGTTTTGTTGCAAAGACTATGGCAAGGCATTCTCTCTCTACCTGTGTGTAACATGTTTCATAATCAAGCAATGTTTGCTAATGAAATAGACCGCATGTTCTCATTTATCATTGTCTTCTTGAGCCAGCATGCAGGCTAGCGAGACATGAGTGGCTCGTGAGTATAGGATCAAAGGGTGGTATTGTTTGGGAGGCATTAGCGTGGGTGGAGACAACAAGAAGCATTTAACTACTTCGAAGGCCTCATTGCATTCTTCAGTCTAATCAATGCTATAATATTTCTTTAATAGATTGTTGATTCGATGAATGGTAAAACTTAAATTTGGGATGAACCTTTGGATTGCACTAAGTTTCCCAAGAAATGACCTGATTCCAGACTCATCCGATGGTGGGATCATTTTGATAATATCCCGTATTTTGGCTGGATCAACATCAATCCCTCGTGAAGATATAATGTAGCCCAAAAGTTTGCATCCTGTTACACCAAACACTCACTTCTTTTTGGATTTAATGTGTGACGCCATATTCAATTAATCGTGAGAGGATGATATAGAGCACTTTTGGATGATCAAAATGTTTCTTGGCCTTGGCCAACAATTCATCCACATATGATTCCACAATTTTATGGATAAGATCATGGAATATATATGTCATTTCCCATTGCTGATACGTATGTAGCGCGACATTCTTAAGACCAAATGGCATGACAACGTAGCAATAAGTTCCCGGGAGTTATGAATGTAGTTTTAGCTTGATCATGTTAGATATTTTAATCGATTATACCCTAAGAACCCATCCATGAGGGACAAAAATTCAAATCCAGTATGCATCAACGATGATGTCAATGGATGGTAATGGGAAGTCATCCTTGGGAAAAGCTTTGTTAATATCCTAAAATCTATGCAAATGTGTATCTTCCCATTCTTTTTAGGATAGGAACGATATTAGATACCCATTGTGAATAGTCAACGGGCTTGATGAATCTCACTTGGAGAAGTTTTATTACTTCCTCTTTTACCATCCAAAGAGAGCCACTTTTGGCTTCATTGGTGTGACTTGCAAAATGGAAGAGGAATATCAAGATTAGAGGCTGTGTTCCTTAACTGCCCTCATCAGCTTTTTATAATTAAAATGAAGAGGTTTAAACTCCTAAATCTACTCTAAATTCCAAGGAGACAGAGATAAGAATGCAAAAAAAATTTTGGTTGCTTCCTTCTTCAATGGTGATGCACTTCTATTAGTTGTAGAACCCTGCTTGAAATTTCACAATCCACAAGGAAACACAACACAAAAATGCACAAATGCTCAAAATGTAATGAAAGATCAACAAGCAATGATAGATATATGGGAAAGGATTGAGGGATTTTAAAGGAAAGAGTATATCAACATCTCGATCCAATACAATGACATTACAAAGTGGTCCGAGAGGGCAAGAAAAGGTGCTCCATTACATGGAAATTTAAATTTTCTTCACAAATTCTGCCAAGGAGGAAGAAAAGGAAGGTGCAGAGCTGAAAAAGTTGTTCTCCTTTTCAAAATGAACTCATTCCGTCTTAAATACAAAGGTGTTGGGCACACCCCAAAGAGAGAAACATCGAAAAAAAAGTGCAAGGGGTTCAACCATTGACCAAAATTCCATCAAAATATGAATGGGTTCCATGATAGACCCATTCCCGACATTTTAACAAAAGTGATGAGTATCGAGAGAATGTGAGCCATTCTTCATTAAAAACGGTTTAAAAAACATTTCCTTGTGTTTTCCACCACGTTCTACTGCAGGCGTTTATTGATTTTATCTCTCTAAAATCCACAAAAATGCAATCTAACCCTAATAATCTTGGGCCGATAATTTCACCATCTTTCCATTGATATAAAGAACACAAAAATCGAGAAAGTGGATCCAAAGATATGGTGATTTGAACACTTTTAGGAAAAAATAGGGCCAAATCACACATGGGTGGAATTTTTTTTTAAATTTTTACCTTTTTGGTCATTTGGAAATTTTTAAAATTTCCCCATGCCCCCTAAATTGTGCCACATGGCAAAATTTTATTAGAAATGCCCCTATTTGCTCCATTTTTCTTTGTTTTAGCCTTTGGAAGATTTTCCAAAATTTCCCATGATTCAATGGAATTTTGAACACGTGTCACACTCAAATTGGGAGCGGGCCCATTCTTTCAAATTTTCATGTGGGTCACTTTGATATTTTGGGCTTGACACATGTCAAAACCCCATTGGATGTGGGTTTGACCCTCCTAAATTTCCTCGTGGGCTTGCTCTGAATTTTTTGCCCCACCTGGACACGTGGCGAGATTCTATTGGCTCTTAATAAGGGGGCGGCATTTTCCCTTCAATTTTCCTTTATTTTTTCCTTGGGAAAATTTCCCAAATCCTCCCCATGCTCCAATCTTCCCGGTTCCCATGACACGTGGTGCATTGTGATTAGGTTAAAATGAAAAATTTCCTTCTTTGAATTTTGGCGCCCAAGCACTTAGCAAAAATTTCAACTTTTCCTCCGCCTCATCAACCCTCCGGACCTTTTAGGACACGTGTCATATGTTTTTTTATTGGTGTCAGGAATCCTCCAAAATTTCTATGTAACCAAAACTTAGCACAAATTTCAAAATCTTCCCCCCACCATGACATGTGGCCATTCGATTTTCAATTGGTGAGGGCTGCATTTGAAAAATATTTCCTTTTGAAACCTTACCAAAAAAATTGGTTAAAAACCAAGTTCTCTTCCGACCCATGCCACTTTCTTGGATGCATGGCACGTTCTCATTTGTGACTATTTTCATGAGAAAATTTCCCACAAAACTCCACCGAGTCATAACCAAAAGTACATGGAGTTTTAGGAAAATCCTTTTTACCTTTTTAAAGTTGAGAACCCTTAGATATCATCTAATGGTGCCACTTCTAGAAGGTTTTGAATCCATGTGCTTTAAAAAAAAATATTATCTGAGGCACAGAGGAAAAGATGAAAGGGAGTTCCACAAAATGAGCTCACATTTTGTGGATAACACACCCATTATGAATAGTCAATGGGCTTGATGAATCCCACTTGGAGAAGTTTTATTACTTCTTCTTTTTTACCATGAGAGCCACTTTTGGCTTCATTGGTCTTGAATTCTATTTAATTGGTTTCACATCTGGTTTAGTGATAAGATTATGTACCATGACTTGTGGTGCAATGCCCGTCATTTCTTTATAATTAAATATGTGAAAGTTTTTTGATGTTCTTTGAGGATTTGGGTGTGTATTTCTATCTCTTTCCAGTTAACGAGGTTCCCAACTTCAAAATTTTTGGTTCTTCCTCCATTCCAATGTTTATGTCAATGGTTTCTTCTATTAAAGAAGCATTACCTTCTTCAAATTTAGGTGGGGCTGAGGTAGTTCAAAATTTCTCCATCTTCTATCTCATAGATATCGAGATCCTTTTGTGGAGGAGACTCTACCATGGGATTTCCAAAATAGGAAGAGGAATGTGGTATTAGGGAAAGATCAACTATACGGTGAGCAAGGTGTAGCTCTGCATAGGCATTTAGATATTCGAGAGTGACTCTATCATCATCAAAGTGATCCATGATAGAAAAATCATCCTCAACTTCTCCATGAGTCAGGAGTGAGTTTGTTGGTATTTTACGCACTAATGGTTCAGTACATGAAGTGATACCATGAAATTTGTATCCTCTAACTCATTGTTTGGGGTGAAACGGGAAGCTGAGGTTGCTATCGAGTTATGCAAGAAGGTTCTTCTCTCGTGGGATTGCTTCAATTGATATGAAGTTAAATCCCTTACTTAGATCTAATACTGTTGTTTTATAGAGTTGTAAATGCTCAGCTCTAGTTTCATATACCTCAGAGACTTGGTTTGCAACCAATTACAAGTCTCCTAGTACTCTAATGTTGTCGACACCCATTCTTTTAGCTAGAATGAGGCCAAGGAGGAGAGCTTCGTACTCAGCCCCATTGTTTGTACATTCAAAGTTTAATTTAAAGGTGAAAGGTAGGATATTTCCCTCGGTGAAGTAAAGATTACTCCCACCCTAGCTCCAAAGTGACATCTAGCTCCATCAAAGTGGAGAGTCCAATACTTGTTTGGAAAAATGGATGTTGGGATATCTGTCGTATCTATTTCTTTTGCTTTGGTTACCTCTACCATAAAAACTTCATCTAATGGAAGAGAAGAAATTCCTAGGGTGTGTCCCATACCCATGGAATCAAATGGTAGGAGAATAGGTAAGTCTTTCTCCCTCAATTTGAAAATTTTGTGGTAGTCCCTAGTGAAACTATTTTTATAACATTGGTCTCACTTTTGAGTGCTAGAATGTCCTTGGCTAGATTTGTAACTTCTAACTCTGTGGTGGGTATCAACTCTTCTTTTGGTTTTGAATTAATTGGTTTGATGAGTTGATTTGTTGGGAGTTAAAATTCGAGTGAACATCTTGGTGTTTTCTTCAAATCAGCTAGGTGTATATCGAAGGGTTTTGGGTCACCTTGTGCCACAAATATTTTCCCTAAGTGTAGAAATCTTATTTCTTGGAATAACATGGAAGGGATTGCCTTCATGCGGTGTATCCATGGCTGACCAAGGATCATATTATAATTGGTTTCCTGATCTATAATATAAAACTTGGTGAGGACCGTCTTGGGTCCTAAAGTGATTGGTAAAACTATGGTTCCAATCGAAGTGGCTTTGAGGCTATCATAACCTCTTAGCGTATTTCACATTGTGGAACAGTTTGTCTCTCCATATCCTAACTTTTGAAGAAAAGCGAAGGGGACTATATTAACTACTGCCCCATCATCAACCATTACACGTTTAACATAATTATTGTAGACCCAAACTTGTAAATGTAAAGTTGGGTCACCTCTTCATGTAATTTCAGCATCTCTATTGGCATTTTGCTTATATCGAATATAAATTTGTATCCCTATCTAGCTGCCCCAAGGATAAACGTCAAAGTCCACATGGTTTACTTGCATTTTCGGGGAGGAGTGATGTTGATTAAATGACCAAGGCCTAATGCTTCTAAGAGAGCTCTATGGGTGGGAGATTTCTTTAACAAATCCAAAAAGGAGATGTGAGAGAAGGTTTTAGTTAAATCATTAATTAAATCATAGGCACCTATGGGTTTTACCAATGTTTGTTGACTGTTGTCTAGTTCCAATGGATAACTTGGAGTAGGTTGGGATGAATAATCCCATGTTCTTGTTATGGTTTCTATGGGTAGCTCGGTGTCTAACTCCACTAAACCAACTATCTTAGTTTGAGGTCAAGTTCCTAATTGGGGTGTGATTGGTGGATTTAATGAAGTTGAAGCTTCATGATCATTGTTTCCTATTATGACACCCTTGTTTGTTCCATTAGGATCTAACTGTTATTGTTAGAGTGGTTTGGGAGTGGATCATTAAAGATCTTGAGGGGTGCATTTTGAGGGGAAACTACCCCTACATAAGTGTTTGGCATGGGTACTACAAATTTGCTAAAAACATATCTATAAAGAGTTGTTTTTGATCTTTTGGCAAAATCTGCATGAATTTATTGTATTCACAACAAGTCCTAGTATCGTGGCCTTGAATCTTGTGGAAGCCACAATATAGATTGGGATTATAATTTCGAGGTTGTTGATTTATAACTGTTGTGGCCCAAAATTATGATAAGGTTGCTGGTTGTTAGAGTTAAAATTTTGAGGTTGTTGCCTTTGGTTTTGACTCTGATATCTAGTTGGTTTTGATTTAGACTTTGTGTTTGGATTTTTCATCATCGTTTTTTGTTGTTGTTTCGTGGTGGATGATTAAAATCCACCGTGTTGATTTTGGAGTAAAATTGTTATTTCATTGATTATTAATAGGTGGTGAAATGTTTACAATGTTTTCCTTTTAACTTGGTCAGTTACTCCATCTGTTGTAACTCCGTGTTCTTGTTAAGGATTTTAGGTCCTTGATTAGCATTCCTATATTAGAATAGGCCACGGTGTTTTGATTGGGAGTGGTTAATTTCCCATTTGTCCCATATGTCTTACGACCACTATCTATTACTGCTTGGTCGATTCGAGAGAGCACTCTCAGTACTTCATCATAAGTTCTTAGTGGGAACTTCTGGACTTCTTCCTTTATCTCTCTATTGAGAGAATTAAGGAATAAATTGCATAGTTCCATTTGATCCATGTTTGGAGCACTTGCTGATGAGTAGAGAACCATACGCCATCTTTGAATAAAATGAGTAGCAGATTCATTATGTTCTTGTTTGATATGCAAGAACTCCCTGATTCCCATTCTTAACAATTTGTTCATGTCAAAAGCTTTGATGAATTCTAACACGAGTTGTTTAAATGAGTGTATCGAGGCTTCAGGTATTCTATAATACCAATCAAGGGAAATACCTTCTAAGGTCTTAGGGAATATTTTAGCAACAACCCCATCCCAAGGGAGTAACTCCCATGGCTATGGCATAGGCCTTAATGTGTGCATTTGGGTCCCCTTCCCCTTTGTATTTGGGAAAATCGGGAAGAGGTCTTGGAAGCATAACACTTCATATGGTGAAGTCTAGGGGCTCTTTTAAATATTCTGAATAAGTCCCTACTGCGTAGGCCTCGACCATCGATGGGGCTTACTGAGGGGGTTGAGGTGGAATGGGTTGTTGATATGGAATAGCATATACATTTGTAGGGACATAAGGGAATCCTTGTTGGTTGAACGAACATCCTAGGAGAAGATAACATGTCTCCTTGTGGTGACTTTGAATAAATGTTTAATTAAGGAGGAGCATTATTTTGGTACGGGTTGTTTGGTGCCAAGCTAGGTGGTGTCATGTTTTCAACAAGAACATCATTTGAAAACACGGTCCTAGTTAGCATTTGTTGTGGATAACTATAAGGATTTTGAGGAGGCATGCCTAACGTGTCTATTCCTGTAAGGAGGTCGACCTGACTGGGATGATGTAGAGGGTTGGGGATTCCTGCTTGCCCAAAATATGAATTTTGGTTTTCTTGAGAAAGTTCCATCCCTCTAACCTTTTTAGCTAAGGCTGAAATGACCTCCATTGGTGAAGACACACGGTGTTTTTGTCCTTAAGGGTGTTTGTTGTATAGCTTGAGGTTGTAAAGGGGTATGATACCCTACTATGAATTGATCATTACCCTACCAAGCTTCACCGAGGGTATTTCCCATAGGTGGAGGAATGGGGGTGTTTTCTTGGAATAGGGTATCGATTGTGTTTGCAAACTCCCTATAGGTGGATACATATTTTGAAGCATTGTTCACTTTTAGCATAGCGTGCTAAGTACTCCTCATCCAAAAATGGGAGTGGATCTGACTTTCTATTGATCTATGGTCTAAACAAGACTCAGGAGATGAAGTGGATTCTTCAAGAATGTCATATTGTTAGAGCTGATGGCTCTAGCTATTGTGTTTGTGCAAGCTGATCAAACTCCTCAATTTGGAATGAAAGAACTTGAGCTAGTTCTTTGAGGGGGAGTTTGAGATGACAAGTAATTACTTGAATAGTTATCATCCCATGCAGAAAGTGAGGTGATGGTTGCCTATTTATTTGACTATAGTTTGTTTCAGACTTGAGAGAGGTCTTCCATATGCATCGTATCCCGACATATTCGGGGGTATATGAATACCCACAGAATAATGGGAAAGAGCGAAGGTGGATGAGAGAAATGAAAAATAATAAAAGGAAGAACTTGTTTTTCACGTCGGGTTCACCAATTTTGTACGATGGAAAAGTGACATGTGAGCATGGGAATCTATAAGTACCTCTTCCTCGTACCCAACCTCTCGAGGTCATGTCGAGATAGCCGGTGAATGTTGAATGCGAATGGATATAGACAAGCTAATCGGGTAATCTTATATCCTCAATACACAATAATGGAATCTGTGAATCTAAGGTGAAGAAGGCCCTCCTAACCTGAATTGGTGTAATGGTTCGTTCGGATATAATGGTTGTTCGGAGGCTCCAATCAATGTCGAGCTCTACCGAGATCCTGTTTCTTGGTTATTGGATACGTGGGAAGTGACCTATGTGGGAGCTTCATATATCTCTAGACAAGGTCATGAAAATGGTGATGGGTGATTTAGTGGATTTGTAGTGAACTATGGGTGGTTTTCTGGTCTAGCCCAGAAAATATTAGATTGATTGGCTTCTATGTTTAATATGGAGAACTGTACTATAATATCTGGCGGGAGTGGTGAGGATCTAAATACCAGCGTTCGTAAGCCGGTGTCAATACTTAACTGATTTGTAGGCCCATTGGGTTATGGGACTTGGGGATCACAACCGTGAGTTCATGGTTGTTGTGGACCTATTATGGTCATGTGAAGAATCAATCCCTTCTCCCAACTATCCTAATAATCATATGCCTTTTTAGCCTCTACGTTTAGAACTAGAAGTTGTATGATTTTCTTAGAGTACCTAACAGGTGTTCTGGACAACTTGAATGCGTAAGCTAGTATCTATGTCAATGAGGAGGTCTCCTGCATTAGGTTGTGGAACTAAAGGATCACAACCAAATGTCTATTCTCTTTTGAATCCTTGTACATCATTTGGGTGTTTTATCAAGGTAGTCTATAGTTTAGGATGGTTTGACCAAAACATGTAAGATTTGTCATCTTCAATGTTTAATCCTCTTAGTTGCTCACTAATTGCTTGTAAGTTTGTTGTTGCTCGAAAGACTTGTATCCTAAGGTCTTGATCTATATCAGCTAATGTTGTGGGTAGATTTGGCTGAGGCACTATGGGTTCAAATATATATTCTCGAGGCTCTCTAGGTCTTGTGATTGTCATACAAAATGATTCAACTTTTAACTAACATTAATAAATTGATTACAAAATAAGTATTTACACTATGCAAGCATTCTTATATTTTTGTATTTTCAATGACGATTTCAATGAAATTAAAAGTAGCTATTCTAGTATATCTATAAAATAGACAACTAATCTAGTGGTAGAATAAAAACAAGAAAAGTAGTTTGGTATGGCTATTTTCCTATGTAGTTGTGATTTTATCCTAAATATCTAAGTAGCTATATATTTTGAATTGAAAATAATCTTGATCCTACCTCGAAGTGAGGAATGAATCACGCTTTCTCGAAACTATCAATCCCCACACTTCCCCGATGATATTGAGAGAAAATTTTTAACTAAAATGAAATAATTCACTACTCTATTTGATATGTTGTAACTAGAAATTTGATAGCCCAAACCTGGCATTTACAGAATAATGGTGAATCCAGTTGTGTGTGATTTCATCCCCTCAGTGTGATCTCCTCATTCCTTCGTGTCTCGTGAATCTAGTAAGTATGTAAATGATCATATCAATAGAAGATGGTATTCAAACAATGGCAGCTTTGGATATAGACCGAATACAATGCGAGTAGGAGAGAGATAACGCAAGTGAACAGAGCTTGACTATGCAATTCCTAGTGGGATTTATTGTGGGAATACAACACAAGTGTACCGAGAGCTTAAAACTATCCTCGTGAAAAATAAAACCTGTAACTTTAATGGATTCTAGTCTAGAAATGAAGCTATTCTATGTTAAACTGATTGTATGAAACAACAATGGAATAAGACTAAATCAAGAAGATCAAATGACCTCTGAAAGACCAATAATGGAGGAAAAGCATGAAACTAACATAATTCTAACCAAGAAATTGAAAGACTGAATAAGATAATTGAGAGGATGAGGGGCCATTTACTTGAAAACAAGTAAGCTATTTATAACCAATGCATTTACCGAGAGGGTAACTCCCATTGATCTCTTCTACTATAAACGAAGGAAAAACACTATTACCGGGGACCAAAAACATTAATGCAAGCCAAAGTGGTTGAAGAAAGCGTGTAAAATCCAAGATTTACATTTGATGTGATCGTCGGAAGGATCTGGAAAATGCGTACATGAATGCCACCTGCAAGCGGGTGGTGGTTAATGGACCACCGCCATGTCCTAGGGGGCGATCACGGACCACCGCCTAGGTAGGATGGTGGTTTCGTCATTGAAGAAAAAAAGAAAGAAGAAAAGGGGGAAAAGGGAAAAATAAAGCATGTAGAGGCTGAGCAGGGCATGTAGAATACAAGCGTATACTTGACAAGCCTTTCTGGATTCTAAACACCTTGCAAGGAGACCTGTATCATCATTGGGGCATGTGTAATATCATTCTCGGTGGTGCAAGTACCCTACAATTTCAGACGTACGATGCACGCTCACCAACCTTGAATCTATATGGTTTAATATCCTACATATGTTTCTATGAATTATTGTGAAAGATTCCAATTCTATACTAGAATTCACCTTTCCCTCACACATTACTCTATTGTATTCATGACAAAATATACTCCACATTTAATGTAAATTGATAGGAATCCTCAATAAATCTTGGTTTCATCATACTAAAACTATCTTGAATATAAATGAGTAATCCATCGACATACCTTGATATATTCTCTACATTTTCATTCACACAACCCACTTAAATATTTAGCTGATATAAATCTCCATGTATTTATTGAAAATAAGTTGCTTTCGATGTAGATTATGTAACTTTCTAAACAAATGATATTGGTAATCCACATGAATGAAATTAGCATTTAATTTTTCACCACTCTATCTAAAATCTATATTTTATCCTTACTTCTATGCCATTCTTTGTCTCGCATATGTTCTAACTACAAATACTCTTGACTCTTCATTAGTAAATAAAAAACTACCTTGTGGAGATCTTCCGCACCTTCATACTCAAAGTGCTCAATTTTTGTAAACCAATCGCTGATTTATTCTATGTCTAATATCTTAGAAGAGTTTGAAACTTATATGTTTTTCTTGCTACCAAAAATAGATGATCACATGCAATATTATATCCTCTTATTCATTAACATGATATTCCTAAAAAAATTTATCCTCATAGGATGATATTTCATGTTTATCATCACCTATATCATCATCCACCACTACTCCTCTTTAATACATGGTTTTCTTCACCTCCAAATGTGATTCTAATCCTCTTACCATCTTCACTAAGTCTAAATATTTCATAATTCTCTTTCCTCTAGCCATTATATGTGTCCTTTCATCTTTCCCATCAATCAATCACCAAGAATTTTTTGATCTACACCTTCTACCCAACAACCCAAATGATAGAATATGTTTACCATTACTTTCTACCCACACTCACTAGTATGAAAATAAAAAATTATAATATAATTCACATACTATTCACTCGAATCAATGTCTATAGCAATATTCTCAACATGAATTAGAAATTCTTTCTCGATATTAAAATTATGCAATCAAAAAAGGTATCCTAATGAATGGATTCCTTAGACCACGCTACACAAATTTTAGATTTAGATCTCACCAAAGAAAGAATCCATACTTCCGGTGGTATTTAAGTGGAGTGTTTAAGTTGGATGGTTATTTCCAGCTCCACCCAGTTCAAATACCAATCAGGAATGATACCCATTCGGGGTGGTAATGTCGAGGTGGCATGGATGGTATGCTAGTTTTCATTGAGGTAGTTTCTGGATTGAGAAGACCTACACTAGATGTGTGTTCAAGAATGATGGCTCATGATTTTCTTGTGGTGTGTGCATGCATGGTGGCTCATTATTTTCTACATGTGTGTTAAAGGGTGGCAACTTGTTCACTTATGGTGTGTGCATGGGTGGTGGCTTGCGATTCTCTAGACATGTGTTCATGTGTGGTAGCTCGTGGTTCACTAATTATTGAGCTTAACTATTATATCCTTGTTGATTTTACTCGATTCATGGCTCCATCCAAAAGCATTCATCCAAGTTCGTAGCTCCAGTCAAAATCATTCATCTATCAAAAAATAAATAAAGAATCCATACTTAATTTAAAAACTAAAATATTTTTGCATTAATATGAGGATAAGCTTACATATTCAATAATAATGGCATAACACTCCAATGAAAATATTATGAAAATACTACAAAAATTCTCTAATAATTTAATTATGTGACATATCCTAAGATTTTAAACCTTGGAAAAATTCTACGAACCTTACTTGGTTCAACTCAATCCCTATTGATTAATATCTTGATTCCCCTTTCTGTAATTTGATGATAAGTAGGTGCATTATATGCTTATAATTCCATTCTATTGATATAATCCATAGTGACTTTAGCAGAAGAAATGATATGCTTTTGAACAAAAATATACTTTGTAAATATTCCTCAAAATTTATTAGATCATCATAGATCTACATGAAGTCTCCTTTATTGGATCACCCTTATCGGATCATTTGGATTATTCTTGGGAATGAGAAATGGATCAAGATGCATGTATTAATTTGAAATATATCAATCTTTATACGATAGTTTTTAGGAAAAATCCAATCATGATAGAAATGGAACTAATTCAAAAATATTACAAGATTTCATAGCACAAAAATATCTAATGAAATATGTTGGCTCCCGTGATCTACACCACCTATCAGATGAGTGAAGAGAGGAAGATATGTTGTTGTATATGTGTGACTCTTTTGTATTTAGGGAATATTAAAGGAAATAAATTAGAGGGTGGTTAACCTCTTCCTCTTTAGGCTCTATAAACCCAGGGGAAAAACCCTAAAGCAATCTAAGTGATGTCAAATGAAATTGATAATGTAAACATAGTAAAAATACCCACCCTAACAACTTAACCTCTATAATTTCCCACCAAATTAGCTATCACTAGTAGAAGAATAATAAAGCTACTTGATACTAGGAATATGTTGTAAACAAATAGATCATTAGAAAAAATATATATCCAAAGTTGTAGTGAAAATCCCTCTAAAAGTATGTAGGATTTAAACAAAGGTATCATAAGAGGAAAGTAAAGAAAGATTTAATTATATAGGGAGAGTTTGATCATTTTAACTTCAAATGCACCTTGTCTATTGGAATAATCATGCAAAGATAAGATGATAGAGTCAAAATAGCATAAAATCACTTCACTATACACAATTGCTTTGATTCCCACAATTCATATAATTAAGAAACCACATACACTGAGATTTTCCTAATTATCAAAAAATTGCAACTTAGAATCCAAAATATAGCATTAGATAAGCTTTTTGAGAGAAAATGAAACTAGAATTTCACAAGGATTTTATAATTATGTACTTTGGTGATTACACATATGACCTCTATACCTAATTACCAAATGAAAATTCCAATAATCTAAGTGAATACAATTTTGAATCAAATGATAGATTCCATATAAATCCACTATCTCATTAATGGCTCAACAAAACATACCTAATTACTCTATCATATTATTATTATAATCTGCTTGAATTTATTTCTACTAATATTAACTCTAACACCTAGAACATGTAGTCACAAAATCACACATTTACTATTACATTTATACCGCATGGGTATGTTAATTTATATATAGATATTACATGATAAAATTATTCAATAATGACCCATCTCTAGGTATTTAGGTCGAGTTAGTCAGTTTCATTGTGCTTTTTCTAGTTCATTCATTAGTTGTCTCTACAATTTTGGCCATCTTTCAGGGTGTCTTAGATGTCGTAATTTGTTCAGTTGTCATCTTTAGGTCTACACTGGGCACCCTAACTGTGATTTTAGGCACTGTGTCATCATAATTTTGGTCTTAATTTATTTATTTGAGGTTGGTCCTAATGGTCACCCCGTGTATTCCCCTAGGTCATAGTCGGTAGTTTTGGGTCACTAGTGTTGAAATTTGAGCAAGAGATCCCTATATAAACAAAGCATACTCACCACATTATGGGTGGACATCACACACATCAAGGGAAACTATCTACTAAGGCAAGGGACTACATTTGGGCTTCTTCTACATCTACATCACACAAACACAAGGGGAAAGGGTTGTATTCTTTCCATTCTATCCATTATTTTGCATTTTACATCTAGCTATTGCCCCTTATTACCACGTCATTGGCGCTAGGGCATCCTAGGCACAAAATTACACACACATGCACCAAAACTACATCAGGGTCTGTAATGTAGTGCAACACTCAACATTAAGTCCACTAGTTTGGTGGTTGAGGATAGTCTGACCCCACTAACCTTTTATTTTACAGGTCATTATTCAGCCTCATCTCGGTGAATCTAGCGCAACAGATAGACGGTGGTTTTAGATATCCATACGACATTTTTGAACAAATTTATTGAGAATTTTCACAGATTCCCAAAGCCCATAATCCCGACCAGTGGCACCCCAAGACACTCCCAGAACCTCAATACAAACATACGCTAGCTTCTACCCTTCCTAGAGTCATTCGGTCATAGCGTTCCTAGTCCGCATACCGATACTGCACATGATCCAATGCACAATGAGGTAAGTTATTTATAGGTTAGTAACATATCCCTCTCATTTCTATTATTTTAATCAATTCAAATACAAAAGCAAAATATTTAGTTCTAGCACTTCGATATAGCACTTAGTTTCTATTTATATTAACTCATAAAATAGTAAAAACCCTATTTTTAGTTAATCATTTTTGTGAACCCGACATTTCAAACATTGTTGTTTTTTTATTATCTGTCATTAGCATAGCTCTTATTTTATTATCATGTCACATTTTAGTGTCAACCCTATTTATGATGAGGCTACCATCATTGAACTTACAACTTTATATAGTACTCCTATGACCTTACCCAATGCCACTCAACAACTCCTCCTAGAAGGTCAAAAACATGTGCCCACCAATCCTACTGACTCTCCTATCAACATATGCCTTGTTGATGACCTTGTTTCTTTTACTCATTATATGTCATGTCATCTGGTGGCATGTGATCCTTCTTATTCTTCTTCTGATATGCCACCAGATGTTTTAGATCCTTCTATCATTGATTATCTGTTAGGCATTGATTCCCAACCTAGTCTACCTCCTACCTCTCCTCCAACCACTCCTATCACTACTCCCATGTCTCCTACTACTTCTCATTGTGTTTCCATGACATCCCATTCTAGTTCATTGGCACATTCTTATTACCTTGATGATCCTATTGATAGTAGTGTTTCGCTAGCATTAACCATACCACTCCATCTCTTGTTCCTAAGGATTCTCTTTCTTTTTACATTATTGAGAGTTCTTCACCTCTTCCATATTCTTCTTCTCCTATGGTTATCTAAAATTCCTTTTCCACTTCACCCACACCACATGTTACTTCTAGTAAAACTTCCCCTTCATCATCTCATGTGGCTCCTTTGACACACACTCCTCATGTATCTTTAGCTTTGGAGCCTACTATCTCACCTCTTGATATACCTATGATCACACACAATGGAAAGCTCCAACCTCTTAATACATTATTTCCATCTTCTTCTATTCCATCACAAGACATCCTATCCCTCATGCATGCTATAGGACAACTTTAGTCTCAGGTTCACTCTCTCACCTTAGAAATTAGGGCTTACTACGTGTCTATAGATAAAAATTCCTTGCATGGTAATCTTGTTCCCAAAAATTCATAACTCAACCTTTCCTAAGGATTTCACCATGCCCACATTTACATTATTTGATGGTACTAGTGACCCTCATGCTCATATTGCACATTATCGCACTCTTATGGCCTCTTATTCCAATGATCAACTATTACTTAAGGCCTTTCAGTTTAGTCTAGTTGATGATGCACTTCAATGGTATACCCATCTCCCTTTTGGTTCTATTAGCACTTTCTACGACATGGAGGATGCCTTCCTTCATAGGTTTATTATCAATAATGGTCCTAGGGTCACATACGATCACATTCCCACTCTCCATCGGGCTCTTTTGAACCTATTCAGGATTACATCTTACACTTTAATGCATGCATACATCAACTTATCTTTCATCCTAGTGACTTGGAAAAGTAGTTCCTCTTCTATCATGGTCTTATTCCTCCTCTAAAGCAATGCTTATAGTATGATACTTGTGAGTCCTTTATCATTTTGTGTTACAAGGTTATTGATCTAGAACATGACCTTCTTGCTTCTTCTCTCACATATACTTCTAATGTTTCTTCAATTACTAGGCCCTCTGCTCTTCCACATACACCTCCAGTTATACATCCTAAGAAACCTCCACCCTTAGCTAAAACTCAAACAAACCATGCTACTCCTACTCCACCTCCTAGCAACAATCCAAAGAAACCCTTATCTCAACCCAAAGTGCAAAGGAAACAACCTCAGTCTCCTCCTCCATCTCCTACACATGTCTCTCCACCTCTATGACCACTTACCACTACTACTGCTTCACCTCGCACTATAAGCCTATGTGTTTTTCACCTAATTCTCGACCTCATGATGTCTTGTATATATTACTTACTAAGTGATTAATTTGGCTTCCTTCCAATCACCACCACCCTCCACACCGTTTACAACACCAACATGATCAGTATTACTGTAATTACCATCGTATTAGTGGCCATCATGATAATGATTATCTTGCTTTACGTGAGAGGTTACAACATTTAGAGGACACTGGTGTCATATCTTTTGCCTCTCGTGAGTGATCATTATCTCCTTCACCACGACAACATAAATGAACGCCCCTAGGTATCCTATGCATGGTACTTAGTTTGTTCATCAATCACCACCATCACATGCTTGCTATCCACCACCTCCATTACTTCCACCTCCATATTCATTACATCCACCTCACTCACACTATCCATCACATCCATCCCATGGGTTTCCACCAGTCTTTGCATATCCCATGGTCACTCCATATGACATGCACTTTGGTCCATACACTCATGCTCCATCTATTCCATATGCATCCACCTCCACTTGTCGTCTTAGTCATCGGTAGGTGATCATTATCACCTTACCCCCGATGACACACTTGTGTTCTTACGGTTCTTACATGACTGTTGAGGGATTATTTTTAAGAACCTTTCACCACATGCTCTGTTGTTCATCTAGTGCACCTCAATCACTTCCCGATGATGTAATATTTCTTACATGGCTCATCCTTGAGTGCTGATGGGTTTTATTACATGATCCTATTCATTTATACACTAGGGGATCATTACTCTCCCCCCTCCTATTTTCATCACCTTATCATATTACGATTATATTACATTTTCACATATTCATTACGATACACTTATCTATTTTCACATTTATTCTATTATCACTATTACATTGCCTACACGCTACATACTTTATTCATCTCATCAATCACATTACATTAGTTATCTACATCATCATATTTTATCTACCATTACTAACATCATCATAAAAATTTATATTCATCACATACACTAAAATACACATGCTAGAATAATAACCATAGAACCATATGATATCCATTACATCACAATAAAAAAACATCTCAAATGTCGATTGCATACATATCCAAAATAGGTGTCCATACATATAGCGTTCATACAATCATCATCACAAAAACATGTTTCATCATTGGGGAAAGGCCCCTACATCATATACCATCATCACTATAAAACCTCATCATCACTATCACTCTTGTGTATCATGAGATCCCTAGAACTTGACACCTCGCCACCAACGTGACACTGTATTTTGTGGCCCCGAAACTTCTCCACCTATCTACATAACATAACAATCTCCATGTTTTGCTCCAAGAACTAACGCTGTAAATCTACATATTAGGCGAACACATCCTAAGCTAAGGGAACACCACCTAATCCCTCTTAGGCATGATGAGTATCCTCCTGTGCCTCATCCCTCTCATTAAGAAAGACCATATATGTCACCGGTGTTATGGCTATTGGATCAAAAAGAGGGGCATGCTCACCCGTGATGTCATCCATGTGCTCTAATATCCCTCTACATAATACATCACTAGGCACATTCCATGTCAAGTGTATGGATCAATGTGTCTACTATCAACAACCAATAGGCATACCCTACATTCATCACATATAACCTCATGTTAGTCAACCATATCCAACACACAAACATAAATAAATCATTAACCATATTAGCATACATAGATACTTATGATTTTTCATCGCCACCGCTACAGGTTTAGGGATGCCTCCCTCACCTACTCCTCTTACTGGTAACTCCATAGCACACACAAATACTAGGTATAACAACACCCATCGATGTGCTTCCCACCATGCTTGATAATCCTCTTTAATCCCTAAATCATCACAATCCATAACCACTATGGCTGGGTCTACCACATATAACACTGATGGTATAAACTACTCCATCATGGGCCCTGGCTTAGCACCTGCCCTCCTAGGGGCTCTAACGGCCCATAGCCATATATATGGCTCTGGGGGCACATCCTGTGCCATCCCAAACTACCGTGAAACTCTCTCCACCTAAAACAACTCTGATACAATGGGAAAGAAGTCCTCTAACCACATGGTTCTTTGAGTACATCGTAGCTTTGTCTTATCCTCAATCCATCCCACATACTCATGATATGGACTTCATGTCAATGACTCGGGCCCCATCCAATCTATGAATACTCTGCAACTATCTGTGTCCATATTCCTACAACAAATATCCACCAAACGCCATGAAAATATCTTGGTCCGCATCCAATCCCCTCATGGCCCTCCATCTAGCCTCCTAATGGATATGTGCTCATAATCACATATGTGTAATAGTGTGGTGGTCCCTATACCTCCACCATTCCCATCATGGGTAAATCGATACAAGTTTCGTACATATGAGCCAATACACACCAAGCTTATGCATATATCATCTTCTCCTTCTCTATCCACCGACATATGTTGTGCATCTTATACAAGATGCTTTGACACCTCCTCCCTCCACTGCTATACATGATGCTATCACCACTATGATGAACTTCCACAAATGTGGAACCCTCGACTGTAATATCACATCCAGACTAATATGGGCTTCCATAGAAACATGGGTCCCAACAAAATATTGTCTAACCGAGTGCATCTGTGCTCCATATCCATGACTGCCATTACCTGTACTCTCTCCCCAACCACTAGAAACCACAGTATGTGATATACATCCTCTAGCATCACGGTCATCTCTCTCGTAGGCAACCAAAATGTACATGTGTCTACACACCATCTCTCACACAATGCAATCAACATAGGCATATTATGGGGCACATCCCCCATCCAGTGCTATATTTCGTAGGTCGAACAGTCCAACACATCCCACTCATAATTTAAAAACCCAATCCTAGTAATTTACTTAGATGTTGACCATCATGGAACTCCCTCGAGTGGATATCCCTCTACATAACACAAAACAACAACAAACGCAATGATTAGCACACTTTCCATGATCAAAAACAACTACTCAACATGTTAGAAACACATTCCATAACATTACCCAAAAAGCCAAATTTTTTTGGACCAGGGCACCCAACATCAGAATTGGGGCACCCCAGAGCACGATAATAGTGCCAAGATTTGGGTGCTCCTGTGCTAAGGGTCACTTGCACCCTCACCGTTCTTATCTAGGTCCCAAACGCCGAGAAAACTAAAAATCTCAAAAATGTAAAAATTCAACTCAACAACCTATTCCACCCTACATTTAAGCAAAAAATGCACTTACCAACTCCACAATAGTATGCGATGCGAATGCGGTTGCTACTCTCTCAAACTAGGTTAGACGTAGTGGTCTTTCTTGAGGCATTCTCACTCGCTTCACATACACTCTCCTATTTATAAGCCCATTACAAATGCCACCTATTTATAAATCCAAAACAAATGAAGTGATAAGTTACCTTTTCACTTTCCTATTTATAATCCCATTACAAATTCCACCTTTACTATGGCCTACATTTCACACTTATCATCTCAACAATTACACACAACATCATTTTAGTCATATCTTGAGAATTTTTACTCCGATTTGCACCTTATTTGTGACATTATTTTTAGAATTCCACCTACCACCATACTACACATGTTTCACACATGTTATACACCATACTGATATTTTATATTCCTTACAACTATGTTTTAACCTCTTTTCGTTACTTTCGGCTTAGAGTCTGTTTTGCTCACCACTCCCTCTTTCACCGAAAGGGGGAATATCATTGGGGGTCCCCCTATAATCCCCCTTATGTCACCATGCATTCCAATATCATGAATCCAACACCTTATAACTTATACCATGACACTTCACTATCAATCTCCCCTAATGACCTAATCTGGGGGAAACAATCATTTAACGTTTTCTAAACACCTTCACATATCGTAAATTATCAATCTCCCTCTAATGACCTAACTTGGGGAATAAGTAACTAAAACTCATTTTACACGAAATCTTATCAATTCATAGCAACCTTCCCCTAATGACATAGATAGTGGGAAATTAGTGGAAAACCTTGCCGCGAGTAACCAATCAAAAACAACCAATCAACCAATCCACCAATCAAAATCAAAACGTTCAAGTCGGACCATTCAAATTCACGAGAAGTTTCCCAAATGACCTAACTTCAGAGTTACATTCACCATTCCATATCTAGATGACATAACTTGGGATTTATTCTATACTCCACGTTCGATTTTAGATGACATAAAATGGAAGCCATCTCATTTTCTATCGCATTCGCTTCTAGATGACCTAATATGGAATCCATCTCATTTTCTATCGTGTTCACTTCTAGATGACCTAAATTGGAAGCCATCTCATTCTCTATCATGTCCACTTCCTCATGACCTAACTTGGAAGCCTTTACATTGTGGTGACACCCGTGAAGTGGGGGCAAGAGTGCCTTTCCCCTTATCACTCCTATATGGGTCAACTGTTTAAACCAAATTCATCTGGATCCAAAATCACCACTTTTTTATCTGAGTCCATCTGCAACGGCTAGATCTTGGGGATGTAGTTAAATCTTGGAGGAATTTTTTTTTCTCCCTACACTCTTCCTCTGGTGCCAGGATGCCCAAATCCTCCCATCATTCCATTCATATACAAGCATTTGGGTTGGGAACTAATCACTCCCTACCCACCTATTCGATATTTAACTATGTTCAAAATCATCTAATCATCATTTTAATTTTCCACACTTCATCACAACACTTAAACTTTTATGTTGCATGGATCAACCCACTGATCCATGGTTTGACATGTATTTATAGTTTTATTGGCACGCTTCTACTACACATCTGCACGTTCTTCTACAACTTGGGCTTCTCTAAATTTTTCATCAGGTACGCATCTCTATCTAATTTATGTTACCGAGATTTCCACTCACCAACATAAAGTGGGGAAAATGTAGTCACAAAATCACACATTTACTATTACATTTATACTTGCTGGGTATGTTAATTTATATATGGATCTTGCATGATAAAAGTATTCACTAGTGACCCATTTCTAGGTCTTGTGGTCAGTTAGTCAGGTGTCATTGTGTTTTTCTGGTTTAGTTATTAGTTGTCTCTATAATTTTGGCCATCTTTTAAGGTGTCTCAGATGTCATAATTTTTTTAGTTTCATCTTTAGGTCTACACTAGGGTGCCTAGGGTTATACTGGGCACCCCGGGTGCCCCAATCCATGATTTTAGGTGCCCATGTCATCATAATTTGTGGTCTTAATTTATTTATTTAAGGTCGGTCCTAACGGTCACCCCGTGTATTCCCCTAGGTCATAGTCGGTAGTTCGGGTCGCTAGTGTTGAAATTTGAGCAATAAATACCTATATAAAAAAGCATACTCACCACATTATGGGTGGAAATCACACATATAAAGGGAGGCTATCTACTAAGGCAAGGGACTACATTTGGGTTTCTTCTACATATGCATCACACAAGAACAAGAGGAAAGGGTTGTATTCTTTCCATTCTATCGATTATTTTTCATTTTACATCTAGTTATTGCTCCTTATTACCACTTCATTGGCGCTAGGGCACCCTAGGCACAAAATTACTCACACACACACCATAACTACATTAGGGTCTATAATGTAGTGTAATACTAAACAATAATTCCACTAGTTTGGTGGTTGAGGACAGTCCGACCCCACTAACCTTTTGTTTTGCAGGTCATTATTTAGTTCATTTGGTGAATCCAAAGTGTGATAGAAAAGTATGATTTTGGATCTCCTTGTGACACTTTGCCAAACACAGATCCCGAGTATTTTCAAAGTTTTCGGTGCCTAGAATCTAGACCAGGGGAACCTTGGGGTGCCTTAGTACACTCCCAGTGCCTCGGTACATACTGATACGTCGATTCTACCCTTCATGGAGTCATTAAATCATAGCCTTCCTAGTCTACATACCAGTCTGTTATAATATAACACATGGTGAGGTAAGTAATTTACATCTTAGTAACATATTCCTCTCATTTCTCTTATTTTCATCAATTCAAAGACAAAATCAAAATATTTAGTTCTATAACTTAGATATAACACTTAGTTTCTATTTAGATTAACTCATTATATTAATAAAAACCATATTTTTAGTTAATCAAAACATAACTGAAAAATGAACACCTACATACAAGACTTTGTAAAGGGATCAAAGATTAACTCATTAAAATAGTAAAAACCATATTTTTAGTTTTATCGTAGTTTATTTCTATTTTTAGGGGAGTTTGGGGTGCCTAGTTTGACTAGGATGCATGATGGGTGTGCATGTGTCACTTAAACTAATAATGGCTTCTTTCATGTTGACCATATATTATTAGTGGATGATACTTGTCATCTCGAGTCAATTTTTAATTGTTTTTATGTGGATTTAGTTCACCTTAGATTTATAGTTCTTATTATTAGTCTTTTACTTATCATGCAAATTTAGAAAAGTCTTGTTGTAATGACTATATTAGCCTTGTTTCTTAATTAATTGAATAAGAAATAGTGGGGAATTTTTTCCAAGTGGGAATTTTTCATTGAGTTTATCTCTAATTTTATTTGTAGGTGACCAATAAATACCTACAAAGAGATTATCATTGGCATCTCTTGTTATAGCTCAATGACACTCCTCTAAGTAAGGAGTCAAGGCTAATCTATAATTCCTCTCAATATCCCGAATATCTCTCAACTATGAGTTGTGCATTACAACTATTTTGCACACTCATATATTATTTTATAATTATTAAAAACCTATTACTACTAAATAACCCAAACCACTCCTAAGTGTTCACACTATGAACAATATTTATGTAACAAATAGCTTATTTCTCTTCTCAATAATATAGAATAGGATAATATAAGACTATTTTAAGGATACACATAATAGGTTTATAAGCCATTAACACCATGGATCTAAAATATGATAGTACACACTCTATCAAATATATAGTGTTCCAAGGCCTAATTATAGTATAGGGGTGGTCTCTTACTAACATATCAATTTTAAATTAATTTTAAGAATTATGAACAATATAAGATACATAAGATAAATTTGTAAAAATGTATTGTAAGGATTGATAGGTTGTAAATCCCAAATGGGAAGATTCTAAGATAAGGACTAGTATATAATAATACAATAAATCAAAATATGATGCTCTATTCTAATTTATGTGCTTGTCAAATAAAATAATTAATCAAATTCAAAATAAAATAAAAGTTAGAGATTACCTTCATGAAGACATTGTACAATTGAAAATTAACATGTGACATTCATTTGTACTTGACCTCCCGAGGTTGTGCCGGGACAACCGATGTAGAATGAGTGGATGGATATGGGTAGAGAAATATAGTGAATATGTGATATGTGGATGAAAATATGTGAAAATGGGATGAACAAGCTATTAAGGAAAAATTCTTTCCTCGATGCACAATATCGAGATCTTCTTGTCAAGGGAAAGAAAGGCCCTTCTAACCTAAATGGGTCTAATGGATGGGTCAAAAATAATAGCCACATGAAGAATCCAATCAATATTGAGCTCCACGGAAATCCTTTCTAATGGTTGTGGGATACGTGGAAAACCAATGGGCGCCTCATAATGATGTCTAGACAAGGTCATGGAATAAGAGAGATATGCGTGGTTTTGCGAAATCTAAATTTGATTGGCTGGGTGGTAAAGAAATTGTAATATTTATTGACTTCAACATTCATAACATTTAGTCATGAGATACTATCAGTGTGGTGATGGCGATGTTCGAAAACTAGCATACACAATCCCGTGTCAATGTTTGTGAGTAGTTCAGACTATTCGGTTGGGGGACCCTAGGATCATGAATGGTCATGTGTGCATTTGTGCAATTTTAATCTATGAAATTAAATAATAAACTAATCTTAATAAATGAAATATAACTATCTTTTTATATTTTCTGATATAGAAGAAATAAAGTAATAAAAATAATAGAATCTACTTTAAACTAATCTTTTTGTATTTTCATTATAACAAAGGATGCATACAAAAGAAATGAAGAAATAAATTGCCTCTAATTTAATTAACAAATCCTATTACAAATAAATAGTCGATGTAACTATTTATCTGTGCAACAGTGTATTTAATCTATCCTAATTAATTCAAATCTTTTTCCAATTAATAATTGTGGATTATCAAATCCTCTTCCTATCTCAGAGACACGAGAAGATTTGAAGCTTCTAAGAAGATTTTCTTCCCCCTGAAAATTTCTCGATAGAATATGAGAAGATTCAATATAAACCACTATACACAATAGATTGATCATTATCTATGGTGATATAGCAAGATTCCTCCAGATATTCTTCCCTCACAAATCCACAGGGATAGGAAGGGAAGGATCTATCACCAGAAACTTCTATAGAAGATGTGAAAGCTTCTTGAAATGATCTAACTATTTGCAATAAATAAAATATTTTCTTTTATTATAGCTAATAAATGTGCGTTAAAAAATAAATGAAGAAATGAAGAAACTCAATAACAACCTCCAACCTGTAATTCCAATGCAGATTCAATGCTAGTTGTGGTATCACTTTATTCCCTCAGTTGTCTTTACCAATATTTCGTGTCCACTTGAGTCCAGGGGTTGGGAATGTAGAGGAAGCAACAAGAAGAAAGTGTTGGAGCAATGACAACTTGATGGTAGTCTAGTTGTAATGTAGGAAGAAGAAAGACAATGCAAGAGAATAGAGCTTGGTTGTGCAATTTCTAGCAAGATTTTGGCAACTTAGCTAAGAAATATACATAAATAATCTCTCGCCATTCACTTAAGAAGAAGCGATAGTTTTATAAAAGGTTGGTCGGGAAGTGCTCTAATGCACTCGAAGCCTTGGGTGCCACATCACAACATGAAGGGGTAGTTAAACACTCAATCAACATTTAGAAGTGGAAGAGGATGTGAATACAAATCAATCAAGCCCAAAATCAGCTAAATTGATTCATAAACATGCGCTAAAAGTGAACTTAAGTGAAGTAACATGTGTCTAATTCATGCATGATAAGTCTTGGCCAATTCACATGAAAAAGCCACTCTGTGAAGAGTGGTGGTTACGCAATCACCACCCAAGTATAGCGGTAGTTGTGAAAACACTTTGCCTAGGCATAATGGTGGTTGTGAAACCTCCGCCTGCTAGCAGAGGGCAACAGCTTTATAACTAAATTCAAAAACCTAAGGAAAATAATGCATAAAACTATGGAAAAGAAGGAAAGGGCTAAGTAAGATAACAATGGCTACACATGTGTACTTTGTAAAGAGGTGCACAACCACCATTTAGGAAGGGTGGAAATTTTGTAACTAAAGGCCAAAACCTAATGAAAATAATGCAGAAAACTACAAAAATTAGGAAATGGCTAAGTAAGGTAAACTAGGTTACGAATATGTAGTGAAATGACGTTAATGGGCTAGAACACCTTTGGAAAATACATGAATCATTATTGGGTATTTTTGAACTGCTTTACGATAATATAGCATGCAAATTTGGGTGCATACATATTTCCCCCTCGAAGAAGCGTTTTAATCATATAGAGGCATAAAACGTAGAATCTCGAGTCCAGCATTCCCAAAATGGGGAGTTAGAAGTTATATCCGACACACCCATGTGTCTTTGAAGTGATGCCATCCAAGCTCCTGCTACTTGAAAATGTAAACAAAACTCAAGTGCGAGATAAATATGATATAACAAAAAACAAAAAAGCAAAAAAACATGAGGAATTACCATTTCCGTGGGGATAGGAGTATACATGTGCCATCACTCCAGCCCTATAAAGCACACATACTCAATACGAAGTTGAAAAAAACATATTTATCTAAAAGCATTCATTTTCAAATTCATTTGTACTCACCCTCATAGTGATTTTTGAGCTCTGGATTACCTATCACCATTTTAAGAAAGAGTAGAGTCAAATCAAAGAGCGTGATATCGTGATCATGGCCCCATGAGAGAGTGATCTAGTGGCTAAGAAAAAGGTCAAGTATTTTGCATTTATTTATTTTAAACCTAAAATGTAAAAAATTTAAAATATACACCTAGGGGGTAATTTTTGCAAATATTCTAGTCAAAATGTTCCCTAGGGGGTTGTCTAGGTGGGTCTAGCTTTTGTTTTGTCTAAAATGATCAATTTTTGTCTTTTTTTGCATTTTTGGGTCAAAGGGGATGACTTGTCTGCTTGCGACATGACCATCACCTTGCACATGGTGGTGGTTATGAAATTGCTTCCCCGCGTAGGGTAGCATTGCACAACCACTATGGAAATTAAGCAAACACCACTCTACAAAGTGTGATGGTTTTGTAATTGTCAAGGAAGAACCTTATTTTGAGCAACCTAAGTGATTTTTTAATTTTAAGTTATTTTATATTGTTTTTTATGAGCTTATGTATTGAATTATGTTGCTAACTTGCTCTTTTTCTTGTTTTGGTGAACGTAGAAGAAGGATGACTACGTTCGATGGAGTCGAGTAAGAGAGTGTGATTGGCTCCCTATGATTATTGATCAGTTGACTTAGACGGAGAGATACTTGCTACATAGAGCTGACCTATGGAGGATCTCTCAGACAACATTGTTAGCGCCGGCTAGTCACTTAATATGCAAATTATTGAGTTATTGGGATACCAACTAGAATACTTTCTAGTTTCCTAGGGTTAGAGGAGAGTGGAATATCACTCTCAAGGATGTTCACAGGATCTTGGGTGTTCCGTGTGACTTACGACAATTGAAACTAGAGAAATATTCTCCATCTATATATAGGAAGTGGGCATCATATATGGGGATGATGGGGTGTCCAATGTGGGTGCCAAGTAGGGTATGCATCTACTATTAGTTACCTCTGCACCTATCCCAGCTCTACATAAGGCCATTATTAATATTTTTCCTTCGTAGTTGGTGGGAGATAAGAGTGGGGACAATCTTTTGTATTGCTAGGCTCTTATCATCATGTACATTAAGCAACATTTGAGGATATTTTCTTCGGGAGTGGATATCTTGGGACTACTTATCATGACTTGTACCACATTGTTAGGATTTAGGGGAAATCCCTAAGCCACCCCACTTTGGTTTTGACTTGGGTTTATGAGAGGATCATCCCCTATCGGAGGAGTTGGTATATTAGATCTAGGGGCTATTAGAGCTGCTAGATGGATAGTCTTGATAGTTCTTAGGAGGATCACTAGCCTATTTCTAATCTTACCACAAATGATTTTATTTTCATGTCATATCGGGATATGATTGGGTTTTGCGGCAATGACAAAGTTATACTGATTTCATGCAGCATTGTGACCAAGCTAGTGGTTAAGAAAAGTATGGTGGAGATCCACGTTGTTGATAGAGTTCCCCAACATTTCGAGATTCCATACGTTGATGCACTTCCTACCATTCCTATTGTTTTCTATGGTATTAGAGAGGCACGATCTCGACCCTAAGGGCCAACATGGCTAGATAGTTATTACATCGAGGGTACCTATCGGTGTGGAGAGGTTCCCGGTTCTAGAAACACCCAGTGGCCCTCCTCTAGATCAAGGACACACTTGCTCACAATGGGGAGGAGGAGGAGGCCCATCAGATTCGGAGGTAGAGCTGAGGGTGACAGGAGATGAAAGGAGAGGAACAAAATGAGGAGGAAGATATTGATATAGAGTGTTAGGGATTCAAGAGAAAAGGAATAGGCAAGAGGAGGTGACCCTTGTTTTAAAGGACCCAATTTCTTGAGAGAGGGGTAAAAATGAGCATTCTATGATGGGTCAGACATCACATCGGGAGAGGATGAGGCTCACCAAGTGCCTGTAGTGGCTCCACCACTACTAGCCACACTAGCTGACCCTTCTTGGATACTTGGAGATCCGAGTATGTAGATACTATTATCTCGACCTTGTTATCTAGAATTGTTAGTAAGCTACACATTGTGTTTCTTTTTGGTTTTTGAATGTTTTCTAACGTGTCATTATTTTTACTTATGTTTTGTATCCAGATTATGATGAATGGTGAGACCTTATTCGAGATCTTTCTTGACACTTTTGTGCACCCCATGGGCATGACCCAAGATGAGCTACTCGTGAATTCAGGGCATCCCATTATGGAAGGGAGGCACATTGACGTATTTTCTCTAGCATGGATCATAACATGAGAGGTGATGAAGATGAGGACCAATCTTGTTGGGTATCGGATGGATGGGAGGAGGCAAAGTGGCAAGAGAAGTCCCATAGTGAGGGCACCACTAGAAGATCTCCTAGTTCATCTTCTCATGGTCATTCTCACATATCTAGCCATGAAGGATCTCACTCCCACCATAGGATCCATAGTAGGAGCCTTGATCATATGCCTTCGTCTAGATCCCGTAGGGAGGGATAGGCCATAAGCCTTATTACTTTTGATGTCATTTTGCGAGACATTTATATGAATTTTTGGATTTTTGTGCTCATTGCGAGTGTTTTGACCACACCTAGAGTGTGATGGCATTGTATACAAACTTGACTTATTATGGATATATATACAACCATTCTTGTGTAACAGTTGACTCATTAATGGTTTATCTCACTTGTGTACTCTTAGATTCTCAAAATTTTTGATGTTTTTATATACTTTTTGGATGCATGCTATGGATGATGATATGCAAATAGAATGATTTATTTTTTTGTTTTTTTATATGATGCTAATGCAAACACAATGTAATGTTGAAACTTTGGTTTTTCAAGAAATATTTAATACTTCTTGTTTGGTTGGAAAAATGTGATGAATGATTTGATAATAAAATGAACTCACTCCACTTCTAACCCCACACAACTAGTAATATGTGAGGGCTCAACACCAAGAGCCAGAAGGGACATGAGTCAGTATGATCTTGATAAATGGAAGTGGTAAGAGAAAGATAATATTTTGATTGAGATATAATTAGATACATACAACTTAACTCCACACACACCTTACTACACAAGATAGAATGCATTTTTCTTACAAGTTAATCTAGAATTAGACCAAGATGGCCTCCGATTGAAAAAAATATGGTTTAAGGTTTTAAATCTTGTGGAACATACACATCTAATTCAATTTCTTAGGATTTATTATTTCAAAGCACTTTTATTGAATGAACTACTTACAACTTACTAACTTATTTAAAGAGACCCCCTATACGTTGCCTTATGATACCAATAAGAAGCATAGGCTCATCACCAAAGATAAGGCATAGAAAATTATGGGAACTTCTCTCCTTTCCCAATCTCATGTCACCAGTAAGAAACGTGGGCTCATCACCAAAGAATGGTGGGGAAAAGAAGTGTGGTTTTATTTGTAAATGAAATATTTTTGCATTTATTTGATCTGACTTATATCAATTTTTTTCAATTTTAACTTTAAGTTATTTTGGGAGGGAGAAATTTCTCCTAGCCTCAACCCCATGCAACTGGTAAGATGCAATGGCTCAACACCGAAGGATGAGATGAATTAACAAGCAATTCGGGTATAAAAATCTTTAGAATGATTTTTATACTAAAGAGGTTTTTCTGGGAAATATATGACACCAAGAAGCTTCTAGATCAGACTATGGGTAAAGACAATGTATGCACCCAAATTTTCATGTGTTACATTGTCAAAAACGATTCTGAAAGTCCCCAATGATGATTCGAGTCCTTTCAAGAAGGTGTTCAAGCTCCAAAAACATTTGCAGTATATATTTGTGGCCTAGGAATCCTTATCTTTTCCATGCTTTCTTCTCGCTTCCCACTCTTTCTGCACATCTTTTGGAATGCAGTGCTAGGAATGCCACCCAAAATAAGGTGGTGGTTCTAAAAATGCTGCCCTATGCAGGGTGGCAGTTTTGCCTAATTTTTCCAAATTCTACATGCGTGTTTTAACATGCAACGATTCACTTAATTTCAATTTTTGCATATATCCATGAGCCAAATTGACTAAAATTAGATTTGATTTCTTGGTTCTCCTTCCTCCTATTTTTAAATAGATTTAATTGGTTGGAACTGCTCCTTCCTACCTTGTGCTTGAAGGCACATCCCATCCTCCATTCCTATATATTCCATGCTTGTATTCAAGCAAAAGGCCTGAGAATTTTGTGTATCTTCCATTGTATTATTGCTACGATCTTGCTAGGAATTGCATAGCCAAGATCTGATATCTTGTGATATCTCTCTTCTACTTGCATTACATCCAGATTGCCATCAAGTTGTCATTGCTCAAGTCCCATCCTCCTACCACTGCTTACGGCATTCCCAATCTCTTAGACTCACATGAACACTCGGAGAAAGAAAGGAACATACTGAGGGGAAAGATATAGACACAAATGGATTTTCCAAAGCTTTTGCTTATCCAGGTTGGAATTGTGTTTGTTTTCCTAGTGTGTTGAATTGTCAATTTCATATCAAATAGAGTAGAAAACCATTCATATCAAATAGAGTAGAAAATAATTCATATCAAATAGAATAGAAAATCATTCATTTTAGTAAGTTTTCCTTTTAACATTACCAGGAAGTTGTGAGGAACAATATCCCTTTCAGGTCATGATTTTTTCTTCATCTATGAGGTAGGGTTCGAAGGATTTTTATTAGATTAGGTTATTTACTTTAGATCAAGCTCATATATTTGCACAAGTAAACAACTACATCCGGTTGACTACTTATCTTATTTTATTTATTAGGTTATAATGCATTGCTTAAAGATTATAAAAGAACAAAAAGATCTCCTTTGATAGATTAATTTGCTTTTATTGATTTGATCCAAAACATTGTGAAAACCCCAAAAACATAGATTATATGTCTTTCAGCAACTAGTTTTCTTATTAAAAGTCATTTTATTTCATTTTGTATGACCATCAATGGTCCACAACAGGAAAATACATACAGTTGTGATCCATTGGTCCCACAACCCAATGGGCTAGAATTGATAACTGACATTGATACCAACTTACATTTGACAGTCTTACACACACTTGCAAATTTTTCTGAGAAGATAGAACAACTCAATACACTAAACATAACTGCTAATCAAGCCTACGATTATTGGAATACCCCTAGAAATAGGGTTTGATTACGTGCATGACCATATCCCCCATAAGTATTTGGTTTTGATACTCGGTCCCATAACCCAACGGGCCTTCCAGTCAGTTAGACATTGACACTATTTTGTGTACATTAGTATTTAGATCTTCACCACTTCCACCAGATAGTATCGTACAACTTTCCTTACAAAACATAGTAGTCGATCATGCTAATAATTTATGGACCAGACTGAGAAAAGCACCCGTAAATACATGTGGCTTCATCGTGCCTCTCGTTCTTACTTCCATGACCTTGTCTAGAAATCTATACGAGGAACTCCGTAGGTCATTTTTGTGAGTTCAAAACTAGCGAACAAAATCTCGGTTGAGCTCGAAATTGATTGGTCTATGAGCAGCTATTATCTTAGACCAAACCATCACACCATTTCAAGTTAGGATAGAATTATTTTCTTTAGACTCACAGATCCCGACATTGTGTGTTGACGATATAAGATTGCCAAATTAACTTGATCCTTATCACCACACTCACATTCACAATCATTCTACACTAGCTATCTCAAAGCATGACCTTGGGAGGTCGGTGCGAAGAAGGCCACTTGTTGATTTTCTATCATAAAATTGATGAACCCAATGTGAAGAGCTAGTCTCTAAACATTTCCACTTTCTTCGTCCATCCTTTATTATATGAGTATTCTTATACCACCAAAATATGTCGGGATACGATGAGTACGATTGGCCCATCCTGGGTTTTGACATGTATAATTACCAATCAATTATACCACAACAATCACCCTCGTTTTCAATATGAGTGGACAACCACTCATCCACTCAAAACACTCTGCTCTGGGAACCAATGTTGGTTCCTCTGTATGTATTGAGAAACTCGATTAGGTCACTTAGACCTATCCTCAAAAACAATAAAGTTCAAAAATATGACTTTCACTTTGGTGAAGCAAGTTCATCTCCTCGGTATTGTTTCGACAGCCCATTAGCATGCAATCCGATCAACTTCCTTATCTAGATGAGTATTTAGCACGATATGCTAGGAGTGAACAACACTTCCGAACATCAACCAATATTTTGATAGGTTACAAGGAAAAGGTGATGTCCTGCTTCAAAACAATAATGCTACCCATCACTAATTGACAATACTACTAATAAGGCGTGGCAACATTGTGAACAATTCATAACAGATACCATACTCCTTAAAAACATCCTGGGTTCAACAAAAGGTGCCTAAGCAAATAATCGCCCCATAAACGGGTGATGTCATTTCAACCTCAGGTAGAAAAAGGCAAGGAGTTAGAGCTTTCCCAAAATATGTAGAATTCATATGTAGGGCAAGCACGAACTCCTTCATACCCTCATAATTATGGGAAAATACCTACTACACAAAATCCTCCAGTCTACATGAATACTCAAAACCATGGAGATCTGCTTATGGGTATGGGCACCTTGGGTATGCCCCCAAGACATGTATGAATATCTATAATAGGTACCATCCGTAAGTGCATTCTCAAACACCATACCAATAGGAAATGTAACATTCCACGGCTTCATGCCTTCGATTCCATATCAAGGTAATCAATCCCCTATGTACACATGTATGATAAATCTTCGCAAGGGACATGTATACCTACTCAAGTCCATATGGACAACCGCAGGGGATGCCATATGCCCCAAAAATGTTTATGTTGTCCCATTTTAGCAACCGATGTAGCCCCCACCTCCCCAACAAGGATCTTTAATGGTGGAAACATACGCAATGGGGACCTATTCTGAATATCTCAAGGAACCCCTAGAATTCTCCATTCGGATAGTCATGCTCCCGAGACCCTTGCCTGATCTTCCAAAGTTCAAAGGGGAGGGTGATCCTAATGCCCACATTAAGGCTTATGTAATGGTCATTCGAGAGCTTCTCCCATGGGACGTAGTCGTTGTAAAAATTTTCCCTAAGACACTAAAAGGTATTTCTCTCAACTAGTACTATAGGATACCAAAGGCTTCAATACACTCATTCAAGAAACTCGTATAAGAGTTTATTAAAGCTTTTGATATGAATTTTTTTGAGAACAGAATTAGGGAATTCCTTCATATCAAGCAAGAACATAATGAGTCTACAACCCACTTTATTCAAATGTGGAAAAAATTTCTCTACTCCTCTGTAAGCACTCCAAATATGGATCAAATGGAACTTTGTGATTTGTTCCTTCACTCTCTCAATAGAGAGACAAAGGAAGAGGTTTAAAATTTCCCGCTAAGGAGCTATGAAGAGGTGCTAGAGGGTGCTCTTCAGATTGACCAAGTGACCATTGATAGTGGTCGTAAGACTTATGGAGAAAATGGGAAGTTAGTCACTCCTAATCAAAATAATCTTGGTTACTCCAACAACATAAACAATAATCAAGGACCAAAGATCCTTAATAAGAATCATGGAGCCATGACCAACAATGTGAATGACCAGCCCAAAAATCCTAATGTTGTTAATCCTACCAGTACATGTGCTATAAATAACAACAACAATAATGGAAATAATCATAGAAACAACAATTTCTCACCCTCGATAAACGCTGTGGATTTTAATCATCCTCAATAACAATAGTAAAAACCTAAGGAATAGAGACAAACATCGACCCGAAGCCCTAGTCAATACCTAGGGGTATCCCAACCAATTCCGAACCAAGGGTAAGGATTCCAAAATTTTAATTATAGCAATCGAAACCAAACAATAATCGTAGTTTCGGACCACGTAGGGGAACAAACCAAAGGCCTCAAGATTACAAACCCAACTTATACTGCAGTTTCCATAGGGTTCGCGGACATGACACAAGAACTTGCCATAGGATTTTTATAGTTTTTTCCAATGGACCAAAGACAGTTATTTGTTAACATGTTTTTGGAAAACCCAACAACACCCACTTAGAATACCTACATGGGACCAATATCTCCACAGAACACACCATTGGGGATCTTCAATGATCCTCTCCCCACATGTCCAAAGGATAGTAGATTAGATCCCAATGGTTCGAATAAAGGTATTATAATAGGGACTCATGATCGTGAATCCTCAACTTCATCAAACCCATAGGTGGCACCTCCTTTGGATGGTTGCCAACAAACAAAAATTTTGGGGTTGGTAGAGTTAGACGCCGAACCCCAAATTAACGCTGCCACCAAAACCAAGGATGATTTTTTGTAGCCAATCCTGATTTATCCAATTATGTCGAAAATTCTTATGATACGCTAAGCAAGCCAAGTAGGGGCTTATGATCTAATCAGTGATCTAACAACAAAATTTTCACACATTTCCTTCTTAGATCTCTCAAGAATTCCCCTAATCATCGAGCCTCTCTATTAGAAGTGCTAGGTCTTGGCCATTTGATTAACATTACCCTCTGCTAGAGGTATAGATACATCACATAGACTTCAATTTTAGTCCTTCATGGCATCCTGAGAGAGATCTTTGGGTTCATGTTTGACATCAACAAGATGCCCAAAGATGTTAAAATAGCTCTTAGGGGTGACCTGACTTTATTTCTAGAAGTTTGGATTTACAATAACTACGTAAAGTGTGCAATGAACGATGATGGGGAAGAAGTTAACATAGTTACCTTCTCTTTTCTTTAGAAGTTATGGTATGGGGAGAATAATTTCTCCTCGACATGAAACACATTGAGAGGCTATGATAGCCTCAAGGCAATGTCAATCGAAACCATAGTGTTACCGGTTACTCTCGGGCATAACACAGTGCTAACTGAGTTTTATATTATAGACTAAGAAACCAACTATAATATGATCCTTGGCTGTCCTTAGATCCACTACATAAAGGAAATCCCCTCCAATCTATTCCAGGAGGTTAAATTCTTACATTTAGGGAAAGTCTTTGTGGCCCAAGGTGATCCAAAACCCTTTTATATACATTTAGAAAACTTAAGGAAGAGGCCAGGGTCCACTCGAGTTTGAACTTCCCATGAATCAGATTAAACAAACCTCCAAACATGGTACCAAAAGAAAAGCTAGTCCCTATGATAGAGTTAGAAGTCACAGGGTTGATTGAGGGTATTCCGGCAAGTCAAGGATGAAACCATTATGGTAGAGACAATGTCGCTAGGAACCAAAAGAAAAATTGTCGAGCTATTGGAGAAGGATTTTCCTATTCTCCTCCCCTTTGATTCCATGGGTATCGGACATACCATGGGACTCAATTCCATTCCAGCAGATGAGGTTTGCATGGTTGAAGTAACCAAGGTAAAGGGAGAAGGTAAAAAGGATGACTCAATGTCCATATTTCCAAGTAGTTGTTGGACTCTCCATTTTGATGGAGCCAAGTTTTGTTTTGGCACTAGGGCAGGCATGACCCTTACTTCTCCTAAAGGAAGGATTCTAATTTTTTCTTTCAATTTAAATTTTGAATGCACAAATAATGAGGATGAATATGAGGCTCTCCTATTAGGTCTCACTTGTAGCTAAGAGAATGTGTATACTCAATATTAGGGTGTTGGGTGATTAAAAACTAGTTGCAAATCAGATATCTGAAGTATATGAGACTAGAGATGAGCATCTACAACTTTACCAAACAATCGTATTAGGTTTGACGAAGGGTTCAATTTCATCTCAATCAAAGTAGTTCTATGTGAATAGAACCTTCTCATAGAATCTATAGAAACTTATTCTTCCCGCTTCATCCCAAGTAATGACCAGGAAGATACCAACTTCACGGTTTTAGTTCACACCAAACCCTTGATTCGTAAAGCGCCAAGACCCCAATGTTGACATATGTAGAAGCCCACAATCAGCCGAGTTCTTGACCATGTCAATGGTGATGAAGTAACTTTAGGATATTTAAATGCTTTTATAGATTTGCATCTCACTTATCACGAGATATACCTTTCCTTAATTCTATACTCCTCTTCCTATTTTTGGAATCCCATGATCGAATCCTCCTCAGGAAAAGATCTTGATATTTACATAGTTGAAGAAGAAGGGGCTTTAGAGTTACCTCTAATACTACTCCGAGTTTGAGGAGGGCAACACCTCCTTAATTGAGGGAATGATCGATGTAAATATTGGAATAGAGGAGGAACCAAAAATCTTAAATTTAGGATTCTCCTTAAATATAGAGGAGGTGGAAATACACACCCAAATCCTCAAGGAACACTAAAAGGCCTTCGCATTTAATTACAAAGAAATGACAGGAATTGTACCACATATCGCGGTGTAAAATATCGTCACCAAAATAGATGCAAAACTAATTAAGAAAAATTTGAGGCCCATAAGGAAAAGGTGGCTCTCATGGTGAAAGAAGAAGTAATGAAACTTCTCTAGGTAGGATTCATTAATTCAACGATTATTCACAATGGGTGTTTAATATCGTTCTCATTCTAAAAAATAATGGAATGATCCATATTTGCATAGACTTTCGAAAGATGATTTCCCATTACCATCCATTGATGTTATTGTTGACGCAACAACTAGATTTGAATTGTTGTCTCTCATGGATGGGTTTTCTGGGTATAATCAAATCAAAATATTTGAGGAGGATCAAGCCAAAAATATGTTTATAACTCCTTGGGAACCTCTTTGTTATGTTTTCATGACATTTGGTCTTAAGAATGCTAATGCCATGTACCAATGAGTAATGACATATATATTCCATGAACTTATTCATAAGATTTTCGAATCCTATGTGGATGACTTGCTAGCTAAGGCTAGAAAGCACCGGCCTTGATCACCCCAAGGTGATTCATATAATCCTTTCACACTCAATTGAATACGACATCATGTTGAATCTAGAAAAGTGTTTTTTTGCGTAACAAGAGGCAAGCTTAAGGTTACATTATATTTTCACGAGTGATTGATGTTAACCTAGCCAAAATAATATGATCATGCTAGAAATGGTTCTCGCCATCGAAAAGTCTAGTATCGATATTTTCTTGGGAAACTTGGTGCAATATGAAGGTTCATCCCTGACTTGACCTTTTCTATTAATCCAATCAACAATTTTTTGAAGAATGATTATAGTATTGATTGGATGGAAGAATGCAACAAGGCCTTCAAGGTAGTTAAACAATTCTTGTTATCCCCTCCCATGCTAATGCCGCCTAGATCATATCACCCTTTGATCTTGTATATACGAGATACATATGTTTTTCTAGCTTGCATGTTATCTCAAGAGGATGACGATAAACGAGAACGTGCAGTTTATTTCATTAGTCGAACATTGAGTGATTATAAGACACGTTACACATAGGAAGAAAAATAATTCCTTGTCATAGTCTTTGCAACAAAACGCTTAAGGCATTACATGATGAAACAAGAGATAAGGGTTATTGTTAAGACATATCACTTACGGAAATTTGTCACGCAAGTATCCTTGTCTAAAAAGGTCGAGTGTTTAATAACCTTAATTGGTGAGTTTGAACTAACATTTGTAAATCAGAAATTTGTTAAGAGACAAATCATGGCAGATTTGTCACCTGAAAATCTGTTGGATGGAGGTGATCTGGTAGATTTAGACTTTCCCGATGAGTGTGTGTACTTTATCGAAACTAGGCCCCCTATCTCTGTATGTCCTTGGTATACCGATATTGTCAATTTCATCATGGACCATACATACCTAAAAGGGGCAACATCACAACAAAGAAGGTGATTATGCTTCATTACCACTAAGTATGTTATTTTGGAACAAATGCTCTACTACAGAGCCTTTGATGGAATGTTGTTAAGATGTGTTGACGCTGAAGAATCCAAAAATATTCTTTATGAGTCACATAGCAGAGTATGTGGAGGTCACTTTGGTAGCCATGCCACTACTCAGAAGATACATCAGATGGGATATTTCTAGCCCACTCTAGAACATGATGTAGTAGAGTTTGTTCGTAGATTTCAAAAATGCCAAGAGTTCTCCCACAAGATTCACATACTGGTACAAGATTTGCAACAAATCGCAACCCCATGGCCCTTTTCCACATGGGGCCTAGATTTGATAAGGATGTTCTCTCCCTCATTAATACATGACCATAAATTCATAATCATGACCAAAAAATACTTTACTAAGTTGGTGAAAGCCATGCCCCTTACCATCGTATGTGGCTCTGTAATCACTAAGTTCATTATGAACCAGATCATTTGTAGGTACAGGGTGCCACAAGTCATTATTTCAGATAATGGCACATCTTTAAAAAATGACAAGGTGCATGAGTTGTGTACAAATTTAAAAATAAGTCATCACACGGTTTCACTCTACTATCCTCAGGCTAATGGACAAGTTGATGCTACTAATAAAACATTAAAGGCTATCCTTCTCAAAACCGTTAAGGAGAATAATGAGATTGGAACCTAAAGATTTTTCAATCCTTTTGGGCCTACCGAACGTCGTTTAGAACACTAATGGGGTAAACTCCCTTTTTTTAGTGTTTGGTGCCGAGGCGCTTCTCTTGGTCGAAGTCAAAATACCTAGTCTTGGTATTTCCCTACATGGAATCTTGGGAGAGGAGGGTTATTGAGAAGCACAACTCTCCCATTTAGATAGTCTCGATGAGGATAGACTTAATGCCGAATAATGGCACAATGTTTACGCTAACTGGATGGCTCGGTAATACATTAAGAATTTTTAAAATGTGAGATCTATGAAGGAGATTTGGTATTAAGACTCGACATCCGGATAGACCAAGAAACCAGCAAGAGGATAGAAATTCGACCTAGGTGGTTGGTCTCAGATCAAGTAGTAGAAGACTACAAAAATGGGGTATTTCACTGTCTACACTATAGGGTGAGGATTTTAGTGAATCCGTGAACTCTCTTCACCTAAAGAGGTACTACGCATGATCCAAAACATTTTCATATGTACATTATTGCATCTCGCATTATATTTTCATCTCGCCAATTGATTTTTTTAAATTTGCGACCAAGGTATTTATTCTTATAACAACTATTTTTTTTTGAAAAACATTGGCAAAACATTCAAATCATATCTCTTCAAATATTCACAATATCATCAATTATTTCTAAATCATTTCATCACCCAAGCAAGATAAGACAAAATTTTGACTGTGATCATACCAAGGCCTGTATACTTGGTTCTCGCTTTATAGTTTCCTTCTAGATTAGGTGCCTTTTCCTATACTCTGCTCTATAAGCTTCATGGTGTCACATCTATCTCGTAAAATATCTTTGGAAATAAGAACATACTAAATTTTTTTCCTAGATAAGTAATTCAAATGCAAATCCACAAAAAAAATTTATTTTACACATTTCTTTTCCCTACCAACCTTCGGTGTTGAGCCTACATCTCTTACTGGTGATGTAGGGTTGGGAAAGGAGATAAATTCCCTTACTCACCTATTCCTTGTCTGTGGTGATGAGCCCATGCTTTCTTCTAGTAGCATGGGGCAAGGAATAGGGAGTCTCATTGACAAAATTGAAAGTTACAAATAATTCGTTCAAATATTGTGAAATCATAGGTCAAAAACAAAGTGAGTTAGATGTCTAAACTTTCAAAAGAGCTTAAAACCTAAAAATCATATTTTTAAACCAAGTAGCCATTGATAGATATAAGTCTAGATAAACTAGAAAGTAAATCACATTCTAATCTATGAAGTAACTTGAGTAGGGTAAAGTTGTAGTGTCTCAATTTGGTCATGTCAAACCATTGTCTTTCCCCATCATTACCATTCAACACATTTTCGTAACTTGTTCCCTTCCTAGATCTTGGTGTTGAGCCCTTGCATCCTACCGTTGTATGGGGTCGGAGTGGGGAAATTACATCTTCTTATCATATCATTTTATTATCACGTTTTGTCAAGACAATATGAAGTATCAAAGGTTACTTAAAGAAGCTAAAATTCAAATATCACATTGTGTTCACTGTAACATCTATGGCAAAGTGTTACTTTGATTTCATTTCCTCTTGACCTTGCAAACGTTGACATGTGATTTGTCTTAGGAAGGTGTATTATTTTGACTTTTGGCAATCATGTTTGTAATGGATAAATCATTATTGAACAAATATTCACTTTGTTGTGATTTTGTTTACTTGAAAATGAAGCCATTCTTCATTATGTTCTGAAATTTCATGAACTAATATTGTTGTTTGCATACTTATCTAATGTTAACAACAAAACCTTGGATTAATTCCATTTATCCAAGGTATGCTTCAGTTCTTCTTACCTGGTCTGTATGATAAACCGACATTCTGAAATGGAAGGTAATAAGGGACCGAGTCTATGTATGTTTACAATTTTTATGGACCCTTCTTATGGTGTCCTTGCTTTGCATTTTGGTGTAAAAATATGAGCTTGGATATTCTTGTAAAATATATTTTAAAATGCTTGAGCAACGTAAGAGGGATAAGGGTCTACTTCAGAATATTAAGGTAAAAACCTTAGTCCAAGTTGTAAAGATATATCCTAATCAAATTCTGACCTAAGGTAAATTGGACCTACCTTAGACCTATTTCTAAACTATTTAGGTTTGCACCCTAACCTAAGTTTGTATACTTTACAGGTGTGGGGTTTTGGAAATAACCTAAGGTAATAAAAAGGCCTATCTATTACCTATTACCTAATACTAGAACTACTATGGGTTATGACTTAATCTATGTTGGCATGATTAACTATGGAAAGTTTGGAATGACCTAAGGTAAATACTATATACCTAGGCTAAGGTCGAATCCTAATCTAATGTCAATCTAACCTAAAATAATGCTAAGATAAAAGGGAACCTAAGGGGTTGCATGGCAATTGGGAGTCGGTGGCAATGGTTTCTATGACATTAAAGTGATTTGAGTTTTGAATTTATTGAACTTGGTACTGCCAGATTGGCAAATGCATGGAGAATTGAGGGAATGCCTAGCTGGCATCATCACTAAAGTTAAAAATGCATGCAATATTTGAAATTGAGCTCACCAAATTTTTATGGCGGTGGGCTTAGAGATTAAGGTGAGAGAGTTGGCTATTCTTGCATTAATGAGTCTTGGTCTTAGTGAAGAAACCATCTTGGAAGACATGCACGAGGATTTTGAGAGTTTTTTTGGTCATTTTCTCTTGGCGATTTTTTCTCTGCATGGAGATTTTGGGTTCTTCAAACCAACAGTTCTATTTTCAATCTTTCGCTATTTTTGGCACCTCTAAGCTATTTTTGATCCTATGGAGGTATAAGAGGCATAAGAAGAAGTTTTGGGTTGTTGATTTTGTTTTGGAAAAGGAGAAACTGCAGAGGCTTGGTGGAAGTCTTACGCATATCGATAGGAAGCTCTATCAGACATGATAGGCTCTATCCATTAAGTTGTTCTACTTTTTCCTAATTGTTTTCATTAAAACAACTCTACTCTTGGAAAAAAATGGGTTTTTATTTTTGTGATGGTTATTTGCATTCATGTTTGAATTGTTCTTTATATTTTTCGATGAAGAATCTCTATTAAATAACAATGGAATGTGGGTTTGTGCCCTGTTGAATATAGTGGTGAATCGTGCTTTAACTTTGTTGGGACTAGAATGATGTCATATTTTTGTGAATCTTGTTGTCTATGCAAAATGGATTTTGGAAAAATATTTTTTTCTATAGATTCGATCTGGGTATGTCCTTCTCTATTGGAAGGAGGTAAGAAAGGTATTATCCTTAGTTACATCTTTAGTTGCTTTGAATCTTGTACTTTTGTTGAGATGTGTTGAAATGGTTGCTTGGATTCATTGTTTTTGTGGATTCAAACTTGATTGGAAACAACAATGAATGAAATACTTCTTTTGATCTTTTTAGTTAAAAATTTAGTTGTTTCGAATCTAGTTACTTCGTGGAAGTTGTGTGGAAAAGGTTACTTGGATTCAATGATTTGTGGATTCATCTTGTTTGAATATAACAATAAACGAGTTCTTATTTTTCTAAACTTTTTTACGTTTCGGGTTGTGAACCTCTGGAAGACTGACCTAAAGTTGGACAATAGAAGTTCATTATAATGAAAGATATATTCAAGTGTTGGTTCTATCTGGTTTGAAAATTTGATTTATACATGTTAACTCTTGCTTGAGCTTGCATGATGTCGACCTTGTTATTTTTACTTGTAAGTTAGAAGATGGTTCGTTAATGAATTACCTGATCTTGATCTGGACAAACCTCCTGATTAAATATGTTTGAGAGTAAGTTTGTTAAAAACCATACTGTCATGATTTTTGAGAAGACTTAACGAATGTATATGCATCTTTTCTGGGATGACATTTTGTGCTTCAGGAACTAACCAATCGGTTCAGCTTGAAGAGTTTTATAGACCCTTACATTTATTTTGATCTATGAATAACATGGAGAGAATAGAATATTTAGGTGAATTATGGGTATGTACAGTTGAACCTGTCATTAGGAATGGACTGAAATGAATTTGGTTTTTCTAATCTTCTATTGAGATTGACTTGTGCACATGTAGCAAAGTCATGTTGTTACTTGTTGCATCTTCATTGGGTTTAAAACTGATTGGGTTATTTTTCTTCCTATCTAAATATTGTCTCTCTTACCTATGTGAAGTGGGAATATGAGTCAACTTTACTGATTATATCATTTCCATCTTAGGACAGGATGATTAGGCTTTGGATATATTGACTAAAACTATTGGATGAGTTGGAATGTCTTGTGATTGTTGATATTTCATGTAATGTTGTTAAAAAAATATCTTAAACACATCTCTTCTTGATGTCGATAAAGAATTGTTGTTGCTGATATTTTTGATTCGATACAACTTCATCTTTGGTATCGACTTGCAAACTACAGTCACATAATTCGGTTTAGTATCATTTAGTTCCATGTTTTCTATGTTTAACAAGAGTTCAAGGATTTTTGTGATTGGATCTGTATCAGTATTTTATTCTGATATGTACTTCTTTTCTTGGGAAAGAATGATGGGATCTTATTTTATTCTTGTTTTTGACCCCCTTCTCTTTCTCTTCTCTAAGTTAAGGTTTTCATCATTGTTTTCCTTTAAAACTGTAGGAGACTATACACTTTCCTCTCTTCTTTGAGTTGTGAAATGTAACACAGTCTCCTCAAAATGGGAGGGAAGTTACAAGTTGTTTCTCTCTCAATTGTCTTTTCCCTCTTCTGTGTTACTCTTGTTTAAGGAATTGATTGGTTTACTTTGTATTTGTTAATAGGATTGCAAATGAGTAGTTGGAGATAATCCTTACTTATTCACCTTGAATTGTGTTGATTGGAAACAATATTTGGTAATGGGTGACTAATGTGTAATGCAAGTAATCGATTGAATAATTTCCTATTTCTAACCTGTTATGGCCTAACTTAAGACTTGGGCTATATCTTGGGCTTTAAATTTGGATGTAGCATCTTGAATAGGAATCTCTTATTTGTATATTGTTGATGGCTCAACCTAAAACCTTTCATGAAGGTTGAATTAGCTTGGTTGTAGATGCATTTGGATGGAACATGTTAATGCTGAGCTTGATGGTTCTTTACTTCTTAAAAATTAACTCTATTTCTGGGAAGTATGGGAGTCAATGTGTTTCTTTGGAATCTATATTGAATGAAGTAAGAAATAAACTATAATACCTTTAGTAAGAATGAGATAAGTAAATAGGATGAAATATTACTTATCTAATATAAATTCTTATGAAATCAATGATGAAGAGTGTTAATTATATCATGATATTTTCTAAATGTTAATTTGGTTGATCAATTATTATTTATTTTATGATTGTTATTTCTATTTGATGTATCTATTCGTATGGCTTTACTGTTTCATAAAATTAGAATTCTTTTAATAAAATAGTTAGATGAAATCACATTGTTTTAATGCTTAGTGCTTATCATGTTCAGCCAATGAATTGACCCGTTCTAGCAATTTTTTGTAGATGGACTTCATAAGTGATAAAGGAGGTTTACTCTTATGATGTTACTTGTTACTTAAAGACTGGATCTTTTATGAAGAAATATGATTCATTATTGAAATGTATTGAAAGAGGAAAAGTTGTATTTCTTAATTGAGCTTGATGTTGTTTGACATGAAAGATGTCTGAAATGAATGGACTTGTAAAATGTGGTTTTCACTTGAGAAATGGAAAAAGATCGAGAGTTACTTGTACATGATGTGTTATTCTCCTTGTATTTTCTGTAATGGAAATTTTTAGTCTTATCTATATGGAATCCTTATTGGGTTGACTTAAATAAGTTAGATAGAATGGAATTAGCTATACTATCCCTTAAATGAAATGCAACTTATTAAGTTGGCATGCATAGATGTTGTTTTATCTAAGTCTCTTTGGTTTATTGAATGATTTTCATGAAAGTGCAAATTAATTATGATGACTTGGGTAATGGTAAAAGGTACAATGAACCCTAACTCATAACATGAAAGAGGAAGGTGAACTACCTATTGATCAATACCTTGATAGGTTTAAAACAAATGTATGGAAAATATGAGCATTTATCAATTAGACTTCATTTCAATTAAGTCTATTATAATTGAACCTATTGTGGAACTTAAACAGGCTAAGAATGGTTGAGTTATACTAAGTAAATCTAATTGATGTTGTTGTTTTGTTTTAATTAATTGAAACCTTAAGTAGGAAGTTAATGAATAACAAAGCAATCAGGAAATTTCTGTAATATATTAACAACTCAAATTTGGATGTCAACCTTAAGGGCTAATGAAATTAGGATTCAATAGGGTTGCTATAAATAAACCTTAAGTAAGAAAAATACTTGGATAACTAACCTCTTACTCGGATATGTAAATCGAGATGGGTAATTTTGTCAGATGTTGGCACACGCCAACTATAGAACTTACCTTTGTGAAGACTTGGGCCTTCACAAGGATACAATGTTGCATAGGTTGAGATGTTGAACACCCATCAATATTAGATCATCTAGATTTACGTAAACTTGGACTTAATCTTAGTTTTACTCTAGGTCGGAGTTAGGAATATGGCTTAGTATAAGGAGTAACTTAGGATGACTTAGGTAATCATAGTTAGTGAAAATCTACAAGACTCCCAAAATGACCTTCGGATCTACAATCTAGAATTGGGTCATTTAGTCTGATTGCACAACATTGAGTTTTTTCCAAGCTGTGGGACCTTGCAAGGTGAGAAAACTCTCCAAATTGAAGCTAGTTCTTACTCCTCTATTTAGGTGTATGCATGAATTTGTAGAGGTTCAATACTAATTCCTACTCTAAATTCCAAGGAGATAGAGTTAAAAGGTGCAAAAGGAAACAAAACTAAGCTAAATGGTGATACACCAAAGGAGTGATGGACTTCTATTTTACAAATAAACACATATCATAAGAATGTAACACAAAACATGCACAGATTGCCAGAATGTAATGAAAGATCAGAAGACAATGATAAACACATGAGATGATTGGAAAATCAATCACATAACACACATTATCATTCCAAAGTTTAATACAATGCATTACAATGGCAAGGAGGCAAAATATGTGCTGCAACCTATATGAGAGGTTTGAAACTCTACAAATCTACTTGATAAGGAAGAAAAGAGAGCTTGCAAGAGAAAAATGTCGAACATTACAATAGTTCACATCCTTTGCACTTATAGCTAAAGCAAAGAGGGAGAAAACAGAGGAAGGAGAAAATTTGATCTCTTTTCCTTAACCACCCGCCATTAACCCTTTCAAATAGAGCTCCTTTGTTTTTTTTGTGTGTTGGAGAGAAAAAATGATGAATTTGGTGAAACACAGCTCTCAAAGCAATCTGATCTCACATTTATGGCATGAGAAGACATTTTTAGGTTTTCCTCCATCAAAACGAGCTGATTCTTCATCCTTAACATGTGGGAGAAAGAAACCATGGCGGATTTGAGAAAACAACTCATTTGAAGCAATCTGATACACATTGAAGGTGTGAAAGATGTTTTTAACATTTTCTCCATTAAAACCTGCAAGAAATGATGTTTTTATTCCTCCAATGCATAAAGGGGCTTGAGACCTTTCCAAAAAGTCTAATTTTGTTCAAATATGATCTCTGGATCAAAAGATATGCCCATCTGAAGATTTAGGGAAAAATAGGGCAAAAAGTTTGGGCACAAATTTTGAGGCATGAATTAGGGCACACTTGGCGGAAAAATCAGATTTTGAAAATGGGTCCATGGGGTTGAAATTTACTTTTACACCTTTGGAAAATTTTCCAAAAATTCCCGCGCCCCCGCCGCTCCGAGACACCTGGCACCTCTTGGTTCACCGATGGAATCACAGGCTCAAACCTATCCTTTTCCTTTTAAATTTTCATTGGGAAAATTTCCCAGAACTTCCCCACACTCCTCTCTTTCTGTGACACATGTCAGATCCTAGTTGCTTGGCGGGGACATGCTTCTAATTTTTCCTTTGTACCTCTGTCACTTTGGAAAAAAACTGAAAATTCCTTTGTGCCTCCAATCTACCACAAACAGGGAAACATGGTGGCTTTAAAATGATCCGTGGGCCTTCGGGCCAAAATTTGACTTTGGGCATTTAACCCCCAAAGGGCTAAATGCCAATTTTTCCTCCGCGGGCCCACGCCAGCCCATTTCCTTCCTTCGTGGGCTAGGGGCCAAAATTTTCCTTTGCGCCCTTTGACCAAAGTGCTAAAACTTAAAATTCCCCAACATCCGCCACTCCAACCTACCATGTGGCATCTCCTCATTGGTTGCGGGCATGTCTAGGGAAAATTTCCCCAAAAAAATCCGTCGAGCCATAACTTGAAAATTATAAGGAGTTAGGAGGAAAATTTTACCTTTCTGGAAAGGTAAGGAAATTCTCTACCTAATGGAATCATACCCAAAAAAATTTGAGTCTCTGAAGTGTGCAAAAATTCATTTTAAGTACTAGGAGAGGTAAAGGAGGAGGAGTTAGCCAAAAATAAGCATGGGCTTATTTTGGATAACAATTCTAGCGACTCAGAGGGTTCATCTTTTTGCTGGATGAAGTGACCAACTTCTTGAAGCAATTGATTTGGCATGGAGCCATGAACTTAACTGCCTGTTATTCTCAATTCATTAGAAAATATTAAAGATGAAGATTGTGAGAGTAGAAAAATCACTTTTTCCTGGAACATGATTTGTAAAGATGCATCCTTGGGGCAAAAAAACATGTGCCAAAGCACTTAGGGAAATGTAAATCTAAGCTACAACAAAATAATGTGCATAAGCACTTAGAGGAATGAAAAATCTAAGCTAATATGTACAAAGGTGAGAAGTTTCCCTTAGTAGCAATGCTTTAGATGGATTCCATTAACTAGAATATGTAGTTCCTCACCATCCAATGTAGACAATTAGAAGGCATTGCTATTTTTGCATTTTGTGACCATGTAGGGGCCACTCCAAATGGCATAAAATTTTGAATGCCTCCCTAGCTTTTCTCGGTCTACATCCCACTTCAACACTAAATCTCCATCTTGGAAAGTTATAGCATTAGCTTTCTTATCAAAGCTTCTCTTGATCAACACTTGGTCTTTTTCCATTGTTTGGGCTGCATGCTCTCTGATTTCTTAGAGTTCCATCAGTTCTGCATATCTAACCTCCATGGGCTTAAAATCCAACAATTCCAATTGCTTCATGAGTTCTAATGTTGGAAACTCAAGTGACATAGGCAAGACCGCCCCTCCCATAAACAATTCTAAATGGAGAGTTACTCTGTGGATCTCTTAGGAGTTATCCTATCAACCCATAGAGCTAATTTGAGCTTAGTGTGCCAATTCCTCTGATTTTCATCAGGAGTCCTCTTGATGATCCTTAATAGATTCTTGTTTGTGGACTCATCTTGGCCATTAACTTGAGCGTAATAATTTGATGAAGTGCTCAAATAGATCCCATTTCTAACAACCCATTCAATGACCTTTGATCCTATGAATGCCAATGCATTATATGATATTATAGTGGCAGGTATACCAAATCTGGTTGTTATCCCATCATAGAAGTCTAGAATGCTAGATTCATTTGCCTCTTTGAATGCCACTACCTCAATCCATTTAGTGAAGTAGTCTATTGTTGTTATAATCCATTTGTGCCCTTGGTTTGAGTTTAGATTAATGACTCTAACAAAGTCCAAACCCCATTGCATGAATGGCTAGTCAACTGAGATTGGGTGCAATGGAAGTGATGCTAACCTCTCTTTGCCTATGAAGAATGCACAATTCTTACACCTCTTGATCCATGCATAACAATCACTAAATACTTTGGGCCAATAATAACCACCCTTCATGATCTTGAGAGCTATCACTCTTGGAGAAAAGTGACCCTCAGCTCATCCATTATGGAACTCTTCTAACATTTTCTCAATTCGATTTGTCCCAATGCACCTCAAAGAATACTCCATTGATATCTTTTTGAACAAGAACCATCAACAAGTGCATATAGAATAGCCTGCAATCTGAGTTTCTTCTTTTGGATTTGTTCATCTCTGGAGGGCCTAGGCCTATTTGTAAGAAGTGAATTATGTATTGGTTCCAACAAGGAGTGATAACACCACCATTTTCTTCTTGAACATCTCTTTGTTCTTGGATGTCTTGCAACATTAAAACAACATTCCTCTTTTTGTTTGCCCGTAGTTGGTTGACTCAAGGCCAATTGCTCACACAATCCCTTTCCTTGGACCAGCTTGGTGAATTTGATCTCAATTCCATACTCCATGACATGAGTAATACACCCTGCACATTTTTCATTTAGATCTTTGTAAAGGAGGAAGTATTTAACTCCCGCATGAGAAACCGACAGTTGAAGTTCCTTATTTGAAATCAGATGCTTAAATTTCTTTAAGCTCCTAATCACTACAAGAACATGCTTCTCATTGAAGGAATACCTTACTTCATAGTCCTCCAAGCTTTGGCTAAAAAAGGCAATTGGCTGCTCTGCATTTTCTTCATTCTGTTGTACGAAAATTACAAAAATTGTATCACCACCACCAAATGCATAAAGGATGAAGTCTTTGGAGAAATCTGGGTTAATGAAAGTTGGAGCCCATGAGATAGATTCTTTGATTGCCTCAAAACTTTCCTTACCTTTAGCTCTCCATTTGAAAGCCATAATTTTCTTCAACATCATAGTTATTGGCTTGACAAGGGCTACAGATTTTGGAACAAACCTTCAAAAAAATTGATTCTTCCCAAGAAACTTTGAAGATCCTTCTTATGACTTGGTAATGGCAGTGCTCTTATTGCTTCAACCCTTTCTGGATCAATTTCTAACCCTTCTTTGGAAAAAATGTGGCCTAGGAGTTTTCCTTCATGAGCTAGGAATATGTATTTTTTGGGATTCAAGGATACCCCAAATCTTCTACATCTTTGGAACACTTGTCTCAAATGAAAGAGGTGGTTTGCTACACTTTTAGAAAATACAATAATATCATCTAGGTATATCAGCACTATTTTATTGATCAATCCCTTGAATTCCATATCCATTTCCCTTTGGAAGGTAGCTCCAAAGATTGGACAACTCAAATGGCATTTTTCTATATGCATAGGTTCCCCATTTGGTGGTGAAGGCTATTTTAAACTGATCATATTCCTTTACCATAATCTAATTATACCTTGAATAACCATCTAGTAATGAAAACCTCTCACAGACCAACAACAATTTGCAAAATATGCTCCATAAAAGGAAGTAGGTAGTGATCCTTGAGGGATGATATATTCAAATCTCTAAAGTCTACACACAACCTGATTTCCCCACTCTTATTTCTAACTGGAACCAAGTTTACAACCCATCTTAAATGCTTGATGGGGAAAATGATACTTTTTTCTATTAACTTATTCAATTCCCTTTGCATGAGAGGCTTAATGTGTGGATTGACCGGTCTCTATTTTTTCCCGATGGGCTTAGCACTGGATCTAATTCAATTATGTGTTGAGCTAGCTTGGGATTGAAACCTCTCAAGACTTCATAGCTCCAAGAAAATACATCTAGGAACTCTTGACAAAGTTGTATGAATTCATACCTTTCTTGCTTGGTTGCCGCTTTACCAATTTGAAGTGACTTTCCTTCTCCAACGGAGATGGGATCTGAATCCTCTCCCTTGACTTGGATATTTTCTTTCTCCTTCCTAAATTGATCATTAGGATTGAATATAGACTCTAAAGTCACAAGTCCTTTCAGAAGTTTGTTGGTTCTCAGCTATACCACTTGATCACCATACTACTTTGTCCCAATTTTTCCCGATTTTTACGAGAACTCAATTTCCTCTTACAAGAAATTGATGATTTGTTGGTCACTCTCAAAAAATTACCAAATTACATTATTGTCTTATATTGATGGCCTCACAATCACATGGATGTTTAGCTACATTTTATCTCTTTTGATACTCTTCACAACATCAAAAGTTTCTCTAACTTCTGCAAGCCTATCAACAGCTTGGTTCTATTTCCTAGGGATGGAGTTGATGCCAAAACCCTTAAAATCTTCAATGAGATCCCACACCCTATTCCTATAAATTTTAAGCAAGTCATTCTTGGTAGCATGTTGTCCTTTAACTTGATTAACAATCATCTCACTATCACCAAAGACTTGTAATTTTTTGATGCCTCTCTTCCTTGACCAATGCAATCCATGTATTAAAGCTTAATATTCACCAATGTTGTTAGAACATGCAAACTAAAATCTAAAATATGAGTAATACTTAATGCCTTGAGTTGAAACAAGCATAGCTCCTCCTCCTGCACCTTGTCTACTTCTTGATCCATCAAAGAACAACTGCCATATCTCATTGTCATCTTTATGGTCTAGCTTGGTGATGTTAGGAAGAGGATAATCTTGTTCATGCATGTAATAGAATCCTAGTTCAGATTCCTCCATTTCCTTGTAGGGTTCAAAAGCATGTACCTTTTTCTCCCATTCATCAAGATTCAAATTTGGAATGCTTCCAACTTTGGTGTCAGCTTCATGTGTGTTTGGATAATTCTCTTGATCAAATGTTGAATAGTTGGAATTGATTAGGCTTGGAATATGAGGCTCAATGTGAAAGCTTGCAATAGGTTCAGACCTAATTGTGGCCTTGGCTCTATATCTTGTCCTAAATAGCATGTGTGACTAGTCAACAGATAGGTAGCCTCCAATTCTAGCTATGAAATCCCTTGACAAACATAAGGTAAAGAGTGGTGGAAAATCTATCACTAACACATCTTGTAAAATAGTGACATTGGGGCATGCATGTAATGTAAGGCTCAAATATTTAACTACCCCAACTATTGCTATTGTTGTCCCATCTAATTACACCACCCCCTTAGATATGAATTCATATTGAAGTCCTAGATGATCAGCTATTTGCTTGGGCATCATGGAACTACTTGCCCTAGAATCAATCATACAATTATGTACTAGTTTATCCCCAATGATCAATGAAACATAGAATGGAGGGGGCTTCAAATTTTTACCTTGCTGATTCCCCTTAGGATGAGTAGAATTTGTGAGTACCTTATCTTACATATGATCTGGATGATTTTAGGTTGACCAATTCTTCATGGCATCTTGTAATAGATCCCTTTGTCCTGGGATGGATAGTGACTCCCACATAGATATGTTCACATTGGTCTTCTTCATTTTTTCAAAGATGTTAAATGGGGATGAACCATCTCTTTGCTACCCTTTAGTCTGCACATTATTTTCTTGTACATGGGATACAATAGCTAGAATTTGAGTTGGTCTAGAAGGTGGCTTGGGTTGTCCTTGCACATTTGGAACTGCATTTTACTTGCCAACACCTTGTGGAGTGATGGAAGGTTATGAATCACTTGGACCTGATGACTTCCCTTCACCAATATTCCTCTTCTTTGACCATGTGTTAGCTGCTACACTCTGAGAAGGTGTTTGATTCACACCACAAAAATCTTCAGCTTGCCAATTCACAAGTTTAGTCTTATCTAGAGTTATATCTTGTTGAGATGTCCCTTGTTATTGGTTTGTTTCTCCACTCATTTCACTCTCTACACCAGTTGTTGTCACCATCAAAGCTTGGTTCAAAGTACTTTGAATCCCATAGATTAGTCAGTGAGATTCATTGCATGGGAAACCTCAGTCATACTCTTGAGATATAGTATTTTTCACTAGCACTAAGGCTTTAGAGGTAGATGCAACTTGGGGGTTATAGGGCTGAAATGGTCTATTGGTAGGAGGACTTACTTGATTCTGATTTGCAGCTGGGTTGGGTGGCCTATTAGGCCAATATGGTTGTCTATTAGGCTGAGTTTGAGGCTGATAAGAAGGTCTAAAACTTTGAGCTTGTTGTCTCTTGAGCATAACCAGCTCATTTCCCAAATTTTTCAAATTTTTAATAACTTCTTGGAGCTCATTTGAGGCACTAGAGGATAAAGTAGAAGTTTCATTTGAGCTCTAGTTTCTAGGAGTGGGAATAGGAGCTAAAGTAGGTGCTTGACTAGTACTTGGGCTTCCCAATTCGGATATAAGGGCATATGAGGCCTAGGTACAAGTTTACCATCTCGGATCAAACAAATCTTAGCCCTAATGGTGATGTTGTATGCTTTAGGTAGAGTTACACCTCTCATGGATTGAATCAACATAAAAATGTCGAATTTAAAGCCTTGAGAACGTATAAGAAAACACCTTGAGCTATTGGCCTTACCGCCAATGGGATTCTAACCCATGTTCTTTGAAATTTTAAATTGAAGTCTATTAGTTGCTCATTGGGAGCTCTCTGATAGTTGTTAGTTGCTCCAATAAAGAAAAGTTGTCCCCTTTCTCTCCAAATTGGTTATGGAGGGTTGTACACAACTGGTTCCAATTTTGGATAGAGCCTGCATCAAGGCTCCTGAACCATTGCAAGGCTTTCCCTTTGAATGAATATGCCAACAATTTGACAGCAATTTCCATCTCAATAATCTCATGGATTGCACAAACATTAGCAATGTCTTTGACATGATCACTAGGAGTGGTCTGATTTTCTCCAATAAAGTATGGGATGTTCTTCAATGTTGCAATTGGAACTAGGTTTTGTGCATTGAGAGAAAGTGGGTTGCTACCAGTAAAGTTGACATAAGGATTGGGTTGTGCCATTACGACTGGCCTGAGAATCCTTGTTGATTGGATGAAAGGTCTACTAGGTGGAGGAGTTAATAGAGTTCTGTTTGGTGGAGATGGAGACATTTGAATCCTTCACCCCCTTTCTCTTCTTTCTAGGGATAATTGTAGATACTCAGACAATCCTTCTTCTCTAGTCCTTGACCTTGTTTGTATCCTTCTCATGAATCTTCAAGCTTGGATTACTGAAACTAGTTGATTCTATCCTTTTGGAGTCGCCAGATGTGTAAATCAGGGCTCTTTCAAGCAAGAAACTTACAACAATTACATATCAACTTTGTTGTAATAAATATGAAGACCTCTAAGGTCCCAACAAAGTGCCAAAACTGTTAGTGCAAATCTACAACACCCCCAAAATGACCTTCAGATATGTAATCTAGAATTGGGTCATTTAGTGTGATTACACAACATTGAGTTTTCTCCAAGGTGTGGGACCTTGTAAGGTGAGAAAACTCTCCAGATTGAAGCTAGTTCTTACTCCTCTGTTTAGGTGTATGCATGAATTTACAAAGGTTTAATACTAATTCCTACTCTAAATTCCAAGGAGATAGAGTTAAAAGGTGGAAAAGGAAAAAAAACTAAGCTAAACAAAGTGATACACCAAAGGAGTGATGGACTTCTATTTTACAAATAAACACAGATCATAAGAATGTAACACAGAACATGCATAGATTTCCAGAATGTAATGAAATATTAGAAGAAAATGATAAACACATGAGAGGATTGGAAAATCAATCACAAAAACACATTATCATTCCTAAGTTTAATACAATGCATGCATTACGGTGGCAAGGAGGAAAAATATGTGCTGCAACTCCGTATGAGAGGTCCGAAACTCTACAAATCTACTTACTAAGGGAGAAAAGAGAGCTTACAAGAGCAAAATGTCCACCATTAAAATATATCACATCCTTTGCATTTATAGCTGAAGAAAAGAGGGAGAAAATAGAGGAGGGAGAAAATATGATCTCTTTTCTCAACCACCCGCCATTAGCCCTTTCTAATGTTGGGAAATATATTTATTAGTGCTCCATTATTTGTGTGTAATCATTATTTAAGATAGTATATTATGTTATATGGTTGTTATATAAAACAATATATAACAATTATTTGTTGGTGAGTTTTAACCACTCACGTATATGGAGTGTGGGAGAGATTCATGGGAGAATTAGTTAAGGATGCCTCCTAAAATATAGGAATTATATGTCCTATATATATGTAAATGTATTATGCATGGGATTAATGAACAAATATTGTTTGAATACATCTACTTATACCCTCGATTTGGTATCAGAGTGAGATGAGAGACCTCTGTTACGTAGTAAAGGAAAAATGTCATCGGATAAAGATAGTCAATTTTATGTAGCTATGTGGAAGGTGATTGAGGATGTTTGACAAGTGTCAAATGACATCATACAAAGATAATCCTTTGTGCTTCATATTATTCAAGATCTGATCGCCTTTGTGATTGAATCTATACCAAAAATCCATCCGATAATCACTCTTCATGTGTGCAGTTCCATGGCCTTCAGAAATTTTTACCAACCATCTTTTACGTCTAACAAGAATTACACGGGTCTGTGTGGTTTAGCCTTGAGTTGTTTTACAAACCACTACTCTGTCACTTTATTGGCTCGGTCAATATCTTCTGCAAATCGATTCAATTGACCGAAAAATAAAAATCATGCATGGATATTTGTAGTAATGAAGTCTTAAAAATTCACAACGATTTGATTCAACATATGACTCAGATTTTCCTCACGTAATAGAACAATCCAAGCATCCAGCAAGCTCTACATGGTAGTGCTCTCAAATCATGCACATATTCCACCATTATTTTCTTCTGATCTACCAAGAGTTGTGAACGACATTTTCTAGCATGAGTTTGATCTGCCACGTGGCCAATATTGATTGATGATCCTATGCATTTGAGCATTCAATCCATGCATAGATCTATATCAGATCCATCACATGGTGAGTTCGTGACCTTGAGTATCACGTGCAGACCTGTCACATTCTTATGAATAGTCCATATTTTCATAGAGCTTTCAGGGATTATGGCAATAATCTAATGTAGATTGTGTCATGAGAAAAATTTTATATTATATACTGTGAACTGATGATCATCTGCTAGAGCATGAAGCCCGCTCCACCATTTTTAGGTGCTCAGATATATTTTCGATGGGTCAATGCATAGTTTTGTATACATTTTTTGTGCCACTGAGCTTTGGATCATGGTCAACAATTTTCTGCAGTCTCTTTGCTCGGCATCCTCATAACCGTAGACCCAAAATGTGTCAACTTCCACTTTGCATAAACTATGGAAAATTCGGTGAGCCACTGAACAGACCCTCAAATGTTTACAAAGAAAGTCAAAACTCACTCAATTTACTTGGAGTCAAGCATGTAGTTTTCTTTAATAGGTTGGTTAAAGTTTTTAAGGTTTATATCAAATGGTTTTAGTTTAAATGAGTCATTTAAGTATTAGAATATAAGTTTGTTTAAAGTGTTATCTTGTTAGTCTTTTGTCCTCTGTAGTCTAGGCATTTTTCTATCCTACGTAAATGGTCTTTCTTATTATTAAATTTGTTCATCGATGTTAGGAGACATTCAAGTCAGTGATATTAAATGTCATGTTTCCTCCATGTGTCTAAGTGAAAAAATAAAATAAAATTATTGAGAGTTATGTCATAATAGTTAACTTGGGTATTCATTATAGGTTGTCAAAATTGTCAATATCGATATTGAATTTTTTTTGATTCAATTAGATCATCGAGGGTTGTGTTAATAGTCAATTATCGTCATTTAGGTGATTATTAGGAAAGCAGTCAAAATATTGTAAAAATAAAAAAATTGCCTTACGAACACATTTTCGGTGTTACCCGATGTACCCTGACAACCATTGATTCTCAAAAGATAAATTTACTGAGCTATTAGTGTGATACTAGAGGACGGAGGCAAAGGAGGTCATTCAGTGACCTCTCGTCAGTTGCCAATGACGGGGCCACATATCAACTTTGGTGACATGTTTGTGTGTATTTTGATTTCCGTTTAGGCAGTGTGCTTTTCGTTGTGTGCCTATTTGGAGTGTTCCTATTTTCAATAAGTGGAAATTTCACATTGAGGGGGGAACATAATATAATGTTCCATTTCCAGCTAATTTGTGTGTACGAACAAAAAATTTAGCAGAATTTCCTATGTTATTTCCTACAAAGAGATGTAAGGAGGGCTGATAATAGTACTTCACACATCATGATGTGGTTGTAGGTAAACCACTTGAAAACCTTCACTTTGTGGTTTGTGGTAAACCAATAGCAAAACGACCATTCTTGGTTGTTGGTAATCCATTTAAAAACCATCACTTTGTGATTTGTGGTTAACCAATTACAAAACCACCATTCTTGGTTTGTGGTCAACCGTTTACAAAACCATCCCCGAGGTTTGTGATTATCCTGTGAAAATCACCAGATCATAAGTAGGTGCAAGTACAAAGGCATGTTTTCCCTATGTTCACACTAAGGGGGGGAATGTTGGGAAATATATTTATTAGTGCTCCATTATTTGTGTGTAATCATTATTTAAGTTAGTATATTATGTTATATGGTTGTTATATAAAACAACATATAACAATTATTTGTTAGTGAGTTTTAACCACTCACATATATGGAGTGTGGGAGAGATTCATGGGAGAAGTAGTTAAGGATACCTCCTAAAATATAGGAATTATGTCTTATATATGTAAATGTATTATGCATGGGATTAATGAATAAATATTGTTTGAATACATATGCTTATACCCTTAGATCAAATCGGCCTACAATCCATCAAATCAAGCTCCTTTGCTTCTGTTTTACGTGTTGGAGAGAAAAAATGATGAATTTGGTGAAACACAACTCTAAAACCAATATGATCTTGCATTTATGGCATGAGAAGACATTTTTAGGGTTTTCCACCATTAAAATGAGCCGATTATTCATCCTTGGCATGTGGGAGAAAGCAACCATGGTAGATTTGAGCAAAACAACTCATTTGAAGCAATTTGATACGCATTAAAGGCGTGAAAGATGTTTCTAAAATTTTCTCCATCAAAAGCTACAAGAAATGATATTTTTATCCCTCTAATGCATAAAGGGGCTTGATACCTTTCCAAAAAGTCCAATTTTGTTCAAATCTAATCTCTGGATCAAAAGATATGCCCATCTGAAGATTTAGGGCAAAAATTTTGGGCACAAATTTTGAGGCACGAATTGGGGCACACTTAGCGGAAAAATTAGATTTTTAAAATGGGTCCATGGGGTTGAAATTTACTTTTGCACTTTCAAAAAATTTTCCAAAAAATCTTCATGCCTCCTCCGCTCCGAGACACGTGGCACCTCCTGGTTCACTGATGGAATCGCAGGCTCAAACCTGTCCTTTTCCTTTTAAATTTTCATTGGAAAAATTTCCCAGAATTTCCTTGCACTCTGCTCTTCCAAAGTGACACGTGTCGGCTCCTGGTTGCTTGGTGGGGGCACGCTTCTATTTTTTCCTTTGTGCCTCTATCACTTTGGCAAAAAACCAAAAATTCCTCTGCGCCTCCGATCTCGCCACAAATAGGGACACGTGGTGGCTTAAAAATGATCCGCGGTCCTTCGGCCAAAATTTGACTTTGGGCATTTAACCCCCAAAGGGCTAAATGCCAAGTTTTCCTCCGCGGGCCCGCGCTAGCCCATTTCCTTCCTTTGTCGCCGGTAGGCCAAAATTTTCCTTTGTGCCCTTTGACCAAAGTGCCAAAACTTAAACTCCCCGACGTCCATCACTTTGCCCTACCACGTGGCATCTCCTCATTGGCTGCGGGTATGTCTAGGAAAATTTCCCCAAAAAACCCCACCGAGCCATAACTCGAAAATTACAAGGAGTTAGGAGGAAAATTTTACCTTTCTGGAAAGGAAAGGAAATTCTCTACTTGATGGAATCATACCCAAAAAAATTGAGTCCTTAAAGCATGCAAAAAAATCATTTTAAGTACTAGGAGAGGAAAAGGAGGAGTTATCCAAAAATAAGCATGGGCTTATTTTGGATAATAGTAACTAGACACATCCAATCGACTTAGGTCGATTGAGTTTTTCTATGTACCCTTAGTCACCGCAAGTGGTTGCCTATACCAAAATATGTTGTTAACTGGTTTAGGATCAAACCTTGATCAAGTGGATTGACAAGAGTTAGTGAAGACCATTCTAGATAACAGATGAAGTGGGGTGAAGGATGTATTCCATTTGATGAGTATGTCGATAGATATAGAATAGTAACATTAACGATATGTTGGAAATATCTCGGCCAAAGTATCGCAAGCTACTGGTTGCATTGTCCTATGTCACCTAGTTTAAGAAATGAGATTTAGATGAATATTGGTAACAAATATTCAGTTATGTCTCTTAAACAATGCTTCAATACCTAGAATAGGGTAAGAGAACCAAGTATACTTAGTATACAATTCTAATGAGTTAACATGATAGATTGATAGTTCATCGAGTCATTTACAACTGCATATGGTTATCTGTTATGAGATTGATTAGTATGGAATGTGTGTTCTAAATTATGATTATTTAGAACAAAGAACATTATATATTAAAAAAATTCCCTTGTTTCTAAAGTCTTAAAATGGGAATGTTACATCTTGGTATCAGAGTTGAAGGTTGCAGCTCTTGGACCTATTATGTCCATAATCTGATAAAACTTAAATTTTATTGTTAACAAAAAATGGTTAGAACAAGAGGAAATGCTACAAACAACCCACCACCTGGTGGAGAAGCAACAACTACCCAAAAACTCGATGAGATCCTTGCTGCCCTGTTGGACACAAGAGATCGTTTGGCTGTACTTGAACATCAAGTAATGGGAAATGAGGAGGAGGAAGAAGATGCTTGGCAATAACAATCAGCCACCTTCAGTGGAAAATGTCAATTTGGGAAATTTAGGTGTTGATAACAATAATACAAACATACCTGATCATCCTGAAAATAAAAAGGCCAGGTTGGTATCTAAACTCACTAATGATATAAAAAGGATAAGTCCACCTAAGTTTGATGGAACCACATTAGGAGATAGAGCCGAGAATTGGATCGGTGAAATGGAGAAGTAATTTTCGATAAGGAACTTCTTAGAGGAACAAAGGCAATATGGGGAGCATATCAGCTTTCCCATGAAGTATCCTCATGGTGGGACATCTGTAAGGTTGAGTTAAACATTGATGAAATGAATATTACTTAGGATCAATTTAAAAGTTATTTTAGGCAATGATGGCTGCCACAACTTTATTATGATAAAAAAATGACTGAATTTCAGAACTTATCTCAAGGAAAATTAACTATAACAGAGTACTAGGAGTGGTTTACTAAACTCCTTAAGTATGTACCTTAGTATCAAACTGACGAGAAGTTCAGGATACATAAATTTATCATGGGATTAAATCCCATTATAGGAGGAGAGGTGGATGTTCACAACCCAACCACTATGGAAGGGGTTGTTGAAAAATCCATAAGGCAAGAACAAAAATTAAAAGCAATTTCTGCTCATAAGGAGGAAATCAGAAAGAAAGTTCCAAACTCCTATTCATCATCTCTTGCACCTAATAAGGGACTATGGAAGAAGTTTGGTATGAAAAATAAGTTTGTATCAAATAACAACAAGAAATCGTAGTGAATAAACCTGCTGCTAATGTATGGAAGAAGTTTTTCAAGAACAATAATAATAGACAGAAGTCCTATGGAGGTCAGAATGATAAATTTAAGGCTAGAAATAAATTTGAGCCTAAAAGGGGACCTATAGGAGGCTGTTACAATTGTGGCAAGGATCATTACATAAATCAATGTCCTTTGAAAATGATGACCGTAATCGCAAACACAAGATACATGCTACAATAGGTGACAAAGCACGCTAAAAATCAAGTCACATTCATAGAGGTTCCATGTAATTTATTTAGCATACCCAGAACTATTCTTTTCGATCATCGAGCTACTTGAATGTTTTATTTCTAGTAAACTAACATCAAAATTAAAAAGAAAAGCTGGAAAAATGGATAAATCACGGGCTATACATTATGGAAATAATGTTGTTCATACGATTAATATGTGTCTTTTTGCGAAAGTCCTTGACTTACCTAGTTTTTCCACGAAATTTATCTTTACATTGCTCGTTTGGGATCATACGATGTAATCATATGTGTTAATTGGCTAGCTAAGCATAAGGAAAAGTTTGACTATTTTGAAAAACATATTAGTTGTTTGGATGATCTACATAAAACAACAGACATTCATGGTGTAAAACATGATATTTTAGTTAGGAAATTGCTAGATATGCAACTTAAAAAGACCAAAAATAAAGGATGCACCCTATATGCAAAAGAAAAATTTCTGAAACTACCAAAGAAAGTATTGATTTCATAGAAATATATTCACTATTAAAAACTTCAGTGATGTGTTTCTGGAAGAGTTACCATGTCTTCAACCCAAACGGGAGTTTGAATTCACTATTGAGATCAAACCGGGAATAGAGCCTATTTCTAAGGAACCTTGTGGGATGACTACCATTGAATTGGTAGAGCTTAAGGCACAGTTGTAAGAATTTTTGTCTAATGGTTTGATTAGGCGAGTGTCTTACCTTGGGAGCACCAATAATCTTTGGGAAAAAGAAACATGGAAAACTAAGATTGTGTATCGATTATAGGATGTTAAACAAGGAAATGATTAAGAACAAATATCCACTTCCTAGAATTGATGATCTATTTGATTAGATGCATGGTGCATCAATATATTCTAAAATAGACCTTTGATCTAAATATCATCAGTTGTGAATAAAAGATGAGTACATTCATAAAATAGCTTTTAGAATAAGGTATGGACATTATGAATTCACAGTCTTACCATTTGGATTAACCAATGCACTTGTAAATTTTATGAATTTGATGGATAATATTTTTCAAGAATACTTGGACAAATTTGTGCTTGTATTCTTGGAAGATATTCTCATATACTCTAAAATTATTGAAAAACACCATGAGCATTTGAAGATAGTTTTGGAAATCTTGAGGAAGAGACGATTGTTTGGTAAGTTTTCTAAATTTTCTTTCTATGACATAGAAGTGCACTATTTTGGTCATGTGATAAGAAAGAATGGAATAGTTGTAGATCCCTCTAAGATTGTAGAAATAACTAAGTGGCCTGCACCAAATAATGTACATGAAGTTAGAAGCTTCATGGGTCTTGTTGGTTACTATAAGAATTTTGTCAAAGACTTCTCTAAAGTTACTGCACCAATAACTTCATTATAGAAAAAGGACAAGAAATTTGTATGGAATGAAAAGTGTGAATCTGTATTTAAGACTCTGAATGATCAATTAACTTCAACACCTATTTTGGTTGTACCTGACCCTAATGGAGACTTCACTATTGTAAGATGCATCCAGGAGGGTCTTAGAGGCATTATATTACAAAATATCATGTCATAGCTTATGAAAGTAGAAAAATCAAGTTACATAAGCTGAATTATGCTCCACATGATCTAGATATTATTTCCATTGTACATGCACTTCAAGTACGAAGGCATTATCTCGCTTGGTAAACCTTTGGAACTAAAAACCAGATCATCTTGGGTTGAAGTATATTTTTACTCAACCAAACTTGAATGCAAGACAATGAAGATGGTTAGAATTTCTATTTCAATATGATTTTGACATAAGTTACATTAAAGAAAAGGAAAATAGAGTAGAAAATTCTCTAAGTCGTAGGAAGCACATTTCTACTCTTATAACGTTGAGTACTCGGTTTAAAGATGAGGTAAAAAGTGTTATGGAATCGATTCTTACTTTCAACAAGTAAATACAACACTTACTGTAGATCCAAATGATGTGAGATATAAAGGTTTTCACTTTGATAATGAGGAATCTTGCAGTTTGAAAATAGGGTATACATACCTTTGCTAAATGACTTAAGAAAGAAATTAGTAGTTGAATTTCACAATTCACATTTTTCCTCGGACACCGTGGCATTACAAATATGTTTTCTGATGTAAAACAAAAATATTTATCGAAAGGGATAAAAAGGATGTGATTGAGTTTATGACTAACTGTTTAGAATGTCAATGAGTTAAAGCTGAGCATATGCATCCAGCTAGTTTATTGTATCCTCATAGCATCTTGCATTACAAATGGCAAGTGATAAGCATGGATTTTGTACAAGGGTTTCCTATGTCAAGAAATAAACATGATGTTATTCTGGTTGTTGTTGATAAACTTACAAAGGTAACACATTTTATTACTGGTAATCTTAAGGATGATTCACCTGTTTTAGCAAAAATATTCATTCATGATATTTTCAGATTACATGGAGTACTTGAGTTGATCATATCATATAGAGATCCTCGTATAATGTCAATATTTTGGAAAACACTTAATGCATCCCTAGGAACTAAGCTGAATTTGAGTTTTGCATATCATCGAGAAAGCAGATGGACAGACTGAAATGGTTAATCAAGTTTTAGAGGATATGTTACAAATGTATTACATGGATCAACAATATAAATGGGAAGAGTATCCTCCATTAGTTGAGTTTGCGTATAATAACACATATCATGCCTCTATAAAGATGGCACCTTTCAAAGCATTATACGTAAAGAAATGCGTAACCCCTATTAGCTGGGACAACATTGAGGATAGAGAGGTAATTGGACCCAAAATCCTTATGGAGATGGAACAACAAGTTAAAATCATCCAGGCGCTTGAAAGAAGCTATAGATAAAAAAAAATAGTTATCTTTGACTTGAAGCGGTTGATAGGAAATTTGAACTTAGTAAGAAGGTATTTTTGGGTTAAACCAAAAAGATTTTTATAAATTTTGGTAAGGAGGCCAAGTTATCACCTCGTTATTTGGGACCCTTTGAAATAGTTGAAGTAATCGACCCTATAGCTTATCGTTTAGCATTACATCTTGCTTGATCACAAATGCATGATGTTTTCCATATTTCTCTGCTTAAGAAATACGTTTTAGATTTATCACATGTGTTAAATTGGAATTCCTTGTAGGCCCAAGACCCAAGAATAATCATGGCTAAACCCATACGAGTGCTAGAAACTCGTCGGTTACATTAAGAAATATTGAACTAAGCCAATGTAAGGTCCAGTGGGATCAGTTTAATGAGGAGAGTGCAACCTGGGAAAATATTGAAGATATGAAAATTACGTTTCCGTATTTGTTTAAAAAAAATTGATTCTGTTGACAGATAAAAGTTTTAATATTTCATTCTTGATATGTCAATAAATTTTCCAAATCAAGTTAGACATTACATTACATTACATATAAATGAACAACTACTTTAATGTTGATTATGGAATTTTAAAATCTGGTTTTGTTTTGAACATATGAATGAAAGTATAATAATTTGATTTTCCTTGATGCAAATTGTTTGACTAAGATAATCATCAAGACAATGGTTATTTTTAGGAGGGAAGCATGTAACATCTTTTATAAAGTGTTACTTTGATTTCATTTCCTCTCGACCTTGAAAATGTTGACATGTGATTTGTCTGAGGAAGGTTTATTATTTTAACTGTTGGAAATCATGTTTGTAATGGATAAATCATTACTGAATAGAGATTCACTTTGTTGTGATTTTTTTACTTGAAAGTGAATCCATTCTTCCTTTTGTTCTAATAGGTTGTGAAACAATATTGTTGTTTGCATACTTATCTAACGTTAATAACAAAAACTTGGATCAATTCCATTGATCCAAGGTATGCTTTAGTTCTTCTTACCTGGTCTGTATGATAAACTAACATTCTGAAATGGAAGGTAATAAGGGAATGAGTCTATGTATGTTTACAATTTATATTGACCATTGTCGTGTCCTTGCTTTGCATTTTGCTATAAAAATATGAGCTTGGATCTTCTTGTAAATAATCTTTTAAAACGCTGAGTAACGTAAGAGGGATAAGGGTCTACTTCAGGACTATTAAGGTAAAAACCTTAGTCCAAGTTGTAAATATATATCCTAATTGGATTATGACCTAAGGAAAATTGGACCTACCTTATACCTATTTATAAACTATTCAGGTTTTCACCCTAACCTAAGTTTGTATGCTTTACGGGTGTGGGGTTTTGGAAATAACCTAAGGTAATAAAAAGGCCTATCTATTACCTATTACCTAATATGGAAATACTATGGGTTATGACTTAATATATGTTGGAATGATTAACTATGGGAGGTTTGGAATGATCTAGGGTAAATACTATATACCTAGGCTAAGGTAGAATTCAAATCTAATAACAATCTAACCTAAACTAATGCTAATCTAAAAAGGAACCTAAGGGATTGCATGGCAATTGGGAGTTGGTGGCGACGATTTCTATGGCATTAAAGTGATTTGAGTTTTGAATTTATTGAACTTGGTATTGCTATTTTTGGCAAAAGGATGGAGAATTGAGGGAATGCCTAGCTAGCATCATCACTAAAGTTAAAAATGCATGCAATTTGCAATTGAGCTTGTCAAGTTTGGATGGCGGTGGTGTGAAGATTTAGGTAGGAGAGTTGGTCATTATTGCATTAATGAGTCTTGGTATTGGCAAAGAAACTACCTTAGAAGACATGCAAGTGGATTTTTGAGAGGTTTTTTTGGTCATTTTCTCTTTGCAATTTTTTCTCTACATGGAAATTTTGGGTTCTTCGAACTAGCAATTCTATTTTCAATCTATAACTATTTTTGGCACCTCTAAGCTATTTTTGATCCTATGGAGGTATAAGAGGCATAATAAGAAGTTTTGGGTTGTTGATTTTGTTTTGGAAAAGGAGAAACTGTGGAGGCTCAGCTCAAAGTCTTCTAAAAATTGATAGGAAGCTCTATTAGGCATGATAGGCTCTATCCATTAAGTTGTTCTACTTTTTCCTTTTTTTTCATTAAAACAACTATGCTCTTAGAAACAAGTGGGTTTTTATTTTTGTGATGGTTATTTGCATTCATGCTTGAATTGTTCTTTGTATTTTTCTGATGAAGAATCTCTGTTAGATAACAATGGAATGTGGGTTTGTGCCCTATTGAATATAGTGGTGAATTGTGCTTTAACTTTTTTGGGACTGGAATGATGTCATATTTTTGTGAATCTTGTTGTTTGTGCAAAATGGATTTTGGAAAAATATTGTTTGCTATAGATTCGATCTGGGTATGTCCTCCTCTGTTAGAAGGAGATAAGAAAGGTATTATCCTTAGTTGCATATTTAGTTTCTTGAATTTTGTACTTGTGTTAAGTCATGTGTTGAAATGGTTGCTTGGATTCATTATTTTTGTAAATTCAAACTTGATTGGAAACAACAGTGAATGAAATGATTCTTCTAATCTTTTCGCTTAACAATTTAGTTGTTTTGAATCTAGTTACTTCATGTGGAAGTTGTGTGAAAAATTTTACTTGGATTCAATGATTTTTGGATTCATCTTGTTTGAATATAACAATAAACGAGTTCTTATTTTTCTGAAATTTTTATGTTTCGGGTTGTGAACCTTTGGAAGACTGACCTAAAGTTGGACAATAGAAGTTTTGTTATAATGAAATATATATTTGAGTGTTGGTTCTATCTGGTTTGAAAATTTGATTTATACACGTTAACTCCTGCTTGAGCTTGCATGATGTCGACCTTGTTGTTTTTACTTGTAAGTTAGAATATGGTTCGTTAATGACTTACCTGATCTTGATCTAGATGAACCTCCTGATTAAATCTATTTGAGAGTAAGTTTGTTAAAAACCATATTGTCATGATTTTTGGGAAGACTTAACGAATGTATATGCATATTTTTGGGATGACATTTCGTGCTTCAGGAACTAACCAATCGGTTCATCTTGAAGAGTTTTCCATACCCTTACATTTATTTTGATCTATGAATAGCATGGAGAGAATAGAATATTTAGGTGAATTATGGGTATGTACAGTTGAACCTGTCATTAGGAATAGACTGAAATGAATTCAGTTTTTCTAATCTTCTCTTGAGATTGACTTGTGTGCCTGTAGAAAAGTCATGTTGTTACTTGTTGCGTCTTCATTGAGTTTGAAACTGATTGGGTTCTTTTTCTTCCTATCTGAATATTATCTCTCTTACATCTGTGAAGTGGGAATATGAGTCGACTTTACTGATTGTATCATTTCCGTCTTAGGATAGGATGATTAGGCTTTGGCTATATTGACTGAAACTATTGGATGAGTTGGAATGTCTTGTGATTGTTGATATTTCATGTAATGTTGTTAAACAAATTCTTTTAAACACATCTCTTCTTGATGTAGCTAAAGCACTACTATTGCTGATCTTTTTGATTCTGATAGAACTTCATCTTTGGTATCTGACTTGCATACTGCAGTCACATAATTTGGTTCAGTATCATTTAGTTCCATGCTTTCTATGTTTAACAAGAGTTCAAGGATTTTTGTGATTGGATTTGTATCAGTATTTTATTATGATATGTACTTATTTGCTTGGAAAAGAATGATGGGATCTTCTTTTATTCTTGTTGTTGACCCCCTTCTCTTTCTCTTCTCTGAGTTAAGGTTTTCATTGCTATTTTCCTTTAAAACTGTAGGAGACTATACACTATCCTCTCTTCTCTGAGTTGTGAAATGTAACACAAGTCTCCTCAAACTGGGAGGGAAGTTACAAGTTATTTCTCTCTTAGTTGTCTTTTCCCTCTTCTGTGTTACTCTTGTTTAAGGAATTGATCAGTTCAGTTTGTATTTCTTAACAGGTTGCAAATGAGTAGTTAGAGATAATCCTTACTTATTCACCTTGACTTGTGTTGATTGGAAACAATATTTGGTAATGGGTGACTAATGTGTAATGCAAGTAATCGATTGAATACTTTCCTATTTCTAACTTGTTATGGCCTAACTTAAGACTTGGGCTATTTCTTGGGCTTTAAATTTGGATGTAGCATCTTGAATAGGAATCTCTTATTTGTATGTTGTTGATGGCTCAACCTAAAACCTTTCATGAAGGTTGAATTAGCTTGGATATAGATGCATTCAGATGGAACATGATAATGTTGAGCTTGATGGTTCTCTGTTTCTTAAAAATTAACTCTATTTTTGGAAATATGGGAGTTAGTGTCTTTCTTTGGAATCTAGATTGAATGAAGTAAGAAATAAACTATAGTACCTTTAGTAAGAATGAGATAAGTAATTAGAATGAAATATTACTTATCTAATATAAATTCTTATGAAATTAATGGCTGAAGAGTGCTGATTATATCATGATCTTTTCTAAATGTTAATTTGGTTGATCACTTGTTCTTTATTTTATGATTGTTATTTCTCTTTGATGTATCTATCTGTATGGCTTTATTGTTTCATAAAATAAGAGTTTTTTATGAAATAGTTAGTTGAAAGCACATCATTTTAATGCTTAGTGCTTATCATGCTCAATTCAATGAACTGACTCATGCTAGAAATTTTTACAAATGGAATTTGTAAGTGATAAAGGTAGGCAATTACTTTTATGATGTTACTTGATACTTAAAGACTGGATCTTTTATGAAGAAATATGATTCATTATTGAAATGTATTGAAAGAGGAAAATTTATATTTCTTAATTGAGCTTGATGTTGTTTGACATGAAAGATGTCTGAAATGAATGGACTTGTGAAATGTGTATTTCACTTGAGAAATGGAAAAATATCGAGTTACTTGTACATGATGTGTTATTCTCCTTGTATTTTCTGTAATGGAAATTTGTAGTCTTATCTATATGGAATCCTTATTGGTTTGACTTAAATAAGTTAGATAGAAGGGAATTAGTTACACTATCCCTTAAATTAAATGCAACTTATTAAGTTGGCATGCATAGATGTTCTTTTATCTAAGTCTCTATGGTTTATTAAAGGATGTTCATGAAAGTGCAAATTAATTATGATGACTTGGGTAATGGTAAAGGGTACAATGAACCCTAACTCATAACAAGAAAGAGGAAGGTGCACTTCCTCTTGATCAATACCTTGATAAGTTTAAAACAAATGTATGGAAAATATGAGCATTTATCAATTAGACTTCATCTCAATGAATTCTATTATAATTGAACCTGTTGTGGAACTTAAACAGGCTAAGAATGGTTGAGTTATACTAAGTAAATCTAATTGATGTTGTTGCTCTGTTTTAATTAACTGAACCCTTAAGTAGGAAGTTAATGAATAACAAAGAAATCAGGAAATTTCTGCAATACATTAACAACTCAAATTTGGATGTCAACCTTAAGGGATAATGAAATTAGGGTTTAGCGGGGTCGTTGTAAATAAACCTTAAGTAAGAATAATACTTGGATAATTAACCTCTTGCTCATGTATTTAAATAGAGATTGGTAATTGCAATCGAGGATGTTGGCACACACCAACTACATAACTACACCTTTGTGAAGACTTGGACCTTCATATGATACATTGTTGTAGCTGATATGTTGCAATACTCCTTAATATTGAATCATCTAGATCTACATAAGATTGGGCTTGATCTTAGTTTTACTCTAGCTCAAGTTACGAAGATGGCTTAGTATAGGGAGTAACTCATGATGACTTAGGGTAGCTAGACACATCCAATTGACTTAGGTTGATTGAGTATGTCTATGTACCCTTAGTCACCGCGAGTGGTTCCCTATACCAAACTATGTTGCTAACCTAGGTTAGGGTCAAACCTTGAACAAGTGGACTAACAAGAGTCAGTGAAGACCATTCTAGATAAATGATTAAGTGGGATGAAGGACGTATTCCATTTGATGAGTATACCTTCTAGGAATAGTAACATGAACAATATGTTGGAAATCTTTGGCCAAATTATCGCAAGCTACTAGTTGCATTGTCCTATGTCACCTAGTTTAGTAAACAATATTAAGATGAATATTGGTAATAAATATTCAGTTAGGTCTCTTAAATAGAATGCTTCAATACCTAGAATAGGGTAAGAGAACCAAGTATACTTAGTATATAATTTCAATGATTTAACATGATAGATCGGTAGTTCACTGAGTCATTTACAACTGCATATGGTTATCTATTATGAGATTGATTGTCATGGAATGTGTGTTCTAAATTATGATTATTTAGAATAGAGAACATTATATATTTAAAAATAAAATCCCTTTTTCTAAAGTCTTAAAATGGGAATGTTACATTCACATTATCATATATCAACATTATGATATACAAAAGAAATCATTATGTTATCATTTCACATCCACTTGCATACATTCGAAAATCATAGAAAAGTGGAAGTTCTAAATATCTAGAGTACACATGAGAGATAAACCAAAAGAATATCTTGTTGAACTAGTAGAACCAAGTATGTAGGCTTTTGTAAGATTAGGGTCAAAATTATTCCTTATCTTGTTGAACTAATGAAATGATTAGAAATGTTTGTGATAATATTACGGATATATGATTGAATATTTTTCCAATATTTTTATAAGTTTTTGAAATTTGCTTGAAAGATAAGTTCCTTGATTAAAAATTTACAAAGTGATCTAGCAGATGAAATGCAATGTGGATGCAATAGTATACATGTGGAAATGCAGATGGATCATGCATAGTAACATTTCAGTTAAATGAATTGACGGACTCACCAAATTCTTCACCCTCTAGAGTACACAGGTGATATGCCCCATTCTTGTAGTCCTCCATGACTCAATATGGGCCCAACCACTTGGGCCTGAATTTCCTTCCTTCGCTAGTTTTCTTGTCTATCTAGCTATCAAGTCTCAATACTAGATCTCCAATGAATATTTCACATTCATATACCTTATTATTGTACTACTAATATATCTGGTCATCATAATATGTATGGTGTGCCTCATCTCTGAGCTGATCTTCATCAAGGGTTTCTAGCTCAACGAGCCATGCTTCACGATATCCTTCTTCTCCTAATATTCCTTGTAATGATATTCAGAGATTGGGTATCTCAAATTCAAGTGGTAAAACTACTTCCAAACCGAATACTAAGGAATATGGGGTTTACGTAGTCAGTGTTCTTACTGATGTTCTATAGGACCATAAGGCCAAAAATAACTTTAGATGCCAATCATGCCTATTCTCCTTAACATTTTTCAGGAGGATGGACTTTAATGTCTTATTAGTTTCCTCAACTTATCCATTTTCCTAAGGGTAGTATAGAGAGGCTTTGTGGTGATTTATCTTTAATTTTTACACATCTTCATTTTTAAAATACATGTCATTATCAAAGATAATGAACTATGGGACCCCATACATATATATGATTTGGTTCAAGATGAATTTTGCAATTACAAACCCCAGTGAGTGGTGGTAAGATGTATGGCCTCAACCCACTTCGTGAAATATTCTGTGGCCGTAATTATAAAATTATGTCCATCATTGATGAGGGAGAGAATTTACCTATCAAATATAAGCCCCACATGGAAAAGGGCCAAGGTGTTGCAATCGGTTATAGAGCTTGGGCATATATATAAATCTCAAGAAAAATTCTTGGCACTTATGGCACGTACATACATACTATACGATGTCGTGTTCTAGGGTGGGCCAAAAATAGCCCATCCGGTGTATCTTTCTAACAATTACATGTCCTCTAAAATGAACTCCATAGACCTCACTATGGGATCCATAGAGGATATTTTTAGATTCTTCCTCATCGACACACCTTAGTAGCATTTTTTAAAAGATCGAAATAGAGAACTTATTCTATAATTACGTACTTGGAAGCTATGATGCGTAGCCATCTTCTCTGTTGCAAAGTTTCTCCCTTAGGGTATGTGTGGTCCATAATAAAATTGACAATATCTGAATACCATGGACACATAGCAATGGGAGGTCTAATTTCTATGTAATATATACATTCATCGGGGAAAATCAGGTCTACTAACTCTCCACCGTCTAACGGGTTATCCGAAAACCAATCGGGAATTATTTGTCCTTTGGTGGACTTTTGGTTGATATAAGTTAACTCAAACTCTCTTATTAAGGTTAAGAAGCACACAAATTTCTTAGACAAGGAACCCTCTATTAGGAATGTTTTAAGACAATCTATTTTAACAATAACCCCATTTCTTGGTTAAGCATATAATGCCTTAACCATTTTTTTGTAAATACTATAGTGAGGTATTCATTTTTTGCATGTGTATAACACTATTGTAGTCTAGCAATGTACAACTGATGAAGTAAATTACATGTTCATGCTTGTCATCATCTTCTTGTGCTAACATGCAAGCTAGAGAGACGTCTATTTCCTAAGAATATAAAATGAGGGGGTGATCTGATTTGGGAGGCATGAGCATGGGAAGCGGCTTGAAGGAATCATTCAAATGATAAAAATTCCTCATGACACTCACCCATCCAGTTGTGAAAACATTTTTTTAACAAACTATTTATTAGATGAATAACAAAGGTTAAATCAGGTATAAACCATGGATTACACTGAACTTTATGAGAAAGGAACTAATGCCTGAATCATTTGATGGTGGGATCATTTATAGGACTACTCAAATTTTTTTCCAGATCTACATCAATCCCTCATGAAGAGATTATGTAACCCAACAACTTCCCTCCCATCACACCAAATATGCATTTTTAGGATTTAATGTGATGCCATATTCAATGAGATGAGAGAGGATGATGCAAAGCACCTTAGGGTGATTGCAACGCTTCTTGTCCTTAGCCATAAGATCATCAACATATGATTCCACAATATTATGAATAATATCATGGAATATATAGGTCATTTATCGTTTATGGGTGACATCAATGCTCTTATGACCAAATAACATGACCGTGTAGCAATAGGTACCCCAAGGAGTAGTGAAAGTGGTATTTTTCTGATCCTCCTTAGAGATCCTAATCTAATTATATCTTGAGAAACCATCCATGAGTGACAATATATCATATCTAGTTGTTGTGTCCATGATGACATCGATGGAAGGTAACGAGAAATCATCCTTGGGACACACTTTGTTTATGTCTCGAAAATCAATGCATATTTGAATTTTCCCATTCTTCTTGAGAATGGGGACTATGTTTGATACCCACATTAAATAATCTATAGGTTTGATGAAACCCACCTATAGGAGTTTCATAACCTCTTCTTTGACCATCAGAGCCACTTTTGGCTTCATAGGTCTCAACTTTTGTTTGATGGGCTTGGTGTCAGGTTTGGTTATGATATTATGGATTGTGACCGGGATAAATTCTTGTAATTTATTTGTAATTGAATGTGAAGGATTTTGAATGTTCCTTGAGAACCTTCATATGAATTTTAACCTCTTCTGAGTTAAAGAAAGAAGAAGTTTCAATATCGTAGGGTCTTCCTCCATCCATATATTTACATCGATAGTTCACTCGATTAAAGAGGCATTTCCTTCTTCAAACTTGGGTGGTGCCAAAGGTAGTTCAAGATCTCCTTCATCCTATATTTCATATATCTCAAAGCCTTATGATGAGGAAGGATCCATCAAATAATCTCCAAAATAGGAGGAAGAGTGAGGTATGAGAGTGAAACCCCTCTTATGATGCGCGGGATGAAGTTCAATGTATGATATAAGGTAACCTAGTATATATTTGTCATTATCCATGTAATATAAAGTGACATACTCATTTTTAGTATCAAAAAATTATAGAATTGGATTGGTAGTTATTTTTCAAACTAGTTATTTGGCCCAGACTAAAACAATAAATTCAAAATCTTCCAAATCTCTGCTTGGATAAAAGTGAGAAGTGGAAGTAGCCATGGAATCAGCTAAAATATTTTTTAATATGGGATAGCTTCAATGGATATGAGTTCAAAACCCTTTCTTAGGTTAAGCACAATAGTCCTATAGAGTTGCAAGTGCTCCACTTTAGTCCCATAAAATTCTAAAAATTGGTTAGTGATTAGCTAGGAATCACCCAAAACTCTAATATTACAAACACCCAATATCTTAGCTACAATGAGACCAAGAATAAGGGCCTTGTACTTGACACCATTGTTCATGCATTCAAAATTGAGCTTAAAGGAAAAATGCATAACCTTCCCTTCCGGGAAGTGAGGATCATGCCTGCCCCAACACAAAAATGAAACTTTGCTCCATCATAGTTTAACGTCCAATAGTTTCTAGGGAAGATTGATATTTGATCATTTCTAGTACCTTCTTCCTCCACTTCTGAGACCTCAACCATATAAATTTCTTCGGCTAGAAGAGAGATGAGTCCTAGAGCATGTCCTATGCCCAAGGAGTCAAAAGGGATGATAATAGGTGAATCTTTCTCTAATAAGTTAACAATCTTAGATGTTGTTACAATTGATACTATCTCAACAACAACAATTTCATTTTTAGTCGCAACAACCCCCTCAATTAAAATGGTGGTTTCTAGCTCTATCGTGGGGAGAAAATTAGACTCTCACATTATATCCTTAGGTTTTTTCACTTGCATAGTGAGGAATTAAAACTTGGTATGGACCCCATAATTTTGGGTCACCACGAAGCGACAAAGACTTTCCCCAAATGCAAGAATATGACTTCCTGGAATAGTGTGGAAGGGATCACCTTCATTCGATGGATCCAAGGTTAGACAAGAATCATATTATAGTTGGTTTCCCTATCTATAATATAAAAATCAGTTAGAACTGTCTTGGGCCCAAGAGTAACCAAAAGTACTATAGTCCCTATGGATGTTGCTTTGAGACTTTCATAGCCTCTTAGTGTATTTATAGTTGAGGAACAATTGGTTTCTCGTAGCCTAAATTTTGGAGGAATGAAAAGGGGAAAATATTAAAAGCTTCCCCATTGTCAATCATTACATGCTTAATGTAATTATTATAGATCCAAACCTGTAAATACAACACTAGGTCACCTCTACATGCCATCTTGGCATTAGTGGGCATCTTACTGATGTTGAAGATGAATCCAACATCTCTTTCAGGCTACCCAGGAGGATAGATGTCAAAGTATATGTGGTTGAATTGTACCTCACGCGAGAGGGTAACAGAATCCAAAGTGACCAAGACCCAAATGATTCTAACAAATAATCTTGATGAGCAGGAGAGTTCTTTAAAAAATCTAAGAAGGAGATGTGAGAAAAGGTCTTGGTTAAATCTGTGATTAGATAATATGCCCCTACCAGCCTTGAAAGTATTAGAGTGTCATATGACATAGATGGGTAGATGGGAATAGGATGCATTGAGTAATCACAAGTTCTTATAGCTATATTAATTTGAGGTTCAGTTTCTAATTCAATAAGACTCGTAATCTTAGTTTGTTTTCGACCGTCCACTAGAGGTGCTACCAGTGGGTTTGAAGGGTTTGAAGAAGTGGAAGCTTCGTGGTTATTTCCCATCGGGCTACCTTTTTTTTACATCGGGGTTTAATTTTCCATTTTTATGATGCACTGGAAGAGGATCACTAAATATCTTAAGAGGAGTGTTTGGGGGCAAATGCCCCCATGATAAAGATTTTTTGAGTTGGTGCTATAGGATTTTCCAAAAACATCTCGATGAAGAGTTTCCTTTGGTCCTCTAGTAGGTGTTGTATGAACTTGTTATAGTCTCAAAAATTTCTAGCATCATGCCCTTGGACCCTATGGAAACCATAATAAAGGTCAGGATCATAATCTCGAGGTCTTTGATTCATGTTCTATTGCAGTCCAAATTTCTAGTTGTTATTCAATTGTTGGTTGTTATAATTAAAGTTTGGAGGCCTTTTCCCTTAGTTTTTATACTGATTTTGATACATGTTTGGGTATTGATTGGGGCCTTGGGCCTGACCTTGTTGTGGAGGTAGAGAGTGATTAAATTCCATTACGTTGATTAAAGGAGTAAAATTTTTACTCCTATGATTATTTCCATTTGTATTGTTATTGAAATTGTTTGCGTTTGAAGTGTTAACAACATTCAACTTTTTGGCTTGATCAGTGACGCCATCCGTTGTAACACCACGGTTCTTATTAAGGACCTTAGGTCATTGGTTATTATTGGAATTTTTGGGTAATTCGAATCACCGTGGGAGGGAGTGATCAAAATCCCATTTGAACCGTAGGTATTTTTACCACTATCTATTGTTGTTTGATCAATGCAGAGATCACCATCTAGTAATTCCTCATATCTCGTAAGGGGAACTTTTAGACTTCTTCCTTTTTCTCAATTAAGGGAATGGAGGAATAGATCACAAAGCTCCATCTAATCCATATTAGGAGCACTCACCAAAGAGTAGAGGACATACTTCCACCTCTAAATGAAGTGGGTAGTAGATTCATTATGTTATTGCTTTATGTGTAGGAATTCCCTGATTCCCATTCTTAGAAACTTGTTCATGTCAAATGCCTTAATGAACTCAGATACGAGTTACTTAAAGGAGTGTATTGAGGCTTCAAGTATCCTATAATACCAATCAAGAGTGATTCCTTCAAGATTCTTAGGAAGATATTTACTACAACTGTATCCCATAGGAGAAACTCTCAAATGACAGTTGCATATGATTTGATATACACATTTGGATCTACCCAACCTTTAAAATTTGGCAAGTCAGGTAGTGGTCATGGAAGCATTATGCTTTGTATAGTAAATTCCAATTTCTCCTTAAGATATTTGGCATATGTGCCCAATACATAGGAATCTAATATGGATGACCCTTGATGTGGAGATGGGGTAGGAAAAGGAGGATGGTATGGCACAACATAAACATTTTTAGAGGCATAAGGCATTCCCTATGGTTAAGAATAGGAAACAAGAAAATAATACATGTCCCCTACGAGATTTGGAATACATGTGTACATACAAGGGAATGTTACTCTGGTTCATAGTGGGAGGGAAAAAAACCAGGGGAAAATCATATTTCAAGTTAGAACGGCATTCGAGAATGCACTTCCAACTGGTGCCTGTCTTAGATATCCATATGAGGTATGAAGGGGAATACCTAAAGTGCCCGATCTAGTGAGAATATATTTGGGGCTTAGAACACCCATGTAAAATAGAGGAGGTGATGGTGTAGAAGTCACATAACCTATATTTTGGGTATGGTAAGGAATATTGCCTTGCACGGAAAAAGGTGAAGCATGAGATGACTGGGAAAGTTCAAAATCCCTAAAATTATCTACCAATGTAGAAATTACATCTCCTAAAGATGGTGTTGCATTTTTTCTATGTGCATTTTATTCCGTGTTGGGAGGCAGAGGTACATGATGTCCTACTATAAATTGTTCTCTTGGAGGCCACCCCTCGTTGGGTATATTTCTATTTATAGTAGGAGGGGTAGTAGTATCATTTTGACGAAAAGAATTAGCATAATATTCATCATTTATAAATATTGGTGCATGGCATTAAAACACTCTTGGATTTGGGTGAAGTGTGCCATGAGAAGAGAGGTAGGAAGTGAAGGGTTCAAACTAGATCCTAATCAAGTCTGGATAAGACCTACGAACCAAACCTTGTTCTCTAGTGAATGTCATATTGTTTGAATTGGAGAATTCAGGTTGATCGATCTCCTCAATCCTTACAGATGAACCATTGTTGGCACTTTGAGGAGGAGGAGTGTATGGTGAAGGTAAATTGGAAGAATAATTTTCAACCCACCCTGATAATGAGGGTGACTGTGGTATGTCGATTTGGTGGTAATAAGCTTCTAGATACAAAAAGGACCTACCGTAATCCTATCTTGACATATTCGGGGGTATATAAATACCCAAATAATAATGGGAGAGGGAGAAGATGGATGAAATAAATGGAAATGAAAAGAGACTATCTCTTCACGTTGGGTTTACATATTTTTACGATTGAAAATCAACACATAACCTTCAGTCACACTCAACCTCCCAAGGTTGTGCCAGTATAGTTGATGTATAATCAAGGTGGATGGATATGGGTAGAAAAATATAGAAAATATGTGATATGTGGAAGAGAAGTGAAAATGGGATGAAAAATCTATCAAGGAAAAATTATGTCCTTGACACACAATATCGAGATCTTCTCGTCAAGGGAAAAAAAGGCCCTTCTTACCCGAATAGGTGTAATGGATGGGTCAAAATAATAACCACACAAATTCTCCAATAAATTTCAAGCTTTGTGGAAATCCTTTCTAATGGTTTTGGGATATGTGGAAAACCAACGAGTGCCTCGTAATGATGTCTAGACAAGGTCATGGAATAAGCAAGAGAGGCGTGGTTTTGTGAAATATAAATTTGATTGGCTAGGGCATTCTAGAACTTGTAAAGTTTATCAGCTTCAACATTCATAATGTTCATTCATGAGATAATATCATATGGTAATGGTGATGTTCGAGAAAACTAGCGTACGCAATCCTATGTCAATGTTTATGAGTAGTTCAGGCCCATTCAGTTGGGGGACCCTAGGATCACTACTGTATATTCTTGGCTGTTGTGGTCCATGAATGGTCATGTGCACATTTGTGCAATTTTAATATTTGAAAGTAAATAATAAAATAATATAAATAAATGAAAGATAACTATGTTTTTTATATTTTCCAATATAGAAGAAATAAAGAAATAAAAAATAATATAATATACTTTAAAATATTTTTTTGTATTTTTTAGAATAATGAAAGTATACTAAAGAAACGAAGAAATAAATTACCTCTAATTTAATTAACAAATCCTATTACAAATAAATATCTAGATGTAGCTATTTATCTATGCAACATTGTATTTAATTTATCCTAATTAATTCAAAGCTTTTTCCAATTAATAATTGTGGATTATCAAATCCTCTTCCTATCTCAGAGACATGAGAATATTTGAAGCTTCTGAGAATATTTTCTTCCCCTACAACTTCCTAGATAGAATATGAGAAGATTCAATAGAAACCACAATTTACAACATATTTGTTATTATCTATGGTGATATAGAAATCTTCCTCCAGATATTATTCCCTCACAAATCCACAGGGATAGGAAGGGAAGGATCTATCACCAGAAACTTCTATAGAAGATGTGAAAGATTCTTGGAAATGATCTAACTATTTGCAATAAATAAAATGATTTCTTCTACTCTAGTTGATAAATGTGCATACGTTCATAAATAAATGAAGAAATGAAGAAACTCAATAACAACCCCAACCTAGAATTACAGTGTAGAGGAAATGCTAGTTGTGGTATCACTTTGTCCCCTCAGTTGTCTTTACCAATATTTTATGTCCACGTGAGTCAAGGAACTGGGAATGTAGAGGAAGCAACAAGAAGAAAGTGTTGGAGAAATGACAACTTGATGACAGTTTGGTTGTAATGCAGGTAGAAGAAAGATAGTGCAAGAGAACAGATCTTGGCTGTGTAATTTCTAGCAAGATTGTGGCAGCTCAACTAAGCAAGATACATAAATAATCTCCATCCATTTGCTTTAGAAGAAGCGATGGTTTTATAGAAGGTTGGTTGGGCAGTGCTCTAACACACTTGACAACCATGGGGTGCCACATCACAACATGAAGGGGAAGTTAAACACTCAATCAACATTTAGAATTGGAAGAGGATGTGAACACAAATCAATCAAGCCAAAAATCATCTAAATTGGCTAAAAACGTGTGCTAAAAGTGAATTGGAGTGAAGAAACACGTGTCTAATTCACTCCCGAGAAGTCTCATCCAATTTACATGAAATCTCTTCCCCTGTGTGGAGTGGTGGTTACACAATCGCTGCCCAAGTAGGGTAGTGGTTGCGCAACTTCCGCCTAGGCGGGCGGTGGTTACACAACCGCTGCCTAAGTAGGGCTGCATTTTTGTAACGAAAGGCCAAAACCTAAAGAAAATAATGCGAGAAAAATATAGAAAAGTAGGAAATGGCTAAGTAAGGTAAACTAGGTTATAAATATGTATGGTAAAGAGGTAAAGGGGCTGGAACACCTTTAGAAAAGACATGAATCATCATTGGTGATTTTTGAATCATTTTGAAAATGTAGCACATGTAAATTCGGTGCATACTGAGACACCATTGTGCGTAACTTCCCCTAAGGTTAGAAATACCTTATGAGAGATTTGATGTGTGGGACAAAAAGATGGATAGAAGAAGATGTAGGTACACCACTCTTTGGGGATTCCAAAGGATTGGTAGACCATAGTACACGTAGTTCTTATTATTGAATTTCCTATACCTAATGCTCCAAGAATAGATTCCAAAAGATAAGAAAGAATAATTTATTAAATTTTAAGACCTTTAAGAGTAGATCAGTGAACAAAAAAAGAACATCGAGGATTGATGATGTGATGAAAAATGAACTCGCAATTTTCCTATAAATTAGAAACATAATTATTCATTGTATTTTCATCTAGCCAATGACATTGACCATGGTTGATGCAATTAGGTGTTAGAAATAAAATCTAGAAAATATTAATTATTTTCAAAATAAGCACCCATGCTTATTTGAACAACTCATTCAAGTTATAAACTTAGACGACTCTAAAAAATAAGTCTACAAAATAAAAAAACTTAGTGTTCCATGGAAGGAAAAACTACAATGTATCATGGAAGTTAGAAGTCGACAAAACAAAGGAAAAGTACTACGGATTTATACACTGTGCGATAAAGATATGTGTCATGCAACACTATAGAGAAAATAAAATTCAAATTTGTGCATAAATGAAATTTTGTGGGTTTGCAAAACTTAGTGATCCATGGGTTTGCAAAATTTATGTTCTGCAGAGTTGGAAAATGCATAGTTTTGTAGGTTCATAAAAATTAGCTATGGAAGTGAAAAGTTAGTGTTCCATGGAAATGAAAAATTTAGTGTTCCATGAAGTTCAAGAATTGTAGTGTTCCATGGGTTTAATAATTTTGTGGACTGAAAAAAATCTGCATAATGAAGGAAAATCTAAAAAATGAAGGAAAAGCCACATAATAAAGGAAAAATCATGAAATGAAGGAAAATCCATAAAATAAAGGAAAATCCATGAAATGAATGAATATACACATAATGAAGAAAACTTGTGGAATGAAGGAGCATTTATCTTCGAGAGAAAGAAAATTTAAAATTTGTGTATAAAAGTGTTATGCGAAGGATTTAGAAAATGCAAAAAAGGTGGCAAGAGGAAAACTAAATCAAAATCTTTGAGTAGAAGACCCATGATATAAGAAGAGGCTATGGAAAGTAAAATGATGACCATGGATCAAGAAAATAAAGCAAACAAGTTTGCAGATCACTCAAAATATACTTGAAAGTCACGAAAGACCGTGAAAGTCAAAGTAATGTCTCTAATCACAATAGAAACATCATAATCAGTGTAAGAAAAAGAGAAAAAAATATAATCTAAAATCTACAAATCAAGGAAAGGATATGTGGGAAAATCCATAAAACATGGGTGAAACAGTTAGATAAGTTATCCTGGGCTTAGACTTGAAGTTAAACTCTACTTTTATGATTTTTGTCAAATCCATAGAGGAGAAAAACTTAGAGAAAAGAGGAAGTCAAACATGTAAGGGAAAGATAAAGGAGATTTGAATATTATGTTAAGAGAACATGCAACAGGGCCTATTGAAGATCTTTCAACTAGTCTAAGTTCTCTAGTGGTCTCCTACATCATACGACCTCCTACACCATGTAACATCATATGTCATTTTGCATGAAAATAATGAAATCATGCATGTATTTATTTTTCTATCTATAAATTTATTCTCTCTCATATATATATATATATATATATATACGGGAGATTATTCAATTAATAAGAAAAACCTTTGGCTAGTTGCGTTCGAGCCCTACTAGATTTTGTATTTGTTGCACCTTTTGGATTAATAAAGGAAACATTTTTACGTTCTCACTACCCATGTGTTGTCTCTTGAAAACTACTCTGTGTTTTCATAGCCAAATTCATATTTTTTGAGCTCATGCCCTTTGTTGGTGTTTAAGCCAAGTCAGAGATTCAAGAAATTAGCAAAGTCGTGCCCTGGAGCTGTTTGAAGTTGCCGATTTTGGCTCATTGCGGAAAAAGTGGAATTTTTGTCCCAGGCTGCACAAGTTCATGAGGGACACTTGGGACCCAAAAAGCTGAAATTACCGATTGCGGAAAAAGTAGAAGTTTTGTCCCAGGTTGCACAAGTTCACGAGGGACACTTGGGACCCGAAAATTTGAAATTGCCAATTGCGGAAAAAGTGGAAGTTTTTGTCCCGGAGTTACAATAATTTCATGAGGGACACTTGGGACCCAAAAATCCAAAATTGTTGATTGTAGAAAAATCAAAAGTTTTTATCCCAGGCTGCACAAGTTCATGAGGGACACTTGAGACCCGAAAAGGTGAAATTACCGATTGCGGAACAAGCAAAAGTTTTGTCCTAGGCTTTGCACAAGTTCAATTGGGAAACTTCAGACCCAAAAATTTGTATTGGCCAAAAAATTCAAATCGGAGCAAAGTGGTCCTGAAGGAGATTGAGTTTTTGAGCCTTTTCCAAAAAAGGTTAAAATGTTGAGAAAAGGACCGCGACCCCATTTCCAATAAGAAGGTGCCATGTGTCTAAGTTGAAAAGTCAAAGTGGGGATGTGGGTAAATTTTTTCCAAATTACCAAATCTCTAAAAATCTCAAAATTTAAAGGGCTTTCCCCTAACCACTCCAATCCCTTCCTACCACGTGGATGGAATGATTTCAAAGCTATAGGAGTAAATCAGATGGTCTATATTCAAATTGGAAAATCGAATGTAACAGTTTCTTTGCAAGATCTAGCTTTCAACCCACCTTGGGAATTTTCTTCGCAATAGAGTAATTTGAAAATTCTTCGAGGATTTGTAAAGATTGTAACCATTTTGGAAAAGGATATAATGGCTTCTTGATGTCATTCCAAGGGCGAGTGATTGATTTTCAAAAAGACCAGAGTGCTCTGTACCTGGAAAAGACAGAAAACACCATTCTTCTTCTATTTTCTCTTCTTCCTCGAATTTCTTCCATTCTCAAGCTATGTACAAACTCTGCTCGAGCTTCAATAATAAAAAGAAGGAATTATTACCTCTTTGATTGAGGAATTGATTGGTACTTTGTGACCAATGAGTTTCATTTGGTCTTGTAGCTTCTCCTATGGATTTGTTTTTCTTCTGATTATAAATGCATGTAAATGAAATTTCTAATTAATGTGTGTGGGCATCTAATATTCTACTCACAACATTAGTTTCTCCTATCTCCATTCTCACTCCCTTTCCCCTCTCAAAAAAGTTCTTCTCTAGTGAGAAATTGCTATCTTTACCACAAGGCCGGTGGAGGGCCCCGTTTGATCTCCATCGAAAGGCCACCATTGAAATCCACTTTTCACGCATGCACATATGGAAGCTACACCATTCAAGTAGAGGGACGTATATTCCCATAGCGTTGGCTTGAAACCCACCAATTTTCCCACAAGACGAATTTTCGCCAACATTTTTCTCGCTAAGCTGTGGGGCAGATTTTGTAGCATCTGCACCTAAAAACAACCTCAAGGTCATAAAATACAAAAAAACTCTAGAAGAAAAGTTTTTAGAGATTGAATAATCACACAAACTTCATGGATGTAAATCATGGCTATTCTAGGAAATCCTCTTATGGAGAGAACTAATTTACTCTTTCACATCCAAGAAGACATTACTTCTGATATGAGAGAAGCTATTTGGCATAATAGACAAAGTTTCAATCAATACTTCATTTCCATAAGGATTCTAGACTTGGAAGAGGAACATGCTGTCGAATTGGAAAGGCAGAGACAAATTCCAGCACCCCAGAGAAGAGCATAAACTTTCAAGTTTGATAGAAGATACACCCGATAACTGAGGCAAGGAGGACAAATTGATCCCACATTTGAAGATCTTGAAAGAGAGGTAGTTGCTTTGAAGAGGAGATAAGGGCTCAACTTGAAGAAATAGAAAGACTCCAAATTGAAGCAGAAGAAAGAGAAACAATAGAAGCATCCTTAGCAAGACTGGAGGATAGAAACATGAATAGAATGGGTGATCATGAGCATGAGGAATGCAGGCCTAATGTACCATGGGGAAGAAATACCAGTCCACTAGCTCTTGCTCAACCACTCCATGAGCTCCCAAGAGGCTCAAGAAAGAACTTCCCAAAATTCAAAGGGGATGGTTCTCAACTCCAAGAAGAACATGTAGTAACATTCATCAATACTTATGGAGTGTTAGGAGTTGAAGATGAAGATGTTTCAGTTAGGATCTTTGTGGATTCACTCCAAGAAAAGGTTGTTGAATGGTTATACATGTTGCCCCCAAGATCTGTCACATGCTGGGAAGATATAAGAAGTACATTTGAACATAGGTTCAAGAGCATAGAAGATTGTCAGGATCTACTGGTCCAATTGGTTTAGATGAAGAAAGATACCTCTAAATCAATGAGAAATTTTGTAGCAAGGTATAATCAGTTGAAAAGAAGGATCCTAGAAGATGTGGTACCCACAAAAAGCAACTTAAAGAGGATATCATCGGTGTTTTTCCACCAAAATTTGGTTTCTTCCTCAAAATATCCCAACTAAGAACATTAGGGAGGTTTAAGACTTTTAAGTCGAGACCGATGATGATCTAATTCTTTCTGGAAAAATGAAAGACCAAATGGGAAGCAAAAAGGTCAGAGTTCAAATTTAGCCACCACTGATCCAATGTTCCAAAAAATGGCAAATGACCTAGTTGCTTTGAAGAAGCAGCTGACAAAAATCACAATGAGGAATGCTCCAAGGAGACCAAATCCTCCTGATAGACCAAGAATTTCTCCACCTCCTCATAGGATTGCTCTTGAAGAATCACTAGTCAATGCCATCTATGACACTAGGGAGGCATAAGAAGGAACAAATATTGAAGAAACTCAAGAAGAAAGCATGGATGAATATGAAAACTATCTTGAAATTGAAGAGATTGGATCACACAATGGCCTAATTGAATACATTGATGATGAGGAGGAGGGTGATGAAGAAGCTCCAAGTTTTTCATGTGCTGTTTTCACTTGTGCACAATCCAAGAATGGTGTTTCAGCCTCAGTAGTTGCAACTGAGAGTAGGAAGAACAAAGAAGATAGATCTTCAAAGCCTCCACTAAACAAGATCATTAGTAGGGGATCACCATTACCACCTTCCATGGAATCAGCTAGAGAGAAATCAGATTCACCAGTTGTCAAGGATCACACTATTATGCCAAGTAAGTTATCTGATTCTTCTCCCAACTCAAAAGTTGTTAAAAGCAATTCTCTTCTAAATACTGGCTCTTCAAGAACATCTAAATCTTAGTCAAGGGTTACACCCTCACCTCCTTACAATCCAATTGCTACATTTGAAAAGGAGAACCCAACACCAAAAGTAAAAAAAACTCTACCATTTAAATCATCTCCCACTATTGGAACCTCTTCCTCATCTACCATAACTCCATTTGACTTTGTGGAGCATGCAAGAAAAACCAAAGTTTAGCTCTCTGAGTTTGAATACCTACAAACACATCCTACCCAATTTGACAAATTCATTAAGGTAGTCCGGGGTGGTAACTCTACATCCCAAATCTCTAATTCTAAAGGCTTACTTCCCACACCATCCATACCACCTTCTCAAAACATGCTAGCCCTCGCCTCCTCCAACATCAACAAATTTGATGGTAAATGGAACATGCTACTCAATGGAATCCAAACAAGTTCCATTGGTAGGAAGGATTAAGGATGCTCAAGTTGCACTAGCTGATTACCCTGACAAGAAGATACTCTTGACCATTTTGGTGGCAGATATCCCAACATCTTTTGGTATGTTGTTGAGTAGAAGTTTTTGTAGAGATCTAGGTGGAGAAATAAAAATGGATTGGTCATCTACAACTATCCCAGTGAAAGGAGAAATGAATAAGCTACTGCCAGTCAGAAAATGAAATTCACAGTAAGGAAATCTAATGATCCAAGAGCTAACATCCTTTTTCAAGATTGTGGGCTAGGAAACTACTTCCTTACATCACAAAAGGAAGAGAACTTGTCACTCCTCATGGAGGAAGAAGAAGATCAGATTTGGACAATGGAGTTTGATGGAAGTCATTCAAGAGCAAGTTCAAGAGTGGCGTAGTATTATACTCTCCCTCCAATGAGGTATGCCCTTTTTCTTACAAGCTACAATTTGATAATACAAACAATACTGTAGAGTATGAAGCATTGATATTAGGCATGAATGTAGCAGAGGACATGGGAATGAATAAAATGAGATGCAAAGGTGATCTTGAGGTTTTGGTGAAACAGTCCACCAAGCAATATCGGTGAAAAATCCAAGGCTCGAGCACTATAGAAAGAGAGTGTGGGACTTCATTTGATCCTTTGATGCATTCTCCATTAAAGCTATCCCTAGAGAGTAGAATAAAAGGGATGATTCTCTAGCAGATATCAGCTTCCTTAGTGACACCTCATCCTTATTTTGGAAAAGATAAAATGATCATTGAGATGGTTTTTAGACAATGTAAATCATTGGCGGGTCTTCAATGATGATAATAAGATCCTAGCCTTCTTAGAACAAATGGATACCTTCAATAATCTATTATTTGAAGGAAGTGAAAACCCACACTATGAATTAATCCCCAAAGAAGAGAAGGAAGGAATTGAGGGAATTGATGAAGAGGAGTAATCAAACGAAAAGAAACAAAATCCCCAAAGGCCTAGTTTCTTTGGAAGACCTCTCTGACAAGCATGATAGGTTCATCTAAGAGAAATAAAAATATTCTTCTCAGTGTCCATCTGATTTTGATCAAGAAAACATTGGCACTTCAGAGAATCCAATGATGGTTAACATTGGTAAATGCTTCTCACCAGAAGAGAAGAGAAAATTTGTTGTTCTGCTAAAAAAGTACTCAAATGTCCTGGCCTAATCCTATGATGAACTCAAATATTTTCAGCCAAAGGAAATGCATCACTCCATTCGTTTGAAGCAAGGAGCCAAGCCCTTCAGGAAAAAAAAAAAGGCCCTATAATCCAAAGATTGCTAATGTTATCAAAGAAGAGGTGACAAAGATGCTCAATGCTAGAATCATTTTCCCCATCCACCATTCAACATGGGTGGCTAACATTGTGCTAATAAGGAAGAAGAACAGGGAAATAAGGATTTAAGTAGACTTCCAAAATATAAATCAGCAATATCTCAAGGACAACTACCCTCTTCCAACCATGGATCATATTTTACAAGCAGTCACTGGATCTGAAATTCTCTTTTCTTGATGGATTCTCAAGGTACAACCAAATCAAGGTGGTAGAAGAGGATTGGAACAAAACAACCTTCACAACACCTTGGGGCACTTTTGCGAATAATAGAATGCCTTTTAGCTTGATCAATGCTGGAGCCACTTTCCAGAGGGCAATGGAATTGGCCTTCAAAGTTTGAAACATTACATTGTCATTTACCTTGATGACCTCACGATTTTTTCAAAGAAGAGGGAGATCATATCAATCATTTGGAGCAAGTTCTTGCAAGGTGTAGGAAAAATGGCATTTCTCTAAATCCAAAGAAGTGCATTTTTGGAGTCACGAAGGTAAGTTCTTTGGGACAAATTGTGAACAAACATGGAGCACACATTGATCCCGAGATCCAAGCACTAGCCTTACCAACCAACAAGAAGGAGTTCATTCATTCTTTGGAAAGGTAAAATTATTTCTTCGTGTTGTGCCCGAGTTTTCTAAATGACTAATCATATAACTTCCATGATGAAGCCTCAAGAAAGTTTCAAGTGGAATAAGGAAGGAAAAACAACATTTGAGGAGATCAAGAAAGCCATTTCCAAAGCTCCAACTCTCATATCTCTAGATTTCAACATGGATTTCATCATGTATTTCTATGCATCAGAACATACACTCTTTGTTGTCCTTGTTCAAAAAAATGATGAATTTTTGGAAGCACCCATTGCTTTCATGAGCTAAAGTACAGCCAATTGGAGAAACATGCCTACACAGTGGTTAAAGCTGTTAAAAGTTTCAGATTCTACATTCTCAATTCCCATATAGTGGTGATGGTCCCTAGAAGTGCAATCAAGTCCATTTTGACTCAACAAGATCCTGGAGATAAGAGAGGAAGCTGGATTGCAAAGACCCAAGAGTATGACCTAGAGATTAGACCCTCTAATATAGTAAGAGGAAATGGTTTGTGCAAGCTGATTGCTAAAGATGAAGCTCTCAAAGCTCAGTAGGGAGAAAAAGATGGTGTTTTCTCAACCTATTTAGAAGATAATCCACAGGCACTCTTTGTCACCACTACTGATGAGTGGTATGCTGAAATTGCTTACTACCTCACTTATGGATAATTCCTTCCTCATTTTGATTACAAACAAAGAAGGAAACTCAAGCTAAAGGAAGCCAAGTTTGTGATTTGGAATCATGCACTTTACAAGAGAGGCCTAGATGGTTGTTTCCTTAGGTGTGTAGATAAGGAGCAGCAAGAAAATTTTCTCGAGCATATCATGATCAAGCTTGTGGTGGACATTTCTCAGCAATGGTCACCGCACATAAGATCCTCAAAGGGAGATATTATTGGCCCTCCATCTTTGTAGAAACTCAGGATTGGGTTTCCAAATGTAAAGCATGTCAACAATTTGTTGGAAAACCACAACTAGTTGTGCTACCACTTTGGCCTGTGGTGATTGAAGAACCATTTCAGTAATGGGGGATATATTTTATTGGTGTTATGAATCCTCATTCTAGTGCAGGACATACTTATGTACTCAATGCAACTGATTACTTCACTAATGGGTGGAAGCCATCCCAACTAAGTAAGCCAACTCTAAAATAGTCTGCAACTCCATCAAGGAGAATATCATTGTTTGTTTTGGAATACACATGCAGAAAATTGTTATAGAAAATTCCACCTATTTCTCTTCCAAGGAGCTCATTAGAGTTTTGTTATGGCTTTGGAATCCCCTTATCTCACTCTTTTGACTACTACCCACAGGAAATGGGTAGGCTGAATCAAGCAATAAGAACATTGTGACCATTTTCCATAAGCTAGTAGATGAGAATCAAAGGAACTGGCACAAGAAGTTATATGATGCATTGTGGGCTGATAGGATCACTCCTAAGAAGGCAATAGGTATGTCACCTTTCCAAATTTTGTATGGAGTTGAGGCAGAGATTCCCCTCACAATTGAGATGCCAGCTCTCAAGTTGCTGCAAGAAATAGAAGATGGTCAATACAAAGACTCCATTGACAAGAGGATCCTCTTCCTGGAAAATCTAGAAGAAAGAAGATGCCAAGTGGTGGATAGAATTAAAGAACACCAATTGAAAGTGAAGAATATATTTGACAAGAAGGAAAAGGAAAGAGAATTCAAGGTTGGAGATTTTGTTTTACTATGGGACAAGAGAAGAGAACCAAAGGGCAGCCATGGAAAGTTTGATTCATTATGGCTCAGCCCATTCCAAATTCATGGAACTTGTGGTGAGAATGTTTTTCTCCTCTCATACTTGGATGGAATGCCATTGGAATTTCCTCGAAGTGGGAAATACTTGAAACAATATCATCAATGAAAGTGGGTTGTCCCCCATCTTGTACCATAGGTGATTTTTGTAGGTGTGTTTTTCCTTTTTCTGTTGTGTGGTTTTGGTTTAGTTTTTTTGGTTTGTTGTGTGTTTTCTCCTTCTTCCATTCTTTCTCAGAATTGTACATGACTCTACAAGGCCCAATGGATAAGGCACTGGTCAACGTAATATGTTTTGAAACTTGAGATTTTGGATCCTCATGTCCTACCCTAGTCATGCCCAGTTCACGCCATGTCCCCAAGCCAGAGCCAGATTGTTGTCTCCCAAAACTACTCTACGTTTTCATAGCTAAATTATTATTTTTTAGCTCATGCCCTTCGTTGGTGTTTAATCTAAGTCGAGATTCAATAAATTAGCAAAGTTGTTCCCTAGAGATGTTTGAAGTTGCTGATTTTGGATCATTATGAAAAAAGTGGAAGTTTTTGTCCTAGGCTGTACAAGTTCATGAGGGACACTTGGGACCCGAAAAGATGAAATTTATAATTGTGGAAAAAGTAGAAGTTTTTGTCCCAGGCTGCACAAGTTCATGAGGGACACTTGGGACCCGAAAATCTGAAATTGCCAATTATGAAAAAGTGCAAGTTTTTGTCCCAGGATGCACAAGTTCATGAGGGACACTTGGGACCTGAAAATCCAAAATTTTTGATTGCGGAAAATGTGGAAGTTTTGTCCCAGGCTGCACAAGTTCACAAGGGACACTTGGGACCCAAAAATCTGAAATTGCCGATTGTGGAAAAAATGAAAGTTTTTGTCCCAGGCTATACAAGTTTAATTAGGACACTTGGGACCGAAAAGATGGATCGGATGAAAAATTCAAATTAGAGAAATGGGATGGTGGAGGAAATTGAGTTTTTGAGCCTTTTTCCAAAAAGGTTAAAATGTTGAGAAAAGGCATGCACCCCATTTCTAATCAGAAGGTGCCACATGTCTAAGTTGAAAAGTCTAAGTGGGGGTGCGGGCCAATTTTTTCCAAATTTCCAAATCTCTAAAAATCTCAAAATGCAAAGGGATTTCCCCCGTAACCACTCCAATCCCTTCCTGCCATGTGGATGGCCCAATTTCAAAGCTATAGGAGCAAATCAAATGGTCTATATTTAAACTGGCAAATTGAATGTAACAGTTGCTTTGCAAGATCTAGTTTTTAACCCGCCTTGGATGTTTTCTTCACAACAAAGGAATTTGAAAAGGCGTCGAGGATTTGTAAAGATTGTAACCATTTTGGAAAAGGATATAATGGCTTCTTGATGTCATTCCAAGGGCTGGCGATTGATTTTCGAAAAGACCAGAGTGCTCTGTACTTGGAAAAGATAGAAAATTCCATTCTTCTTCTATTTTCTCTTCTTCCTCAAATTTCTTCCATTCTCAAGCTATGTACAAACTCTGCTCAAGCTTCAATAATAAAAAGAAGGAATTATTGCCTCTTTTATAGGTACTTTGCTACCAATGAGTTTCATTCGGTCTTGTAGCTTCTCCTACGGATTTGTTTTTTCTTTTGATTATAAATGCATGTAAATGAAATTTCTAATTAATGTGTGTGGGCATCTGATATTCTACTCACAACATTAGTTTCTCCTATCTCCATTCTCACTCCCTTTCCCCTTCTCAAACAAAGTTCTTCTCTAGTGAGAAATTGCTAGCTTTGCCACAGGGTCAATGGAGTGCCCCTGTTGGATCTCTGGTTGAAAGGCCACCATTAAAATCCACTTTTTCACGCATGCACATATGGAAGCTACACCGTTAAAGTAGATGGACTTAGATTCCCATAGCGTTGGCGTAAAACCCACCAATTTTCTCACAAGACAATTTTTCTCGCCAACATGTATTGTGTAGAATTGTGATATAGCTGATTTTATCTCGTGATAGAAGTATTTATCCTTGATTTGTAGTCCTATTTCCTTACCTTTATGTAAGGATACATTAATTTATAGGTCATAGTATATGTTTCTATAAAGTTCATGCATGATTTAGTAGTGGATTTTTTCCATTTGAGCCCTTATAAATCCATTTGTTTTCCCTTCTATGTGTTATCATAAATTTAATCCTCTCTATAAATCTCTTATGAAAAAATACCTCAAATTATGAGTTGTGTATGGTGCGTTGGTCCCTTTAATCCTATTATGTATGATTAGGAAAGTGGAGGTCCTCAAACATTTTGTGAATCACTTTGTTTTTGACTTTTTGTTTAAGCCTTGCACATAGGTCTTACCCATTTTCATTATCAAACAATAGAGTAGAGTTAGTTTTTAGGTGTTACACTAGGGGAACAAACCGTATCTAGAGAATCACTCCAAATTTAGGTCACCCAAAACCTAGGAATGTTTCAATTTTATTTGTTAGAAGGGGAGTTATCACATCACTCCCCAAAGGGTACATTAATTTTTTATAATAGTTTATGGCATGCTCGATTAGACCAAAACAAGAGTATTTTCTAAATATTTGATGTTGTTCTTAGAAATTTTCAGCATTTAGACACATTTATCCAACATCTAGTGACTCCAAAAGGGCCGTTGTTTTACACTTGTTCCTCATCTTTCATGCCAAAAATCACAACCAGATCATATTTAAAGGAAAGACTTCTATTTTTGTTGGTTTACCTTCATTTTCAGTTAAAAGAGAAAGGTTTTCTATATCTTCCTCATACACAAAATATCTACTTACTACTAGTTCACCTCAATACACTCCAATTATAATTCCAAATCTGCATATCAAAGTCCCTAGAAACCTATTTTTCTTTCATTTTAATGGTAGAAACCCGTTAATCCTTTCCTAATATGATGACATCCTTGTGTCTTCCCTTAAGAGTGTCCCATATTTCACTAGAGAGAATCAAACTACCCCTATAGAGAAAATTAAGGATGTGGCCAACATATATTCTATTCATCGTGTAACTCAAGAAATGTTGCACTCATATTTCTCGCAACTTCTTTTAAAGGAAAAACCTTATAATGACATAGGGGATTAAGGGTAACTTCCATCAACACTTGAGATCAACTTAGAGAAGCATTGTGTAGATAGTTTGAAGATAAATTAGATTTTTTTCATTGGTGGAGCAATTGACCTCTATCAAAAGATCACCACATGAGTATATGTCTGATTTCAATTTCAGATTCCAGAGAACATGGGACAAGATTCCACAATTGGTAAGGCCTACTCTTAAATATACTTTTCTATATTATCTAAGAGCATTGAATAGTGATATTTCAATGATGATTCAATCTATGGGTGGAAGTACACTTCCCGATGCATATGAAGTAGCCATTAGGGATGAGAATAGTCTCATACAAGTTGGAAAGATTACACCAAGGCCCCCTATGCCTATATTTCTATAAATACAACCCTCTATACCACTTCAAATACCTATAATAACATCTATTCTAATAAAAATTAGTCAACCTATAAGAAAAATAAATAATATCCCAAGCCAATAAAATAAATTAGAGGAGGTTAAAATCCTTTTATGAATATTTTGGAATGAAATAGTTGCTCTTAAGAGACAAAAAAATAGAATTACAGACCTTACTATCCTCCCTACTAGTCTAATAAGCCATCATTTCAATCTAATTTTCAAAGCCAAGGATAAATCACTGATGCTAATCCTTATAAATCATACAACCCCACCCAATGTTGCTAACACTTCTAATGCAATATTTCTTGACCAAAACAACATAATATATGACTATGAGCAAGCTTCCTTGTAACCAACCCCATAACCAAACCACTTATCCAAATGGTGTCCTCAATCAAGTACTAATGGTACAAAATGCTTAAATTTCTCAAAGTGCATCAGTTGAAGTGCCATCACAACAAGAGGCTTCTCAAGAGATAGTAAAAAATGATGCTACACTTCTCAATTAGAAATGGGAATTTTTTTGAAGTGAATCAATTGCAAAGATAAAAATAATGCTTCTAACTTTGTGGAAACTAGTATAAGGTCAAAATAGAGATCCATAGAAGTGGAACAATCAACTGATAAATGTACTATTCATTCTTTTATAATCTCTCAAGGTGTTATTGGTCATGTTTCAGCTCTTAAGGTACATGTAATTTAGAAGAATCAAACCATAAGGGCTCAAGAACAACCCAAAGCTCCTACCTTGTTAGCATCAACATAAGAAGGTACCTCTATAGGAAAAGTGCATTAAAATTTTTATTCTTACCTATTTAATATTCTTGAGAATATGAGGAAAACCAAGGAGAATATTTAAATTTGGTATTTTTTCTATTCTTGGGTAAAAGGATCTTTTATAGGCTTCCTTGTCTAACATTATCCTTTCAAATCAATCATCCAAAGAACAATCAAAAGTTGTGCTTACCAATACACCTCAGCCAAACGGAGACAATTCAAGTAAAAGTATAAAAACACCTCTTTTCTATGTGTCATTGATCATTGGAAACCATTTAGTCCACAACTGCATGATAGATTCAGGAGCCAATAGTTCAGTCATGCCTAAACAAATAGTTGACAAGCTTGGTCTAGAGTATGAACCTCTTTCTAAAGGAGTTGTACAGCTTGATGGGACACCCATAGAGACTGTTGGTGTCATCAGAGGATTGAGCCTCACTTTACATGCATGTCCTAATTTCTCAATTCCTCAAGAAATTTTTATAATTGACCTCCTCCATACTTTTATTTATGTCTATCTAGGGATTTCACATCTAATATTGGGGGCCATTTATCATCAGATTGGTCTCACATGTTATTTAGAACCAGGTATAAAACTAAATTCACCATAAGGTCTGAAACTATTTAAAATAATCATATAGAACCTTATGTGCCAAGTGTCATTAATGCCAATTACATAATCATTGATGAAGAAGATCAACTAGTTGACAAGGATCCAAATACTCTTCTTGAAGGAATACCTAATTTATTGCTTGATGAATGGGGAATTGAGAGTCATGAGTTTGATCTTTATAAGCAAATTGAAGAAGATGTTCTTGGTACTTACTATTTACATGAGGAAGAATCTTTCATTCCTAACCTTGTGAAGACAAATGAGCAAGATGATGGTGTTTGGAAAATGTACTTTGATGGATCTAGGAATAGAAATGAGGAAGGAGATGGTATCCTGTTGATGCCTTCAATGAAATAATAATAATATTATTCCCTTAGGTTGTATTTTAGCTATAAAAACAATGGAGCTGAGTATGAAGCCCTTGTACATGGCCTCTAATGGGCTAGAAGGAAAGGAATAAAACAATTACAGGTATTTGGTGACAGTGAATTGGTTGTAAATCAGATAAGAGGGTAGAATGTCTCTAAAAATTACTTGTTGAAGTTACATAAGAACAAAGTATGTGACCTCTTTAAGGAGTTTGAATATTTCAAAATGAAATCCATTCTTAGGGACGAGAAAAAACATGGTGATAGACTAACTTCCATTGGTGCAAAAATCTATATTCCAAATTATATAAAATAAGGACAAAGTACAAAAAAATATTAAGGTAGTTGTAAAGGACAACTATTCCGATAATAAAAAAATTGGCGGTGTTTGAAAATGACCATAAAATATAGTCAATTTTATACAAGAAGAAGCTAAGTTCTTAGTTAAAAATCAAGACAAATTATAAGAAAAATATGAAGAGAAAATTATCCAATTGAGGTCAAAAAAGATACCTCAAGGTTTGGTCACTCTTGAATCCATCTTCAATACTAATGATCAGATTAGAGGAGAGAAATTAAACATGATGATTAAGCATGAAGACTATGAACATACCATCATTGGCAAGGAAATGTTCCTCAAACTTGGAAAGGTATGTACCCTATAGTAAAAACATGAGTTTGATTATGTTTTTTCATGGGGATATGACGATCTTAAAGTTTTTAATATAGAATTAACACAATGCACTATCAAGTCGGATCTAAATTACAAGCCTCTTATGTAGATGTAAAGGCATATAAACCCAAAGATAGATCCTCTCATGAAGCAAGAATTGAATAAGTTGATAGAGGCTAACATAATCTTTCCTATCAAACACTCATCTTGGATTGAAAATTTGGTCCCTATGAGGAAAAATAATGGAGAGATAAGGTTATGTGTTGAATTTAGAGATCTAAATAAATATTCATTGAAGGAACATTACCCATTACCTTCCATGGAAAAAATATTACAAATGGTGACAGGTTCAAAGCATTTTTCACTTCTTGATGGTTATTTTGGCTACCATCAAATATTGGTATAAGAGGAGAATTAATTTAAGACAACCTTCACTACAAAATGAGGAGCCTATGGATACAAGAATATGCCTTTTGGTTTTCTAATACAAGAGACAATTGTTAGAGATCCATGGAAATAGAATTTTAGGGGCTAATCAATAACATTGTGCTTATTTATCTTGATGATATTACAATGTTTTCCAAGAAATATGATGATCATTTGTCTCATCTCGGAAATAATTTGAAAGGTGTAGACAATATGGAGTCTTTGTTGGTCATTATGTGTTTGCATTCTCATTTATGTCAAGTAAATTGATTAAAAATGGTTTCATGGTGTGGCATGTATCTCCATGAGGTGTTAGTATTAAGTCAAGCACGAAGGTTGATTGGTAGTGTCGGGATTTGGCATGTTCTATGTCCTAGAGCATGGTATAATGAGATGAGTCATAGTTTGAGCTCTCTTGAGTTGGTTGGTTTTTTTTTCATGAGGTCATTCATGTTAAACTAGGTATGTTACATGTTTCTAAGAATCTACATGGGGTAAACATGGTCATTTAATGAGAATTCATGGTTGAGTCAGGTCAGTCTAGGCTTATTCCTAGCCTTGGAGAAAACATAATGAGGTAGAGGTGTGAGATTTAGACCCAATCAATATTGTTGGAGAATTTTATCAAAATGGTAACAATGTACATGAGGTTTATGGTGTTTTTAGTTCAGAACACGAGAGGTTTGGTGGCGATTCGGATCCTTGGGAAGAAAGAAGGTGAGAAACATGTAAGTAAGCATAGGTAAGTCTTAATGGATGGAGATTCTAAGATTAATTTTGGCTATACAGAGAATTTTAGAAGTTATAGGATGTTGTCATGATGCTTCGTGAAAATTTTTAGGTCATTATGAAGAATATTGTGTAATATATGCAAGTTTTGGTAAAATCGAGTAAGAGATAGTGTGTTTTTGTGATAAAATTTGACCTTGTGATGCTCATTATGGATAGAATTATTTTCATGGGGACTTGAGATATTTGGAATATATTATTAGGTCAGTTTTGAATCTTTAAAAAAGTAATTAGGTAGTTTGTCTTCACATTTTTATGAACACGATTAAGAATGTTAAATGGTTTAAAACCCTAGCTAGAAGAAACTTAGAGAAGAACAAGTATATTGAGCCTATATTAATTTATTTTACAAAATTGATGCTAGGATTTGTAGATTAATCTTCTAGATTTACACAAACATAAGATAGAGCATGTGATCATATGTGGGCCCCATTTGAAATTGCTTGTTTATGAAGAAGTCCAATTTGTTAAGAAATTATCTAAACAAGGTGAATATTAAATTAACATATTTTTATCCCCTAAGTTTTAATACATGTAAATTATAGTTTTATATCATGGTTGAGGTGAAAAATTTCAAAGTGTGCCCTATTTATGAAGACTAGTTTTGGGGCAATTTGGAGTAGCTTTTCAAAAAAAGTTAAATTACGGGAGCTACACGAGGGTTAGGAATCCATTAAAGTTGTGTTGTGATATTATTTCAGATATATTTCCAATGGTATATGAATTTTTTTTTATATAGTATTCAAAAGTTACGATCTATTTTTAAAGGTAAAACTTGGAAGATGTTTGTTATAGCAGGGTGTTAAATGGCTACATGAGGTAAGTTGATGATTCTAAATTGTTATTACTTGGTGAAGGTTTCTTAGTGCTTATAAATAATTTCTAAGGATTTTAAATTATTTGGTTAATATTTGAAGTGGTTTTTGTGGTGATGGAGCAAGTTGGGCTAATGGTCAGTTCTTGAGTCTAAGAAGGCATAAGAAGCAGTTTGCAGAGATGGGCTTGGTTGAAGGCCTTCCACTTGGAGTTGGAAGGAGTTATAATATGTTATGGAAATATGATTTATATATATTTCCATTGGTATATTTATTGTGTCTTGGTGATTTTATTTTATGGATCTTTCAGGTTGATTTGTGAAGAAGAAGGTAGCTACATTTTCGAGAAAAGGTTTGCTTTGAGGATGAAAGATTGAGTTAGTTGAGGCATGTAATGGATGAGTTGATGCTTTATATTACTTGGATAGTGAATAGGGATGATTTTTTTCATAATTAATACATTTATATGTATTTAAAGTGAGATAAAGGGTGTTAATCAACTAAGTTTACAAAATTATCTTTTAGGCAACTTATTTTGGTGAAGAGTAAAGTTGAGATGGTTTGATAATATGGATGTTTCATGGTATATAAAATTCATGGATGTGATTTACATGTAATTTATATTCCATACAATGGTCACATGATATAGTTGATTTCATCTTGAGTGGTCTTGAGGCAATCAAGGTGATAAAAGTAACTATTTAGTGAAGGATATAAGCCCGTGGGCCCATTTTATGATTTATTTTATTGGTTAAAGTAAAATTGGTACCATATATAATATTTAAATTTAATATTACACATATGTGGTTAATTTTATATATTTAATAATTATAGTTTTGGTGTGAGTGGATTTTTCTGATCTAAGTGATGGGGTTTTGAGGAATTTTTGTGCTTGAATGGAGGTTTTGGGCATGTATGACCTATATGGGTAGTGTATGAACTTTTTAATGAATTTATTTGGATTTAATTAAGTTTTAATAGTTTTGGAAAATATTTATGATGGACCTCTTTCATGTTTGAAGGAAGAAAAACTTATAGAAGGAATGTATTGGGTCCAATTTTGAACTAGTGCTCTTGGAGGGAAAAGCGTGACCCAAGTAGAAGTGTTTTTAAGGTATGAATGATTTTTTTCAAGGATGATAGAGTGTGTTAAAGTTATAGGAATATTAGAGAACATGTGTGCAAGTTTTTAGAGCCAAGACAAGTTGATAAGGAAGAAGATAATGAGAGTTGAAGGCATGAGGGTTTGAGAAAGGGTTTGTGAGCTGAATTAAATGTCTCCATCAGTTTTGGAAGAAAAAAATTCAGATATCATCATCGTCAAGTGGCTGATTTTGTGCTTAGTCTCTTAGGGGGTTGCATCCTCCTTGTGGAGTTGGTGTTCCTTGTGGGGTTGGTGCTCTACTAAACTATGGATTGGTGCTCTCTGTGGGGTTGGTGCCTCAATAAAGTTGAAAAATGGATAAATAAAGTTTATTTTTCAGTGGTTTTTATTCCCCTTAAGGGTTTCCTATATAGTTTTCGTGTTCTTGTGTACTCTCTTACTCTTTCCCTTGTATAGTTATTTTTATGCTTAAGTAAACACACATAAGGTTCATGAATAATTAAATGGTTGTATAAATGATAATGAATGATGAATGGTTAATGGAATAAAGTTTTGTAGGTATAATTCACCCCATCCCCCTTATTCCATTATGCTTCTAATAATTGTTATTAGAGAATATCCTTGTGAAGCAAGTTTAACAACTTGAAGGAGATCTTAGAAGCACAAATGGGTAAGTCAAATCAGTGATATTGGGAGGAAAAAATATATAAGATTATTAAGTCTTTTTTATTAATATTAAAATATAAAATGAGTGACATGGAGAAATATCATGATCAATCCATCAAGGGTTTTAAATCTCAAGTGGAGAATATGCCTAATTTATAAAGGAGAAAAAAGAAGCTTGTTCTAGGTATGAAGAGAAATTGGAAACCCTGTAATATGATTTAGAATATGACTCTAATAGGTTGAAGATGTCTATGAAGTTAAATAATAGTTATGAAACTCTTTAGGGGATCTTTGAGAGCCAAAGAATGGCTAGTGATAAACCCTGACATACGGTTTAAAGGTGAACATGTGAAGAATGACGGTATAGCTGGTCCAAGTTCTAAATACGATGAGATTGTGGCCAAGAAGGTTGAATTGAGAAGGTATAACCATTTTAGACAACCTAATGGTATTATGTATGGTTCTTCACTCAATGCCTATTGTTATGTTTACTATGATTTTGGTCATAGAGCTAGATATTTCAAAATGATATCTCCTAGGAATGGTGTAGTGTTCTTGAAACGTGAATGTCATTTATGTTTTGAGTATGGTCATATATCTAAGGATTGTAGATGGAACTTAAGTTTTTTGAACCAAGAAGAAAGAATAATGTTGTTGTATGTCATAAGTGTCAGAAAAAATGACATATTGCTAGATCTTGTCTCTAAGGTGGATCACCAAGAGTTGTCAAGAGGATAATCAACCCCATGAATGAGTCTAAGACTTCCATATTAGGTTCAAAGGTCAAGAAGGAGGTTTCTCAAGCCAAGGAGGTCAAGAAAATTTATTCTCATCTCACCATGTAGTGTATGAAGTCTATCAAGGAATATTCCAATGTTATTAAGATGGAAAAAATGTTGTCGAGCCCTAGTCAGGTCAAGGGAGCATGTTTAGATTAGTTGAGTAACGCCATGTGTGCCTTTCTTCTTCTATACATGAAAAAGTTAAGAATCTAGGTGTGCTAGATAATTCAAGAGGTATAAGGTATGAGAACTAATATCTCCATGAGTATTTGAGTCTTTATTCGATAGGTGTATGATTTCGGGGAGTAGGTTATTATTTTTTGTATGTTTGCTAGGTGATGTGTCTAGTAGTCATTAAATATTGTTTATGCATAGTTAGTCCAAAACATGTAGATTTCATGTCCTCAAGTGTTGCCTTAGATCGAAAGGGACTTTACTTAGAATGTTTTCAATGATTTCTTAAGTCTATGAGCTTCCTTCAAAGTATGTTAAAGTATAAGGGTTTGTGTATTCATGTGTCTTTAGAGGTTTCTTGACAATGTTTTTGTCTTTTTAGTAAAAATGTAAGTCCTGATCAAGTGTTATGATATATTTACGAGTATAAATGTTGCAAAAAGGATTGTGTGTCACACACGAATATTCTAGGTCTATATATTGAGGTTGAAAGTTAAAAAATTGTACCTAAGTGATCTTTGTCCTATAAAAGTAGTATCATGGAGCTATGAACATGTTTAGTGATCTTGACAAATAATACTTTGACAAGGTATCGAGTCAAGTTTGTAAAAAGGTCAATCCATTCATAAGTTATTTGCAATACTATGGTATATGTCTTCTAAAGTCTGTGATTTGTGATATGTCTTGTGATGAGCATAATGAAGTGTTCATTATGCCTAGAGGTATAATTGTGTATCATCTATGCCGCATAAGGTGAAGTCATATCTTTTTGAAGGCCTAATTTGTGCTAATAAATGATTCTATGTTTTCCATGATGGAAACCTAAGAGATGTTTGTATATACTATGTAAATGTTGGACTCGGTGGAAGCCAAAGTTTTTTTAGAGTAATTTCACAAAAATTCTCCTAGAAAATGGACTAAATTTCAAGATATTATAACTTCAAGATGAGATAGACTTAGTATATGTCAAATTATTTCTAGAACTCAAGTGAAGCAATGATTTTTTAGGGTTTCTATTTAAGTGAGAATAAATATGAAGGTAAAATGATTGTGAGTGAGTATAATGATCATCCACATGCCTACTTATGGACATTAAAGCTTGATCAAATGATTATTTTAGTTCTATTCGAAGTGGTTTATTTGTGATGTTGCATCAAAGAGATGATTCAAGCATGATCAATGGTGTAGAAGACAAGGAGAGATAACAAAGAAACGTAAAAACTTAAAAGTTGAGACAGGTTTTGTAGTTACAGAGGTATGTCCTCATAATAGAGGAAGCATGGAAGCTTTAAAATAATCATAATCAGGTTGTGCAATGCAAAGACTCAAAGTTTCAATTCAAAAATATGGTAACAAAGTGTGAAAAGGTCTAAATGGTGTTATGAAGAAGACATGATTTAATTCAATGTTAAAGGTCTATAGAGGTGTGTAATAGTTTACAATATGACTGTGAAGAGAAAAATCATGAAGCTATAGGTATGGTTATGTATAGTGTATTAAGCATGGATGATGAGCATATCTACATTATTGAAGTGAGCATGGTCTCAAGTGTGTGAGAATTATGTGTTCCCTAAGTTCTTAGTGTTGATATAATTTTCTCTTTCTTTTTAAATTAATGAATTAGTTACTAGAGAAAATAAATAACTTAAAAATGCAAGGGTTTAAGGTACCTCGAATGCGTGACGATGAAAATGGATGATCACAAAGTGAGTGATCTCACTACAAGCTTGATGACCCTATAAAATAAAAAAGACTAGAAGGATAATTTATTATATGGTATATGTGGGGATACCTGGATGAATCCGGTTCCAAGAAATGTTACCTTCCTTTCATGGATGTCAACCCCTATTTGATAAAATAAAGTGAAATAAAATATAGATGATCTAATAACATGAAGAAATTGATACGAGAACATAATATGAAAATGAAGGAAATAGATGGAAAGTTCTAAACTAATCTAAATTGACTTAAAAAAACTCACTTGACTAGGTTGACGGTAACCCAGATCGCATAGGGAAGGTTGACAACAACTTGAGTGATGAAGCTGACAAATAAGTGGAAATGCATATATGAAAGAATATGAGTGTAAAGAGTTTACGAAGCCTAAGAAGACTAGTAACAACCTACGAGAGGGGATCTGAAACTAATAAATTAAGGGGATGCAAGATAACAAAGATTAGGATGGATTGGAATAAAAACATATAAGATTTAGAGAAGCAAGATGACGGATTTGGGGTCTGGAAGAAATATAAGAGTGAAAGCGAAAGAATTTGAGATAGAAAGTATGATGACACCGAATGGGTCAGCGATGAATTGGGTGGGGTGAATGATGACCTAGATAGCAATGAAAAAAAAATCAAAGGTGGATGAGATGAATAAGAAACCTACAAGCAAAATGACTAGAAGAACATGTTGAAGATGAAATTTTGATAGTAGTTGGACCTACAAGAAGTTAGATTCTACAAGATAATAATGAAAATAACATATGATAACATAGATAAGAAAAAATAAAAATAAACCTCCCAAAGTCATCAAATGATGTGAAACAAGCTCCAATGGACTCCAAGAGGGTTGACATAGCTACAAGGATGCTCAGATTCAAATATAAGTTCACACAGTGTAAGAAAGCTCAAGTTGTGTCTCATTTTGGAAGGGGGTGAAATTAGTCTTATAGGGTTGATGATGACCTAGCTGGGTCACCGTTGCCAACTACGGGAAACCATTCCTTAGATGGTAAAATCACTTATTTACTCAGGATATGGGGCTTTTAGATTGAGGATAAATGCTTTAAAGCATGTAGGCAAGTAAGGGTTGTTTAGGGAAGTGTCATGGGTAGATAAGAGATAAAGATGGGTAGGATAAAAGATAGAAAAAGTGTAGGGATGTGGATTTAGGTGGTTAGGGATAAAAGCATCCCAAATAAATCCAATTAGAGTAATTAGATAATTAGGAGAGATGAAATATAATTAGGGGTAATTAGCTAATTTAGGTTAATTAACAAGAATTAATTAAACATTAAAGGTGATGGGATAATATATGGTCATTTAAATAAATGAATCAAATTAAATTAAAATGGGTCTAGCTAGGACCATGGTGAAAATGTGCACATGTGGGAAATCAAGGGTAGTGATACCAAATTTTGGTGTCTACATTTTCCCCTTTTTGTCAAGTGGTTTGTGCTAGCAAGCCATGAGACAAAAAATGATGAGAGAAAAAGTAGGATGAATACTAATGGAAGGTTGATGATGAGCTCCCCTCAAATGAGGGATTGATAACACAAAGGGAATCAATGATGAGTTTGAAAGAGGTAGATGGTGAAGGGGTGGGTGGGAGAAGAAAGATGGGTAAAATGATAAAACAAGGAAAGATGCCCTAGCAAGAAGGATTTAAACAAAAATAGAACCTATGGTGGTGATTTTGATATCACATTGGTAGGGAACAAAGGATGGTCTCAATGGAGATGATGAAATGCTTCTACGGACTAGTGAGTGGGTGAAAATCATTGTGAAATGGAGAGAATCAATGGGAAACCTCTCAAATGGATGTAAGCCATGAGGACCAATGGGTCATAGGAAAACATCAAAAATGCAACCAAATGTGAAAATAATGTGAAATCCTTCATACATGAGGAATCGAGTGAAAGGTATGTGTCCATAAAGTATGAGGATTGAAATAATGGTGCCCTAAAAAGAAAAAAAAAACACGAAAAATGATGGCCAAAAAATAAATATGGCCAAAAATATGAAAAGGATGATGATAAAAAAATTCCCAAGGGGGAATAAATATGGCCATAAAGGTGGAATTTGAGATAAAAATAGATGAGGCCTTAGGAAAGGACATAAAAAAGGAGGGAAGCCAAAAATAAGGGCTTGCTAAGGTGAGTCGATGAAAACTAAGACCGATCGACAACGACCCAAGGGGGTTGATGAAAACTTGGTTTCAGAGGCTATATAAGCCCAAGGGTCATCCGATGATGCTCATTTTCACACATGTAATTGATGAAGATTGAGAGTAGAGAGCTAAAAAATAAATATTGAGAGATGGAGGCCGAGGAGCAGCTAGGAAATGCCAGAGGGTGCGTAGGATGGTGAGTAATAAAACCCACACTTGTTTTTAATTTATTTTATGTTTTATTTTTATTTGTATTTTTAAGAAAAATGGATGACGCCAAGGGTGGTTTCAATGACCCAAATGGGCTTCCATCGACCCTTCCCTAAGGCATGTCAATTGAAACCTGCATACATCAACCCAACCTAGGTTGGCATCGACTAGGGATAGATTGGTTGATTGATTAAATTGGATTTTGGATGAAGTTTAATGGTTAAAGGATTTATGTTTTTGTGTTTTTGGATGATTTGCAGGCTAGAGAGACCTTATATTTGAGAGACCGAGTCCCAACTATACTAGAGAGAATCAGAGGAATGATGTGACCGATGTTGAGTGGGATCACTTAGTAGCTGTGGGGTTAGGAGGATTTAGACATTATCAGAGGATCCCACGAGATGTAGGGTTGATGATAGCTTTTGTTGAGAGATGGGACAGATGAAGACACAAACACTTTCTGGTTCAAGATGGGTGAGATGACCATCACCTTGAGAGGTGTATTATCACATCCTTGAGATTACCTATACAGGGGGAACAAATAGTCCCCATCACAGTAGATAGCAGACTTACGTAGTATTGACATGGATATTTGGAGCTGATGCACCCCACATCTAGATTCTCTTTAGGGGATTTTTCATATGAGATGAGGTACGAGGATGGGGTACCATACCATGGATCCAATTGATTTTTTTGTTATGATGGTTATTTCATGTTATGCATTTCTTAACTCGGAGGAGCCAGTTTCCATGGGCACTAGCAGGTGTTGTAGCAGATATTGTTGAGCATCAGATAATGTTTTCATTTGGCACTACTTTGCTAGCACATGTGTACCATGAGCTAGCCATGTATAGAGTAGGGAGGAGATCAGGGTTGGATGTAGGCTTCCTATTACACTACTGGGCCTATGAGCATATTGTAGTTATCCGGCCACCAGGGTTACCATGGGTCACTTAGGGACCACATAGAGCTTGCAGTGGGGTTTTTGAGATGGAGAGATGATCAAGATCATGGAGAGAGGGGAGAGAGGGTGTAGATTGGTATGTGGATAGGTTTGTAGAGATGGATGTGGATCAGATCAAGTGGTGGCCATATAAAGGCTTCCCTACATGGCACGGGTGGATGTAGAGTTAGTTAGTATGTGGAGGATGAGATGGGTGTAGGGTAGATGGCCAGAGATGATCGAGGCCATACATTTGATAGAGTATGATGATAGTTTGGTGTCATAAAGATGGTGTTGCTTCCTAGGGATCCTATCTCATATAGGAGAGAGGAGATTAATAGGGAGCTTTCAGTTCCTAACATGGCAGATCCGTTGGAGGAGGTACAATGCCTTGTGGGATGATGATGATGATATAGGAGTTGGAGTGGGATTTTCTGATTATGATGACCATATCTTGGGAAACTCGGGTTATTAGGGAGAGATGAGATGAGGAGGAGGAGGAGATGGAGGAGATAGTAGGGGAATCTCTAGAGGTGGTGGAGATGGAGATAGAGGAGAGTCCATAGAGGTGGCACAATTACATGTGGAGATCTAGATTAGATGAGGGTTGAGAGAGACACTGCGATCCAACAAAGGGACACAATAACACAGGAGAGAGACCAAGTCACCCATGACAAGGACCAGTACCAGAGATAAAGGGAGGCCTATAGGGTCCATTTTGGAGATCTTGCAAAAATATTAGCTACCGAGGATGCGGGTGGTGCACTGGAAACATCACATGGAGGAGGAGAGATGGCACCTCTCGACATGATTTTGATAGATAGATATAGATCCTTAGCCACATAGGCTAAGTATTATGAGGGTATCGTGATCAACAAGTTACTTTAAACACTACAATATTGGGAGCATCTATAGAGGAGAGTAGTAGCTGGAGTTGGGCCATCTGGGAGCACAACGAGTGTGGCTCAGCTACATCGAGGAGAGGGATAGGGGAGGGTGAGAGGATGATAGATAGAAGAAAGGGAATTTCTCACAGGGAAAGAGTTTGGGCTTTATGATGTACAATTTATTGGTTTTATTGATATCTCTACTTTGAGAGGACCCTTAGAGGTCGATGATGTATTGATACACTTCATTTTGGTGATATATATATGATATATGATTTTGTTGTGGTTTAGCATGTGTGTATTGTGTGATGTTGATTATTTTATTTATGATGACATGATGTGGATATGTGATGATGATGATGATTGATTTCATTTTTACTTATATTTTGATGATGATGAAAGTAATATATGATGAAATTTTTTCTTAATGATGATGTTTGATGAAGATTATGATATGTTTTTATATTAATGATGGTGATGATTACATGTTTACTTTGGATTTGATTATGATGATGAATGTATATGCATGGATAATATGTGATGTTGAGAAAAATAATTTGAAAATAGATATGATGAATGATGGGTATTGATAAGGGTAGGAAAGTTGATGTGATATCATAGATGGGTAGCATAAAGGGGATTTACATAAAGAAAGATGTGCTTGTAATAAAACAAAGAGAGATAAAAGATAGATGTGGAAAGGTTTAGAATAAAATGAAACTTAACAATGGAAACCCATGGTATGAACGATGCTACATCATATCAAGGAATGTGTGAGGAAAATATGCCTCCAATCGCATTGGAGGTAAAAAAGAGGGGGATCTAGGTAACACAAGGCACATGCTGACCAAAACATGATGTTAGCATATAACCAATGATAGTTAGTTATACCAAAGATCATGAGAAAAACATGGATGGAATGAACTCATAAACCTAATGTCAACATGACAAAGGGATTTTGATGTAACTTGTATGTGGGAAGAGGGTTCTCCATAAGTGGTGTTCCCTAAATCTATGCCCTAGCTCTGGGAAGGGGAAAGAGAAAAACTTGATCAATGCGGGAAGTTTTCTAGAAGAAATTGATCAATGTGAAAGCTTTCTTAGGATGCTGATAAAATGGAAGGTGATCAATGCAAGAATCCTTCAATGTTATGATACAAAAGAGTAGCCATCCTTTGATGGTATGGTCTACTTTATACATATATGATTTTAATGGAAAGGATAATATACATGATAACTATCCTTCAAGGGATCAGTCTATTTAATTTATTTGATTTTTTTTTTTTATGAACAATTGTCCTTCAAGGGAGTAGTTTTTTTTTATAACTTTGATTTTGATAGAAGCATCCATGAATTTTTATTTTAACATGGGGAAGAGCTAGGAATAGCTAGGTAGACCACTTAGGAGGGGAAATGAATGTACAAGAGACACCTTGTGACCCTTTGCATGGTTTCAATAGGTAAATAAGAGGGTGATGGATGTAATGATCATGGATTTCTCACCAAAAGGGAGAACCTATCCATAAGGAAAATGTCTATGGGCAGAGCATGGTGCCCATATTTAAGGTCATGCCAGGAAAGTAACGGTAGACCACATAGTTCCAAATCATTACAATGATAGATGGAAGAGGCTAATGATGGAGGATGATCTAAGGATATGACTAAGTGCTCACTTAGACATGATATGCTAACAATAGAATGGTCACAAGTGCAAGCATTAGTGGTTCCACTTCTAGGTTTACCATCAAGGGAGGCCAAATGATAGGCTCCCAACCCATACTTATGTGTGATAATGTATGGTCCAATCCAGTTAGGGAAAAATTTCCATGTTGGCTCCTTTCTAGAGTAGTAACATTCTGATTTTCTTTAAGGATGAGGTCACCAACATTAAATTCATGATAGGATAGACGTGTGAAAGATAAAATATGTGCTACCTTTACCTTTGGAAGTGAAGAAAAAATATGCATCTCTAATGAGATAGATGAAGAGATGGCCACAAAATGGACTTAGGATGAGAAAATGGTGCCCCAAAAAGAGGCACAAATATGGCCACAAAAGTGGACTTAGATGAAAAATATGGTACCCCAAAAGAGGCACAAATATGGCCAAAAGGTGGACTTTGGATGAGATAATTTTTAAGTAAGATTGGATGAGATGAGTTGATAAAGATCATAAAATATGCACAACACCTCAAAAATGAGGAAGTGAGAAATATGCATCTTAGGAGATGATAAAATGGCCACAAAAATGGGCTTAGGATGAAAATAATGGTGCCCTAGAGAGGAACAAATATGGCCACAAAAGTGGAATTTAGGCAAGACCATGGTGCCCCCAAGGGAAGCATAAATATGGCCACAAAGGTGGACTTAGGATGAAAATATGGTGGATAGATAGGTTGGCTAGACTAAACTGGATAAGATCGGATGGGATGGGTTAAGATAAGACAATGTCAAGGATGAAAAGGAATTAATCCAAAGTGACCTGATCCTAGAATGAAGTCCCCCAATGTGTCAAGGGAGATATTTGATGGATAGGGGATGAATTGATGTGGATAATATGTGTGATGAGGAAGAGGATGTGAAAGGATCAATAAAAAGGGGAGGATGCTCCCTCGATGATGATGTCGAAGGAGATTGGATGGGATTATTAGAAGAAATGTTGATGATATCTTGAAGTTAGATTGGATGGATGATTGGGGATCATAGGGGTGTTTTGGAAAGGAAAATGGTATCGATGAATAAGGGAGGACCCTCTTTAGGAGGAATGATGTGGGGAGTGATGACAATGGAGGATGTGGATGAAGGAGGAGACTTAGAAAATTTGATGGATGGAGATGTGAAATAGGATTTGGATTAGGTAGATAAAATGGTAGATGGAGAAGGAAATCCTCGAGAAGGTTGTCATCTCTCTCAATAAAATCATGGATGATGGTTTGAAGGGCCTTACAATGCTTAGTGTCATGACCCGGGGTATGATGATAAGCAAAAATATGATTCGAGTCAAACCACGATGGATTTTTTACTATTTGGATCAAAGGCCTTAATAGGTGGAAGCGTGATGGTGGAAATTTGAAGTAAGTGTTGGAGGACCTCCACATATGATTCAATCAAAGTATTAGGAGGTGTCTTGTGTTTTGTGAGATGTCTTGGCTTTAGAGGAAGAAGTGGATGTTTGAGATGATTTAGGATATTAAGGTTGAACCCTAGTATTGTGAGGTTTTGATGTTTTGGATGTTGGTTTAGTGATGATTGGTGCTCCGTAAAGAAGAAGAAGTGTTGGATGGTTTGGTTTGAGTTGATTGATTGATTGTGATGTTTTGAAAGAAGGGGCTAGTGCTAAATAGATGGATGTGGTCCTAAGATAGATGATGTGGTGTTGGATTGTTTGATCTTAGGTGGGGGATGTCGATTTTCTTGTGGATGTGAAAGGAGATATTTTAAGAGAGGTGCCAAGGGTTTTGGATCTTTCTTTTGAAGAGGCACCCTTGGGAGGGATGACAACAATCTCAACTGGAGGGTCTGAAGGTGGTGTTGTGGTTGTATTAGGTGGAGGAAGTAATTTTTGTTTGATAATTTCTAAAGAAGATGTGGAAGTGTTTGATTGTGAGGATGAGATGGGAGGATCATTTGAAGTTCAAGGTGAGTTGGAGTGCTTTCATGAACTCTTCAAATGATGAGAGTGATGTGGGGAGAAAGATGGTGTAGATGTGGTCACAATGGTCATGTAGGTTTGGTGGGGTAAAGGTATGCAAAGAGGAACTGGGATTGATTCTAAGGATGGTATAATAGGTAAGGGTGGAATGGATGTGGGTGAAGTAGTAGGTATGATCAAATCCGATGGGGTATATGTGATGTGGTGGAGATAGATGATAAGTTTAGAATCAATGGTGGGTGTAGATGTGGATATTGATGGAGAAATAGGTGTTTGAATGATGTGATTGATGAGGTATATGTGAGATGGGGGTGGTGTAGGTGTAGGAATGGGTGGTTTTGTTGAGGAGGCATGAATTTCCTTTGGTGTTTTCTTTGGTGGGGTGTTTGTTTCATGAATGTTTTTAAGGGGTACATTGATATGTTTGCAAATCGAGAAGATGTGATTGGTGTGGTAGTGGGTATAGATGTGGAAATAGTTGATGGTGGAGGATTAAGTGTAGAATATTGGGGTAAAATAGGTGATGTGGCCATAGGAAAGATGTAGGAATGTGTGATGAAGATGTCAAGGTAGTCGTGAGTGAATTTTTTGATGTGGTAGATATAGGGGTAGTTGGGATTTTGATGGAGATATGGGTACAATTGGGATGTTTGGGGATACAAGTGATGTAGTGATAGGTGTGTTTGATGTAGATGTTGAATAAAATGGTAGGTATAGTCAAATTCTATGTGGATGTGTTAAAGGTAGGAATAGATGTAGATGTAGGGGGAGATATTGAAGAATTCATAGGAACAATGTCTAGGGTGGAAGTAGATGATGAAGTGGATGAGATAGGTGAAGATGAAGATATTTGATGTATAATATAAGGATTATATTTGTAAGATGTGGAAGGTGGAGATTGATTTTTTGGTGGTGAATTAGGAAAGGGTTGTTTGAAGATGTTATGGGGTGAAGATTTCATTGGTTGGGGGAATGTGTGATGTTGGGAAGTAGGAATGTAATAAGATGGTTGGGATTGGATGGGAATATTTGATTGTTGAGACATATGAGAAGTAGGAATGTGGATGTCAATAGATTGGGATGGTTGAATAGGCATGTTAGTGATAATATTGGATGGAGTAGGGATAGTGTTGATATAGGGTGATGGGGGTGGAATAGGACTCATTGATTGAGTGGATGGGTAGGATTGAGAGATTATGGGAGATCTACAAAATATGAAGTCATATATGGGGCTAGAAGGAGGCCCAGGAGTCCTCAAGGAGGAGGAGATGGTGGTGTGGGTGGTCTAGATGGGATGGGATGATGATATAAGAAATAATGGGTCTCATGATGAGGGACATTGATGATCAAAGGTTGGGTGCCTAAGGGCACAGATGAGACAATGAACATGGTAGATGTTTTTGAGATGAGATGATAAACTATTTTTGAGGAAAATTGTATTCCATTTTCTTGGCTACTGAATGAGTAACTATGGGCATGAAACAAAGCTTATACTAACTAGAATCAAGAAGTCAAGAACAACATTTTTTTTTTTTATTTATTAAGAAAGTGTGAAAAATAAAAAAGGGGATGGATAACAAAGGTACCTAGGAAATGGAAATCTAGAGTTGGTTTTAGTAGTTATGGTTGGGGAGTCCTTGATATACCCAAGGTACATGAGTGAGGCCCGAGTCTATGTAGGATTTCTAACATGGCTATAACACCACAAAAATTTTCTGTTGGGTGATGAAATCCCAATCAGTCCACTTGGTAGGAAGATGTCTAGATGTGTAGATTGATGTGTGAATTTGGTTGTGTGTGATAGAATGTGAGATGCAACCGATTAACCCTACTTAAGCTATGTTTTCAAGAAAGGATGCTAAAGGGTTATTTTTAAGCCAAATCTAAATGTGAAAGTTTGATGAAGAAAAACACACAAGAAAGGGAAAATATGATGCAAAAAAGGAGAAAATAAGAAAAAAATGAAGAATACCTGGAGAACGATTTTCCTTTTTATCTGATATTTTAAAAGACACAAGCGAAGAGTGATCCAAAAACCAAGTGCAACAACATGAACAAGAAAAAAAAAGCTTTTACTTGCATGATAATGTTAGTAGAAGAGAAAGAAACACAAAAAAAATAACAAGAAATGAAAGGAATCACCTAAAAGGGTGGTCCCACCGGGCATGCCAAAATGTTGATCTAATTTTTCTTTCTTTTCAAGTTAATGAATTAGTACTAAATAAAAACAAATAACTCCAAAATGTGAGGGTTTAAGGTACCTCAAATGTGTGATGGATGAAAATGGACGGGCAGCAAAGTGAATGATCTCATTGTAAGCTTGATGAACCCTACAAAACAAGAAATACTAGAAGGAAAATTGATTAGATGGTATATGTAGGGTTTCCTGATGAATAAATTTCCAAAGAAGTGTTACCTTCCTTTCATGGATGTCAACCCCCATTTGATAAAAGAAAGTGAAATAAATGATAGATGATATGATAACATGAAAAAATGATACATAATAAAATCTAGAAATGAAAGAAATGGATGGAAATTACTTAATTGATCTAAATTAACTTAAATGAATTTACCTAGCTTGGTCGATGGTGACCCAAAATACACATGGATAGGTTGACATTGACTTGAAGTGATGATGAAGGTGGACAACAAGATGGAAATGCAGATCTATAAGAATCTAAGTGCAAAAAGTGATCATAGAATCCCGAGAAGACTAGTAATAACCCGTAGAATGGATTTGAGATAAATAAATTAAGGGATGCAAGATAATAAAGATTAGGATGGATTGGATGAAAAAGACTTGGGTCGATAAGATTAAGAGAAGAAGGATGAGACAAAACATTTGGGGTCTATAAGCAGAAAAGAGATGAGAAGTAGAAAATAAGAGGAAGCGAGACACGAAAGGATATATTATGACACATGACTAGTTTGATGGTGATGACTTGGTGGGGCGATGGTGACCTAGACAATGCAAAAAAAAATTCAAGGTGGATGAGCTGAATAAGAAACCTGTAAGAAAATGACTAGAAGAACATGCTGAAGATGAAATTATGACAGTAGTTGGACCTACAAGAAGTTAGATTCTACAAGATAATAATGAAAATAGCATATAGATAAGCATAGAAAAGCAAAAATAAAGTAAACCTCCCAAAGATCCAAATGATGTGAAACAAGCTCCAATGGACTCCAAGAGGGTTGACATAGCTATAAGGATGCTTAGATTCAAAGATAAGTTCACACAAGTGCAAGAAAGCTCAAGTTGTGTCTCATTTTGGAAGGGGGTGAAATCAGTCTTATAGGGTCGATGATGACCTAGCTGGTTGGGTCGCCACCAACTATGGGAAACCATTCCTTAGATGGTAAAATCACTTGATTTACTTAGAGATATGGGGCTTTTAGAGATTGGGATAAGTTCTTTAAAGCATGTAGGCAGGTAAGGGTTGTTTAGGGAAGTGTCATGGGTGGATAGGAGATAAGATGGGTTAGATAAAAGCTAGAAAAAGCATAGGGATGTGGATTTAGGTGGTTAGGGATAAAAGCATCCCAAAGAAATCCAATTAGAGGTAATTAGCTAATTAGGAGAGATGAAATCTAATTAGGGGTAATTAGCTAATTTAGAATTAAATTAAATGAAAATAATTAAGAAATCAATGGTAGTGATACCAAATTTTGGTGTTTACACTTAGAGTCGAGTTTTGAGGAAATATGTGAAATAAAATTTGAAAGGTATAAATGTGGAATCTAAATAGAGTATGCTTTGTCATGAATGTGGAAAGTAAAATGTATGGATACAATTTGATCAAGAGAAAGGAAGTTGAGTCAGAATATGTGTTTAAGAAAGGATTAAGTATGGAGAAATTTAAGGATGGTATTAATGAATCTAGGAATTCATGAAGAACTAGTTATTTATGCTCCTGAGATTAAAACCAGGTGAATATACTTTAACATGCACACAATTCTATGAATTATCTATGAAGACTATAGTACTATAAGGGTTGTTAACGAAAATTAGTGTTAAGGAATTCTAAGGAGGAAAAGTGATTCTTTTTATTTTTGATGTTTTAAATAGGTTTGTAACAGTGAGTATCTATTTCATTACAAGTTTGAAGAGGATCAAAGGTTACAATCTATATGGGGTTGTTTGGAATATTAGAGAGATCTCGATCTAGATGATCTAGAGGTCAAGAAAAGTTAAAATGCAAGAATTTCAAGGTAGATGCGATTTGTGACAAGTTTTTGTGACTTTGTAATAGAAGTGAATAACATGATTAGGAATTTAGGTGATCATGATGTATTTGAAAAGATTCATTTGAATCATTAAGGTTGAGAATTGTATAGGATCATAGAGTTTTTGCATAGTGTCTTCAGATCTGAGATTAAAGGTGGCAAAGTAGGTGTTAAATGTTGATAAGAAATCCTATCAAGTTATGAGGCATGCATTTTAAGTTTGTGGCGTATCTCTAAACAAGTATGAATGTGTGTGAATTTTCAAGGAGTAAGACAAATTCCATAGGTACCTAAAAAAATAGGGTGCCTCACTTGTCATCCATCTAGGTGTGTGAAGTGTTTGGGAGAAATATTTTTAGGGAAAGTGAGTTATTGAAAACTTTGTATTGTCTATAAGTGGAGTTTGCATGATAACAAAGCTCTTAAGTCTATGTAAGAACTAAAAGAGTAGGATACATACTTGAGGAAGTCTTAAGGATAGGGCGTCCATTCTTGTCAAATTTTTGGATGGTAAGGTGATCTATAACATAAATTTGGCGTGTTTGAATGTTCAAGACAAAGAAGGTCAAGTGTGAGTAGGTAAGTCTTTATAGAAGTTTGGAATAACATGGATAAGGTAGAATATACTTGAAATTATACTTCAGATATTGTAATAAATGACTTGTGTATCTATAAGGAAGTCTAAGCAAGGTATTATTATTATTATTATTTTTGTTTTCAATTAGAGTTAGATGTAATGAGTCCAGGGAGCCTTGAAATTGTTTTTCATGATGATTTTGGGTTTGCAAAGGACTGAGAAAGTTAGCATTTTTAGTTTGAGAATGATCTTTAGGGATATTGGTCCAAATTGTGTTTTGGCTAGTCTTGAAGGGAAATTTTGTAGTCTTGAGAATGCATGTAGAAAAAAAAAGAGATCATATGGATAGGGAAGCTATTTTTAAGCTCATAATAGGTCCATAAGATCATCATATGTTGCTAAAGGAGTAAAAGAGAAACAAGTATAGTCCTGGGGGAGCTAAGTGTCCAAGTAAGTCAAGTTTGTACATTGTTGTCATTGTTTTATCATCTTGTTGTCATTTTTATATGTTTAGTAGTCAATATAGACTTTTAATAGATGTAAAACGGGGAGAGAAGCATTGAAAACATGGAAATGAGTCAAGTAGGTGTGTTGGTATTGTTGGTTTCCATCAATGTTTTTGAAGGTGGTTACCATCAATGAAAAAGGGGAGATTTTTGGCCATTGTGTGTTTTTGTTGTCATTTATGTCAATTCCATTGATGGAAAAGGGTTTCATGGTGTGGTATTTGGCTTCATGAGGTGTTATTTTTATGTCAATCATGAAGGTTGATTGGTAGTGTTAGGATTTAATGTGTTCTATGTTGTCTTGCAGCATGGTCTAGTGAGATGAGTCATAGTTTGAGATCTCTTAGGTTGGTTGGTTATTTTCATGAGTTTATTCATGGTAAATGAGGTATTTTATAGGTTTATAATAGTAAACATGGGGTCAGCATGGTCATTTAATGAGAATTCATGGTTGATTCAGGTCATTCTAGGCCTATTCTTATCCCTGGAGCAAACATAATGAGGTATAGGTGTGATATTTACACCTAATAAGTATTATTATAGAATTTTATAAAAATGGTAGAAGTTTACCTAAGGTGTATGATGAGTTTTAGGTCATAACTCATAGGTTTGGTGGTGATTCGGGTCCTTCGAAAGCAAGCGGTGAGAAACATGCAAGTAATCATAGGCAAGTCTTAATGTCTAGAGATTTTGATATGAATTTGTGATATGAAGTGAGTTTTATAAGTTAGAGGATGTTGTCATGATGCTTCATGACAAGTTTCAAGTCATTTTAAATATATTTTACAAGATATGCAAGTTTTGGTAAAACCGGGTAAGTGACATTGTGTTTTTGTGACAAACATTGACCTTCTCATGATCATTGTGGATAGTATTATTTTCATAGGGATATTTAAAATATATTATTAGGTTATTTATGAATCTTTAAAAAAATAATTAGGTGGTTTTATCGTCACATTTTTATGAACAATCGTTAAGAAGGTAAATTGGTTTGAAACCCTAGCTAAACCCTAGCTAGGAGAAACTTGGAGAATAAGATGTATACTAATGCTATCTTGATTGATTTTTCCTAATTTATTATTGGATGTTTTAGAGGAATCTTCCATATTTCCATAAAGGTAAGATAGAGCATGCGACCATAAATGGGCCACACCTGAAACTACTTATTTATGAAAAACTTTGGTTTGTGAAGAATTTATCCAAAGAAGGTGAAGATTAAATTGAAATTTTGTTTAGAACCTGAGTTTTCATACATGTCAATTATAGTTTTAGATCATGGTTGAGGTGATAAAGGGAATAGTTTTCCTATTTATGAAGATTGGTTTTGGGGAAATTTGGAGTAGCTTTCAAGAAAAGTTGAATTTTAGGAGCTACGAAGAAGGATTTAAGACTTCATTAAATGTGTTGTAATCCTAGTTTATATATATTTCAATGGTATATCAATTTTTTTTTTTTAGATATGGTATGAAAAAATTATGAGCAGTTATTTTAAGGTCAAATCTAGAAGATACTTGTTTTAATAGGGTGTTAAGTGGCTACATGAGGTAAGTTGATGATTATGAGTTTTTATTGCTTGGTGATGGTTTATGAGTGATTATAAATCATTTATAAGGATGTTACATGATTTTTTAAAGCTTGGATTTTGTTTTTGTGGTAATGGAGCAAGTTGGGCTAATGGTTAGTTGTTGAGTCCAAGAAAGCATAAGAAGTCGTTTGTAGAGATGTGCTTGGTTGAAGGCCTTACACTTGGATTTGAAAGGAGTTAAAATATGATATGGAAAGGTGACCCATAGATATTTTCATTGGTATATATATTGTGTCTTGGTGATTTTATTTTACAACTATGTCAGGTTTATTTGTGAAGAATAAGGTAGCTGCATTTTTAGGATGGTTTTCTTAAGATGAAAGATCGAGTTGGTTAAGGTATGTAATGGATGTGTTGAAGCTTTATATCACCTTGAGATTAAAGAGGGATTAATTTTTTTCCTGATGAAGTAATTTTAAGGTCTTGAAAGTGACAAAAGGGTGCTAGTTAGATGAGTTTGCAAAACTTATTTTTGGGTAGCTTGTTTTGGTGAAGAGTAAAGTTGTTGTGGTTTGATGATATAGATGTTTCATGGTGTATAACATGTATTGATGTGATTTAAAGGTCCTTATGATTCCATTGAGTCATCACATTCTATATTTTAGGTCATTTTGAGTGGTATTGAGGCCCAAAAGTGAAATCAGGGTGATGAAAGCAACTGCTTAGTGAAGGATATGAACATGTGGGCCGATTTCATGATTTATTTCATTGGTTAAAGTTAAACTGTGACTATGGATTATTTTTAACTTTCATATTTCACATGTGTGGTTAATTTTAGATCTTTAATAATCATATTTTTGGTGTGAGATGATTTTTCCTCATCCTAGTGATGGGGTTTTGAGGCATTTTTGTGCTTGTCAGGAGGTTTTGGGCATGGCCGACCTATTTGGGTCATATGTGACAATTTTAATGAAGTTATTGGGGTTTAATTAAGTTTAATTTTTCATGAAAAAGGTTTATGACCCACCTATCTCATGTTTAGAGGAAGAAATTCTTATAAAAACATTGTTTTGGGTTCAATTTTGAACTAGTGCTCTTCGAGGGAAAAGTGTGGACCAATTAGAAGTATTTTTAAGGTATGAAGGCATGATTTGAAGGATGATAGAGTGTGTTATAGGTTGAGGAATATTATAGAGCATGTGTCTAAGTGTTTAGACCCAAGACAAGTTGAGAAGGAAGAAGATAGAGTGAGTTGAAAGTATGAGGGTTTGAGAAAATGGTTTGTGAGATGAATTAGAGGTTTCCATTAGTTGTGATGGAAAACAATTCAGAGATCTTAATCATCGAGTGGATTAGTTGATGATTAGTCATATTATGGGGTTGCAGCCTCTTTCTAGAGTTGGTGCTTCACTAAATTATGGGTTAGTGCTCCTTTTATGGTTGGTGCTCTACTAAACTAGGGGTGGGTGCTCTTTGTGGGGTTGGTACCTCACTAAATTTCAAGCATGGATAAATAAATTTTATGTTTTAGTGGTTTTTCTTCCCCTTGATGGTTTCCTGCATATATTTGGTGTTATTGTGTACTCTCTTACTCCTTCTCTTTCCCTTGTGTATGGTTGTTTCTATGCTTAAGTAAACACACATAAGGTTCATGGTTAATTGAATGGTTGTATAAATGATAATGAATGATGAATGATAAATGGAATAAAGTTTTTTAGGATTTGATCACCCCCTCTTAGTCCATTTTTTTTTCAAAATTGTTTTTCAATCCCAAGAAATTCATATTTTTAGTTATTGAAGGAAAATGTTTAGGCCATATTGTCTTGAGAAAGGGACTCACTATTGATCTTGAAAGATTAAGTTATATTCTAGAATTTTCCTTGCCAAATAAAAAACATTATATAGTTTCTTGATAAACCCCAATCACTAACTCAAACCATTTCCCAAGCTTAGTAGGATTCTAGTGGTAATCTTATCAAAGTTCTACACTTAAGGACCCCTTTTCCAGCCTACAAAATCCTAAACTAGCAAAGATTTTACATTCATCGATAAGAGGGTATTTACCAAATAAGTGGTTGCATTTCCAATGTATCCTATGCCTCCTTACTACATGAACTCACTCATGAAATAGTTCATTCATATTTCAACTAATCTTGTACTCAACTGCCCCTACTAACTCTTTCCTTTTCCTTCACTATATTTCTAGTGCAATAGTGGGAATTTGACTTCTTGTCCTTTTTTTGCACCTTAGGATCCTTTATCTAATCATGCACTTGAAAAAAATTATATCCATCATATAATTCATTTAAGATAATAAAAATGCTTTGCATTCACTCCCTTTATCCATGTTGCCTACTTGGTCCCTTAACCATGTATTTTGTACCAAATGTGCCTTCATGATTCCATATATGCTTAGGAGGTTCTGAAAGTTTCAATAATTTTATTATATCAACCTTAACATGATTGTAAAGTTTCAGGGTCTAATTATGTACAAATATTCTATTCTCTCTTTTATAATTTTGTCTTGTAGCCTTCCAATAGGTCTTCCTATAGTGACTATCAAGCATATCTTTGTCCTTGGGAGGTTCAAAGAAAATTAGAGGGATTTTGAGAACCCTTTACGTCCTTTATCATACCCTACACGTTTTAAAAACTAAATCCTAGCCAAACATAGGGTTTTTTTATTAATCCACCACTCAAATTAGGTATGCCATGTGTTTAACAGTCTTAGATGAGGACTGGTAAGGATATACCACAAATACACCGAGAGAAACTTTATTTTTCATCTTAAATAATCTTGATAATATCTTTATCACTATTTATACCAAATTTTAGGTTGGAATTCCTTAATTTAGACCTCCAATGATCAAGCCCTAGTTAACTTCCTATGATATCCCGAGAACACAACATGGCTAACCAATTGCAAGAAGTTAATTTTTGTCCTTCAAATATTCTCTATAGGTTCCTAGTAGTATCCTTCACGTGCTTGAAATGAAATAAATATTCAAGATTTATAAACAAGAAATATTAGATTGTATTTACTTAAATCAAATTTGTGTATCAAGAGTTTTGAACTCTAAAACCCTCTTATGTTGTAATATTTAATAAATTCTATTTCCAACACCTAGATTTTATTTCTAAAGATCTTTATTAATCATATTGATCCCTAAAAAATCATTCCATTTCACCCTTATACATTCTTGACCCACAATCACGTGTTTCTCCCAATGTTAAGACTAAGACAATCATCTTTAACATGCAAATGTAATTGTGGAGAGTTAAGTCTTAAAACTATTGAAGATCACCGATAAACTCCTCCATACACCCTACTTTAAATGTATCAACCCTTTAATATACTAAAAATTCATAACCATTGTTATGTATAGACACTATAAGACTTTCTAACAATCAATAAGTCATGTAATGTACTAGAACAAAAATTACCTAGAGAAGTACTTATAATCTATGATTTGATCTTCTTACAACTTCTCACAAGTAAAACATAATAGTCACCTCAAACCTCATTATGAAAAATATTATCATTATAGATCATTCAAATGCATCCTATAAAATATGATTATTCATAGAAAGGATGTTCTAATATCAATATACACAACATATCATTATAATGCATGCACAGTCTTGCAGGACAATCAAGCTTTGTTTTGTTTTTAGAAAATTATAATAACTACACAATGTATTCAAGCCTTCAGACTCTAAAAAGTCATATTTACATTTCTTACATCTTATACAAGGAAGAGTTCACAGTATACCTTCTCAAGGCTATCTCATTCTTGTATTGAGTTATGAAAATCACAAACCCTCGAGATCATAGTTTAAATACAATACAAATCCTGACGCAAGTCCATGAAAAAAATACCAAAATAGAGTTATACATCCATTTTCAACTGTGAAACAAGCATTTGAGAGTCATCTCTCTCTCACCAAAATAGCGTATCATATACAAATATTCATATATCCACCAAAAAAATCCTCTCTCCATGAGGTATACCTCTCTTTTTCCTCACTTGGAGGTCCTTCCTATTATATTCTAATTCTCTATTTTAACTCCAATTTCATATTTTCCAACCCTAACTAACTCTCTTTTCTAACTCATATGCTCACTTTTAGCTATAATTGTCTTATTACATCAGTTTTTCATTTGTATGAATTTTTCACCATAGAATTCACTAATGTCATGAATATACCCCTAACTTACACTAACATTTAATTTCCCTATTTAGCAAACCTTAACAAGTCACTTTCCCTCTTTCTACAAGTATAACTAATTCAAATCTCCTTTAAGGAGGGAAAACAACAAGTCTTAATTGAAATTCTATTCTACCTTATCATCTTGTAAGGAATCCTTTGGGCTCATGAATAAATTAAAGACACACTAGCATCTTACCTTGAATTTTATCACACTATAAAGGTGAGTTCATCTTTTAGAGGCTTCTTTTAGTGATGCTCCTACATCATACTCTCAAGATGGAGAATAATTTTTCATAAATTTTGTTTATATATTCATGTCTTTAGTTGAGTCTTCAATTTCTTTGCATTGTTTATCCTTCCTCTTTCCATGCTCACTTTGTCTTTATGTGTTTCATAACCTCAGGTTCTAAATCTTTTATTTTATACTTGAATTTTCTTTGACATTGCTCCTTTGCTTCTTGATTTGCATCTTTATCTCTATTATATTCATGTTTCCATCCATCATAACTGTACACACAAACATAACAATAACAAATATAGATTGTTCTTCACCCTCTATTACCTCTTTCATCCATTTATAGTGCATATCCTCTATGTAATCATCATGTTCTTTTCCAAAACTACATTTTCTTGAATTTTTCTTATTCAATACTATTATTTACCACCTCAAGATGCTTTAAACATGTACTTTCTTCTTCTTTTTTCTTCTTTGCCCAAGAAATTACTTATCTTTCAAATGTAACTTCCTTTTTGTCTTCATTTTTTATTACAATAGACAAATTTTGAAATAGCTCATCTATTAAACTCATGCAAAGCTGATCATCATGCTTTTTAAGATCATCATTCCTAGCCATCCACTTATTATTTCTTGTTCCATACTTATCAAATGTATAGGTAGGTTACCTTGGAAAAATATCTAAGAATTTTCTTACTCAATATTTATTATCAAACAACAAATCATCAAACAAAAGTACCTTTTATTTATTCTTGTCTTGTATACCTTTTGGATAATTAAGGAGTTTTTCAATCATGCACATTTTTTTATCTCAAAATGATAATATCTTCTTCATCCAAGGCCTCATCAAACTTGGTGCTTTCATATTCATCCTTTTTGCACAATCTTAATTTTTCTTCCATGTTTGTTCTTCATTTTTGTAAGAGCATTCACCAATTACCCATGTAAATTCTTTGTTCACCTCTTTGAAGACTATGTATTTCTTTTTCCTTTCTTCATTCATTGATTTCAAGTTACCATAATCAAGTATATCATAAAATCTTTCAAAAATTATTGTTATACCTTGAAGTTTGTTTTAACCTTCTTCTTGAATTTGTGATTTATTATGAAAAATGCTTGGTTGCCATGATTTAATTGATTTTTATATCCCATATTTTTCTCTTGAACTAGTGTTCACTTCATTTTCATGTTTTCTTATAGTAGGTTTTCTTCTCTCTTAGTTTTGACTCATTTATTGTTTGTCATATGCTTAGGTTCGTTTCTTGTCTTCATATCTACTGCTTGCTTAATCTTATAGTTTGACCTCTATCCTATATCAGTTTTTTCTTCTTCTTCGACTTGTGAACTTGACTCAAAACCTTTGCAAATATTCTCTTCACTTGCATTCTCCTTAAGCTTCACTATTTTTTCATTTCCCTTAAGCCATATAGGCACAATATATCCATGATTTATGACCTATTTTGAATGATATAATTGGTGTTTTCTCTTAGTACATACCTTTTGTTGCTTGACTAATTTATGAGGAACTTTCATACCTCTTTATTCTCCTTTTCCAACCTGCAAAATCTGATTTGACTTCCATATTTTAGAATTTATAGCTTCACCTTCCCTACCGGTACTTTGTTCTTCCTTCAAGTAGTATTCCCATGCCTTAAAAAATGACATTTGGTCTTCTTGGTTTTCTTGATCAGGTTTAGAATCTTCCACTTTTTCTTATTTTCCTATTACTAGATGTACTTGCACTATCTCGGCTTCATATTCTTCCACATATGCTTCATTTGACCTTGTTCTCATCCATTTTGAAGTCCTTTCTTTCATTTTCATCATTGTTATCTTCATACCTACAAATACCCACTCAAACATATAGTTAGATAAAAAAATAGAGCCCATAAATACCACATGAGGCATTTCTTCATCTTCACTTCCTTGATTCCTCTTTTCTCATTCTTTTTTCACATAATATCACATTTTGTTGCACTCTTTCATGAGTGTCTTTCATTATTTTTCTTTAAATCCATCATCTTTTTCCTTTGATTCTTCTTCATGAGTAGCCTGATAGGTGACTTCACCTTTTTCTTTAACCTTCACTTAAATATTTGGTCTTTTATTCTCATCATGACCTTGATCATTGTCTCTAACCTCTCGAGATCTTTTATTTACTTTCTTTTGTTCCTTTTCTAAGAATAATTTTTATTTTTTGTGATTCTCTTTTCTTTGTCATAGATTCTTCCTTCTTTCAATCCCTTATATTTTCAACCTATATCTCTTTCAACTTCTCCATATGACCTTCACCCAAGTGTCTTTCACCTTGGTTTATTAGTTTCTGTAGGTCTTCACCTAGGTCTTTGGCACCCTTGTATTTTAGACAACTTTATCTCTCTTAGATTCTTAATATACCAATAATTATACACTTCACCATATGTTAGGTACATACATGTATCAAAATTCCATGAAAATTGATTAACCAACAATATTAAGGAAATATTCAATCATCAAATAATTCAAAATACCAAGAAAGTTTCAAACATCAAAGCCCATCCTTCAAAACTTATAATTTTCACTAAAAGTTCAAGAAAGAATCACTCTTCAAGGATAAAAATAAGAAGTATTCTTCTTCAAGGCTTAGCCACCTTCAATTTTATATATTTTAGACAAATATTAGTACCTAAAAGTATTTTACGACCACCTTAAATAGTTTGCTTCTCATCTCTTTCTTCTACAAACTTATCTTCTTCACCCCCGCAACTTACCCATTTATATGTTAGCACAATATATCACAAAAAAATACCAATATATGATACCAAAAATGGTGCAACCCAATCAATGACTCGGTCCATTTTCCAAGATTAGTAGGATTCTAGTGGTAATCTTATCAAAGTTCTACACTTAAGGACCCCTTTTCAAGCCTACAAAGGTCTAAACTAGCAAAGATATGATATTCATCAATAATAGGGTCTTCTCAAACTTAGTTTTGGGTTTCATATGTCCTCCATAATACATCAAATCACTCATGAAATGGTTCATTCATCTCTCAACTTATATGGTACTCAACTACCCCTAATAACTCTTTCGTTTTACTTCACTAGTTTTCTAGATCAATAGTGGGAATTCAAATACGTGTCCTTTTTATTTCACCTTGGTATCATTTATATGATCATTAATTTGAAAAAAATTAGATCCATCATACAATGCATTTAAGATAATAAAAATTCTTACATTCACTCCTTTGCTCCATGTTGCCTACTAGGCCCCTCAACCATGTAGTTTGTATCAATTGTGACTTAATTATTCCATAGATTCTCAAGAGGTTATGAAAGTTTAAATAGTTTTATTTTTGAACCTTAACATTATTGTAAAGTTTCAGGGTCTAATTCTTTACACATCTTCTAGTATCTCTCTTTTACAATTTTGTCTTGTAGTCTTCCACTTGGTCTTCCTACGGTGGTATCAAGCATATCTTTGTCCTTGGGATGTTACAAATCAAATTATATGGATTTTTGAGCACCATTTAAGTCCTTTATCATACCCTATAATTTTAAAAAAATATCTCCTATCCAAAGATAGGGTTCCTTTATTAATCCACCTCTCAAATTAGGTATGCCTTGTGTTTAATAGTCTTAGATGAGAACTGGTAAGGATATACAAAAAAATTCAGCAATGAAACTTTAATTTTCTTCTTTAATAATCTTGAGAATATCTTTATCACTATTTATACTAAATGTTATGGTGGAATTCCTTAATTCAAGCCTCCAATGTTCAATCCCTAGTTGAATGTCTGTGATATCCCGAGAACACAAAATGGCTAACCAATTGCAATAAGTTAATTTTTGGTCCTTGAAATATTCTTTATAGGTTCCTAGTAGTGTCATTAACGTGCTTGAAATGGTAGAAATATTCAAGAGTTATCAACAAGAAATATTATATTGTATTTACTTAACTCCAAATCGTGTATATAGGGTTTTGAACTCTAAAACCCTCCTATGTTGTAATATTTAATAAAGTTTATTTCCAACACCTACAATTGCTTTCTAAAGGTCTGTATTGATCATATTTATCCTTGAAAAATCATTTCATTTCACCCTTATACATTCTTGACCCACAATCAAGTGTTTCTCCCACCTTTAAGACCGAGACAATCATCTTTAACATGCAAATGCAACTTTGGAGAGTTAAGTCTTCAAAGTATTTAAGATCACGATAAAAAACTCCATAAACCCTACTTCAAATGTATCAAACCTTTAATATACTAAAAATTCTTACCCATAGTCAAGTACAACCACTACAAGACTGTAAACAATCAAGAACTCTGTAATGCACTAGAGTAGAATATTATCCGGGAAGTACTTATATAATCTATGTTTTGATCTTATTACAACTTCTCACAAGTAAAACATAGAAACAAACCTAAAACCTCATTACATAGAATATTATCATTCTAGATCATTAAAATGCATCCTATACAACATGTTTGTTCACAAAAAGGATGTTTTGATCTCAATATACAAGACATGTCATTGTAACGCATGCACAATCCTACCAGAAAATAAATATTTGTTTCTTTTTAGAACATTGTAACACTACAAAGATTATTTAAGTTTATTCAGGATCAAAATATTCATATTTACATTTCTTGCATCTTATATAAGAAAGAGCTCACAATATACCTTCTCAAGGTTATCTCATTCTTGTATTGACTTATGAAAATCACATTCTATCATAACAGAGTTTAAATACAATGCAAATCCTAAGACACGAGTTATGAAAAATAATACCAAAATAAATTTATACATCCATTTTCAATGTGAAACAATATTGAGAGTCATATATCTCTCACCAAAACAGAGTATCATATACAAATCTTCTTATATCCACCAAAACACTCCTCTCTCCATGAGGTATACCTCTCTTTATTACTCACTTATAGGTCCTTCCCTGTTACATTCGAATTCTCTCTTTTAACTCCTTCACTTTCATGTTTTCTAACACTAAATAACTCTCTTTTCTAACTCATATTCTTACTCTTAGCTATAATAGCCTTATTACATCATTTTTGTCATTTTTATGACTTTTTCATCCTATAATTCGCTAATGTCATGACTAGACCCCTCACTTACACTAACATTTCATTTTCCCCCTTTAGCAAACCTTAAAAATTCAATTTCCCTCTTTTTACAAGTATTAAGTTAATTCAAATATCCTTTTAGGAGGGAAAACAACAAGTCTTATTTAAAATTATAGACTACCTTATCATCTTGTAAGGACTCCTTTGGGCTCATGAATGACTTCAAGACACTCTAACATCCTATCTTGACTCTTATCATACTAGAAAGGTGAATTCATCTTTTATATACTTCTTTTAGTGATGCTCCTGCATCATTTCCTTGGAATAAATAATTTTGTTAGGATATTTATTCCTGAATTTTCCAACCTTGTAAATCCACTAACCTCTATATTAAAGAAGAATATGGTTTTAAGCTTGATCAAAATGGAAAGAACAATTTTGAAGCAATTAAGAAAGCTATATCACAAGCTCCTACCCTCATAAATCTTGATTTTACCAAATACTTCACCTTATACGCCTTTGGAGGCATTGATACTATTTTAGCTATGTTATTACAACATAATAATGAAGGTATGGAACAACCAATAACATTCTTTAGTCAAATCTAATTTCTTGGAAGGTTATGAGGTAAGATACTCCTTTGTAGAGAAACAAGTCCTTTCTGTTATAAGGAGTCTCAAGAAGTTCAGGCACTTGATTTCTAACAATAAATTTCATTTGATGGTTTCACACCCAAGTGTAAAATAATTCCTCTTGAGCAAGGACTTAAATGAGAAGAGGGTAGGATGGATCACAAAAGTAATGGAGTATGATGTGGATATTAAGGTCACAAAGCTGATTAGAGGTAGAGGGTTATGTGAGAATTTAGATTTATATTTTCATGATGGTATGAATGATGTCCTAATGCTTAAATATGACCAAAAATAAGCTACAAATTCACTACCTAATAGTTAGACTCATGACATGGTCCATTTCCTTCAAATGGGTGAGTTCCCTCAAGGTTTGGACAAAGCTAAAAGGAGGTATTTTAGACTGCAATCTATTCCTTATGTTCGGTGGATGACATATTGTTTAGAAAAGATATCAATGGTGTTCTCTTAAGATGTATTGAGACAAATCAAATTGATAGTATTTTAGAAGAGTTCCATAACATGCCATCACATGCAAATTTTTCTCTACAAACTACAACTTTGAAGATAATGAGGGAAAACTACTATAGACCGTACTTGTTTAGGGATGCCTATGCATGGATTAAGAAGTGTTCTTTCTTTTCAAGTAAGAAAATACTATCAACCATTCCTCTCCAACCCATACAAGTAGAGAAAAATTTCATGCAATGGGGCTTATATTTTATAGGAATGATTAACCCACCTTCAAGTGTAGGTCATAAGTGGGTTATTACAGCTATTAATTATTTTATTTGGGTATACAAAGTACTTTGGATCTCAAGGAAGAAAACAAGACTTCAATTTTGGACTTCTATGAAGGTATAATCACTAGGTTTGGAGTTCCTACTTCAATCATTTTTGATAATGCAATGGCTTTTCTTGGTACTAGGATAAGTGAATGGGCAGTCAAGCTTGGTATCCATTTTTCCACATCCTCTAACTACTACCCTCAAGGGAATGGATTGGCAGAATCCACTAATAAGAATCTTATTAGGATTATCAAAATAAACATGGAAGAGAACCAAATATCATGGCATAAAAAGATGAAGACAACCTTATGGGATGATAGAATCAATCCTAAAATGTATATTGGTAATTCACCTTATATGTTTTTCTATGGTAGAGAAAAAGACTACTTATATCCATTTAATTACAGGCTCTAGAGTTTATTAATCAACAAGAAATGATGGGAGAAGATGCAATGGAAATCAAATTTACAGAATTAATGGAGTTGGAAGAGGTTAGAAACCAAGCAATGCATACAATAGAGCTTCATCAAGCCTAAGTAAAGAGATCCTTAAACAAGTTGTTAGTTTAAAGAACATTTAGGAAATGATACCTTGTTCTCAAGTGGGACAAGGCAAGGAATAATCCTAGAAGACATACCAAGTTTGAATCTATGTAGAGTAGACCATATATACTTTCTAGTTATAAGAAATGCAACACATTTCAAATCTCCAAGTTGAGTGGTGAGGATATGCCTATTCTAGTTAATGGGATATATCTCAAGCTTTGTTATTGAGGTCATGATTCACCCTTTTATATAGTAGACAGTTGTCCTATGTCCTCTACATTCTTCTCACACATTGTTTATTTAGTTTCATTTATTTGTGTGAATTAGGCATGTTTCTTGTGTTTTTGCCTTTCCCATAAGTCCTCTAGTAGTTTTTGTTGTTGTTTTGAGAAGGAATTTTAGTGTTCAAAGTTATTTCAAGAGGTTGTAGCAGATTTTTTACTTTTAGAGCTGATTGGTATGACTCCATGCCCAATGGATATGCCAAGCTACTGATCCTTACATCTAGAAAGTACACATCCCTTAAAATTCACCAAATTGTTCTTTAAATAAGCATTTATTATTATTCAAATAACTCATTAAATTATTAAACTTAGGTGTATTTGGAAAATGTGGAACAAAGAAATTGTGTTCCATGGAAGGAGAAAATGTATTGTATCAAAAAAGTTAGACATATGGGAAACAAAGGAAAAGGATTGTGAAGTTATACACTGTGAGACAAAGCTAAGTGTCATGTGGCACTACATAGAAAAGAAAATTCAAAATCATGCAAGGATGAAAATCTTTAGGTTTATAAAACTTAGTGTTCCATGGGTTTACAAAAATTAATGTTTCATGGAGTTGGAAAATACAATGTTCCACAGGTTTTCAAAACTTAGTGTTCCATGAAAGTGAAAATTTAGTGTTATGCGGAAATGAAAAAGTTAGTGTTCCATAAAATTAAAGATTTTTTTGTTCCATGGGTTTGTTAAGTCAACAAAATGAAAGAAAATCCATGGAACAAAGGTAAAGATGAAAAACAAAGGAAAATATGCAAAATGAAGGAAAAACCACATAACAAAAGAAACCCATGGAATGAAGGAGTAGTTATCTATGGAAAAATCAAAGTTAAAAGCCACATTACAAAGAATTATGTGAAGGACTCAAACATCATGGAAAAGGTGATAGGAGAGAAAATAAAGTAGATTCTTTGAGTAGAGTACCCGTGATACAAGAAGAAATCACGGAAAGTAAAATTATGACTACAGATTAGGAAAATAAAGAAAAAAGTTTGTGGATCATTCGAGAAGATTTTGAAAGCCACATAAGACCATATAAGTCAAAGTAAGGTCGTAGATCACACAAAGAAAATTAGAAGCCACAAAATACAAAGAGAAGATAGTGGATCATATGAAATCCATGGAGAGAGGAAAGGATATGTGGGAAACTCCATGAAACATAGAAAAAATAGTTAGATAAGTTTTTTTGGGACCAAACTTGAAGTTAAACTCTAGTTCTATGATTTTGGTCAAGTCCAAAGTGGAGATCAAGTTGGAGTAAAGAGGAATTGAATCATATGAGAACAATATGAAAGAGAGTTGAATCTGTGTTAAGAGAACGTATAAAAATCCCATTGAAGATATTTTCACTAGTTTGATTTCTCCAGTGACCTCCTACACCATGTGACCTCCTACACCATGCAACCTCCTATGCCATTTTGCATGAAAATAATGAACTTGTGCATGCTTTTATTTTTTTCTCTCCTATATATAGAAGAGAGTATTCATTTAATAAGAGAGATCTCTAGCTAGTTGTGGCTAAGCCCTGCTAGTTTTTGTACTTGTTGCACCTTTTGGATTAATAAAGGAACCATTTTTTCCTTCTCACTACTTGTGTATTGTGTAGAATTGTGATATAGTTGATTTTATCTCATGATAGAAGTATTTATCCTTGATTTTGCAGTCCTATTTCCTTACCTTTATGTAGTGATATGTTAATTTTTATGTCATATTCTATGTTTCTATAAAGTTCATGCAAGATTCAACAGTGGAGTTTCACCATTTGAGCCCTTATAAAGCCATTTGCTTCCCCTTCTATGTGTTGTCATAACTTTAATCCTCTCTATGAATCACTTATGTAGAAATATGTCAAATTGTGAGTTGTGTATGGTGTGTTTTCCCCTTTAATATTCGTGTGTATCATCAAGAAAGTAGAGGTCATCAAATATTCTAGTACATCTTCTTATTTTCAACTTTCTGTTTAAGACTTGTGTTTAGTTTCTACCCCTTTTCCTTGGTACAGCAATAGAGTAGAGTTAGTTTTTAGGTGTTACACTATGGGAACCAACCCTCTTTGGAGACTCACTCCAACTTTAGGTCACCCACAACCTAGGAGTCTTTCAATTTTATTGGTTGGAAAGGGATTCATCCCACCACTCCCTAAAGGGTAAATAACTTCATGAAAAAATTAACCATGTTTGCTACCATTGAATATGTGAAATGATGCATCATGGGTGCTAGGGAAATGCTAAAAAGGATGTAAATAATTTAGAAATAATGAAAAGTGATCTAAGGGTGGTATACATGTTCTATAAGTTGATATGGAGGTGATGGTAAGATGATTCTAAGGTGATTTCGTAAGGAGGATCTAAAAGATGATTAGGAGGTGTGAAAGATATGGTAGCTAAGGTATATTGTATTTCAAATCAAATATTTCTCACAAGTACTTCTAATAATCATCCCAACCATTTCCAACAATCCTTGACACTAAAAATATTCCTAAGGACATCACTATGATGAATTCAATGTGCCAATATTTTCCATGAAGAATAAAAGTTATTAAATAATAAATACGGTGCATATATATGCCCTAATCAATTAAAATTATGTATCACAAAAAATGTACATGAAATGGTCTTTAGGAAAATGAAGTGCAACATCGAAATAAAAATGAATGAAGTGAATGAGCTATAGAAGTGATAAAAATGAACTCAAATGAAACATACTTATCTTCCTATGATTTTGGTCACATATTGAATCACTTGACTGTTCAAAGAGTTTTTGAGTGAACCAAATTAATACAAAAACGAAAATAAACACTAGAAGATAAATTGGAAAAATAAATAATAAACCTTAAGCTAATGAGATCTCATGAAAGGTTAATATGACCGAGCTATATGAGAAGGGAGATAGTAAAATATGTCATAAATAGGAATAAGAAACATAAATGTTATATAAGGTGAATTTATATGAGAAATTTAGTCAAACAACCCTAAATATAGGAAAAAAGAGAAATGATGATATAAGGCATGAAAATGAACCAAAAAGTAAGGATCATGGGCCATAAAAAGAGGTTATTTTTAATTTATTTTTGGAAAAATAATTGAATTATATAATTAGAATCATTATGAGCATATGATATTGATTATTATTTTAGAATTAGAGTTATATTTATGGTTTTACACATCATTTGTTGATGATTTTGTATGTTATAATAGAAATTTCAAAATTTATGGTTGGAAACCTAAAATTAGGAAAACCTATTCATTCATTTTTGGTTAATTTTTGTGATATTATAAAGCTTTGGGATATTCTATTTATATGTGTAGACACTCAAATTTGTAAATTTACCCTTTGACAAAACTAGTTAAGACAATGTACTTTTTCTAAGACAAATGGACTCTTTCTATCCCCTGCTCAATACATCCTAAGGTCTCTTGTCTAATTTTCTTATTCATACACATTGATATGTTGACAAATTTTGAGAATTAAATTCATAAAATCCATATAAAAATCCACTTGAAATGACACAACCTTAATTTTTCATGTCTTTCATCCCTTTCCAAAACGTCTGCTTTGGTCAACTTATGGAATCCTATCATGGCCAAATTATATGGATTTGGAACAACATATCCTCCATATGATATTTTAATTTATAATTCTTAATTGGATATTTTAATCTCTCTGGGTCAGCCTTTCCATGATTATTTACCTTTAGAGCCCTATATATACACGCTAAACTAATCTCATTTACTAACTTTGGCATTCTCATGAAGGTATATCACAAACACTAGCACTAAAGTCACCTAGAGATCCCTAAATACCATAAAATATTATGGAAAATCATTACAACATCAATCACTATAGGTATAAAACACTATACTAGGTCAAGGAGTCTAACTTACCCATTTTTAAGCACTCAAACATCCCCATCTCAAGTTATATCAAGACATAAAATTAATCCAAGAATTTTCAAAGAGGTTTCAATTGAAAAATCATAGTTGTATTCATTCATATATCATAATATAGTGGAGAATGACATGTGGTTTGAGTCCTCTCTAGAGTAGTGCCGATATTAGTGGTGTAAGGATTTCACTTCAACCAAACTAACATGTCTTACAGGATATCCTACCCATGGGTAAATTTTGAGATCTTACTTAAAAATTTAGAGGGGTTCAAAACATGAGTGAAAAATAAGGTTTGAAGACAATTTTTTTCTCTATACAGAAAAAAATATTTTAAAGTTGTGGAGTGGGGTTCGGAGAAAGGTCAAAAATATACAAGTGAAAAACTATAAAATAGGTGAAAAACCATATAGATGGTTCTAAAATATTAATATTGTTCTACACTAGGTAACTTTAAAGTTATAGTTCCAGAGACAATAGAATTACATGTTCAAATATCCCAATTCCAAAAGTTTGCACACCTAGGAATTCCAATATCCATATGTAATCGAAAAGTGCTCTCATTCTCTTGTGTTTTTTAGTGCATAACATATTATATACACTAGTTGCAAGAACTAATGCATTGTTCTAATATTGCATAAGTAATTATTAGAGTTAATTAATTAGAATAACCTTTGAATATCCCTTTATATATTTTTAGTTTACTTAATTCACTAATCTATCATATTTAATAAGTGTGTAAACAAGATGAAACTAGATTGCATGAATAACATCTAAGGAGGTAGTATTGGAAAACTAGGTAGAGGCCAATGAGGTATTGAAGACAAGGTATAATTCAAGGAGGTGAACACCAAGTTGGATCTAATAATAGGGTTTTACTTAAATTAAAAAAATTTAGATGTATGAAAAATGTAAAATCGGCCACTGAACAAAATCTAGGTAGAAAAACTCTACCTAGGAGATGTTAAAACATAGGTCTTGAAAAAATCTAGGCGTGTGTGGGAGAATTTCGCATTAGGAGGTATTTAGTTTTTGTTAAATTTTGGATGGAAAAATGGCACATGACCTTCTTTATAATGCCATCATCCATAATGGGTCAACATGTATCATAGAAGGGATGGCATAGCTTATTTTCCTAACATGTTTTATACGGTTTTATAGAAGGTTAATGTCATTAAGTAGGTTAGGCTTTTCCACATAGATGATATAATTATGGTACATGGATGATGACATAGTAGATGGGGGGATTCAATTATTTTTTATGTTTTGATTATTTTATCAAAATTTAGTATAAATGAAGCTGATTGGTGAGTGTTGTTCATTTATTTTATATGTTCAAATATGGTTCCATATATGGAATACACTAGATGCATCTTAGTTTAATTATTTACTTTTGGGTTTGATAGATATAGAAAATGTGTAGTTGGTTATGCTATGGTTTGGCAAGACCATGTAGATGTGTGATATTCCATTGGATGTGGATTTAATATAGATGTTCATTATATTTTAGGAGAGCAAGTCAAACATATTTAAGTGGATGGTTAAAGGAGATATCAAGGAGACCAAATTCACCTTAGAAAATATGTTTCTATATTGGGTCTACCTATCGAAAACACATGGATATTTTGTGTATACATAGAGAGGAGGTAGTTAGTGTATTGGGAGACAAGGGTATATTGGTATTGTACATGGTGCCTTATAGTTTATCTCAATATTGTTTATAGTTATACCCTTCCAGATATTTGGAAGGTGATTATAGAAATGGATGTGACATGGATATTATGTCATAAGTTACATGAAGTATTCTCATTATTTTCCACAGTGGTGTATCATGATGCATTGGGGCAAGGTACCATGTACATATAGGGGATATGGATATGGCTACCTATAGAAAATTATTTATATTAAATTAAATATAGGAAAAAACTAGTGATAGGGAAAATACATGTTATTTTAACATGGACATATGAGAGGTTACTCATGTATAGACCTACAAGGATCCCACTATATATAGTGAAAAATGAAACCAAGGATCTCTAATGGGAGAGAGAGATAACGCATGGGTTGGGTAGGATACGATATTTTAGAAAGTTTATAGGGAGGAGATAATATGAAGGTCCTCTATGGGTACTATTGATAAGTAGCCATCAATGTAGATGGAAAGGCTTATATGGGGGATGATAGAGAGTATATGATACTACCTATGGTGGGTTAAGTTCCATTTTTATATAGGGTTGTTGTTTTTGGTACACAAGCAAAGTGGAATAAGGATGAATCTTTTGAATGACCGGCTCGTGATTAGGGTCAACAAGTCGGAAATGTCAAAAATTATATTGGAGATGGGAGATAATTTTTAGGTGTAGGTTGTTAAATGAGTAAACATGAGGAAACTATATACATTAAGATCAAGAGGGTTTGAATCTATAATTTTAGTGAAGACTGGATCACCATTATTGAAGAAATGGGGATTGGGTGGATCTAGGATATTTGACATGGTTGATATTTGTTAGGAGAGTGTAAGGGTTCTTGATCGGCTGTTGGAGGTGATGAAGATGATCGGTAGTGTTCGAGCTTAAGTGTAGAATTTCTTCAAGGAGACATTGGACATTTTCTAAGGATGTTGGGAATGACCAAATATGTTGTTAGAGTCTCATATACATAACTATTTTCTAGTTAGAACCATGAATTAAACAAATAATTCATAAAAATAAAAGAATTTAGATGGTTGATTACTACAAAAACAAGTCAAACAAGAGAATTTTTAATTTTATCAATTATATTAAGAGAAGATGAAATGTGAAAACAAGATTAAAAAGGTACTAAGAAATGGTAGTCTAAGGTTAGTTTCAGGTGATGTTAAAGGATGGAGTCCTCACTATACCCTAAGGTATGTGAGGCACGAATCTATGTTTGTGTTGGTATAAGACGTGGTATTGCGGCCTATGCCTATAGATACTAAATCATGCACTTTGGGTATATTTCTAGTCCTAATCACATAACACTATTCATATGATTTCTAAGTGAGAAAAGTACTAATTGACCACCGTGCATGCTGTGGCCATCCTTGCTTGCTTTCTATGTCTCTCTTGGTCTTAAAATTATTCTTTCCTAGTCTATCTTTTCATACTCTAGAATTTATCATTCTAGACACCAGGTGCCACCAAGACTCCAGCCATTAGAACCCTTATCCTCTCTAGGTGCCTCGACCTCTTCGTACTTTTTCACATCTTTTGGGTCATTTCTAGTTGTTTCAGAATCTTTATTTTATACTATTCATCCTTTTAATGGTTAATCATAAAATTCAAACAAGGGAATCATATAAATATAAATCTATGTGATAATAATAAGGGACTAAGAATTAAGCATTAGCTATCACCACCTAAGGTTGCATCTAAGAGCATTCAAACATCCATCTAACTTCACACAAGGGAAAAAGGACTACCATTTCTACATACATGCATATGAGGGGAATTTCATTATTTCAAGCATGCATCTATCTACATTGTCTACATATAGATATTGCTAAGTATCGATTGTGACATACACAAGAGCCACCTATTGAATGATATCTTCAAACACACATAGAAATACATTGGGTATGAGATATAGTGTAACACTCAATCATAAGTTCACTTTTTTGACATCTCGAGAACAACATGACCCCTCATTTTGCATATTTATTTTTAGGATTTTATTTGGTTTGAAGGTGTTTCTTTCTGATTTTAGGTATCAAGTGAATAACAACGAATTCAAGAGACATACAAAAATGAAATGTGACAACCAAAAATATATTGTGACCCTAAAACATTAGATTTCACACCTTCGAGCGATTACATGTGCCCAAAATATGAGATTGTTTTCTGGTTAGAAGCATGAACTAAACAAACAATTCATAAAAAGAAAATGAAGCTAGATGGTTGATTACTACAACACAAACAAGTCAAACAAGAGAATTTTTTTATTTTCTTGATTATATTAAGAGAAGATGAAATGTGGAAAAATGACTAAAAATGTACTAGTAAATGGTAGTCTAAGGTTAGTTTTAGGAGATGTTAAAGGATGGAGTCCATGATATACCCTAATTTATGTGAGGTTCAAATCTATGTTGGTTTCGATACAAGGCATGGAATTGGCACCTACCCTTGTAGATACTAAATCATGCACTTTGGGTATATTTCTAGTCCTTATCACATACCAATATTCATATGATTCCTAAGTGAGAAAATTACTAATTGACCACTATATTTGGCCATCTTTGTTTGCTTTCTGTTGTCTCTCTTGGTATTAAAATCATTCTTTCCCAGTCTGTCTTTTCTTACTCCACAATTTTTGACTCTGGACACCAACATCTAGCCAGGACTCCAGTGTTAGGAACCCTTGTCCTCTCTAGGAACCCCAACCTCTTTATACTTTGTTCACATATTTTGGGTCCTTTCTAGCTGTTTGGGCATCTTTATTTTATGTTATTCAACCTTCTAGTGGTTGATTATGAAATTCAAACAAGGGAATCATATAAATATAAAACTATGTGATCATAATAAGGGGCTAAGAACTTATCACCACCTAAGGTTACATCTAAGATCATTTCAAAACATCATCTAACTTCAAAGGGAAAAAAGAGCCACCTAGGAATTCCATTTAAGTCCCTCCTCTTATGGGAGAGGTTCCCTATTACAAATATACGTAATGTCATTTATTATCTATCTACATTGTCTACATATAGCAATTACTCACTATCATACATACACAAGAACCTAGGGAATGTTCTTCACACACAAGAAATAAATTGGGTCTTGTTGGTTTTCAAATAGGACTTTTTAGAACAACAAATTCGGGGACGAAGTCCCTCCTCTTTAATGGGAGAGGTTCCGAGACACAAACTTATTTACAAATATATAGAATGTCATTTTATGGTTGAACTTGGGTGTTTTCCACAAAGATCATCGATAAGACGAGCATGAGGAAAGAGGGTATGAAGATAAGGAATAGCAAACGCTTGGAATTGTAGATATGTAATAATTCTTTACGAGTGCGAAGTTGCAGGGAATTTGGAACAAGATTATTTGTATTAGCTGAATATGATCAAAGACACAAAGTTCTTCAAACGACCTTCTTCAGATTCATTAATCAAAGACACAAAGTTCTTTCTTGGTTGTGCAAGATCACTGTATTTGCAAAAGCAATCAGCAAGACTAACGAATTAGGTACAAAATAATCTTCACAATACTAAAGGAAAACACAGAGATACAGAGATTCAGATAGAGAATGAAAAGAAAAGCCCTTTTGTATTGATACGTTCAAGATCTATTTACAATTTCGAGAGTATGCCAAGTTCTTCCTCCTCTCTCAAAATGGCGTGTAAAGGCCATTATATAGATTACAAGTCGGTTACGATTTGAATCGCTTTCTTTTAAATAAAGAATAGTTAAGTATTGCCGGTTGCAATACCTTAACTAATTACAACGAATATGAAAATAAAGGAAAGAAGAGGAAAGAAGAGAGAAGGAGACAGTGGCTCTGGCCACTGGGAGGGACCCACTGTCTTCAGAATCCGCTGCCTGAACTTCTTCAATGACTCAGCTATATCTCTGCCACGAGGGACTGACGTGTTAGTTGCGGTGCATCGAGTCCAAAATCCTAGGCATTTCTCCATCTCTTTATCAAACTCGACGTGAGTATGATAGTCTTTGTTTGCTTCTTCGATGGCAGACTGGAGAGAACAAATTTCCTTTATCTTGTCTTTAGAGATGGAGTCTTCCTTGAAAAGATTATCTTTGACAAAAGCTCTGAACTGAGCTTTGATTTCTTGCAAGGACGAGGGAATGCCAGAGTTCTCATCCTGAAGATGACAATGCATATCTTTGAAAGCAGCAGCTGCTAGCGTCTTGAAAGCTTCTCCCTTTTGCCAGCTATTCTTCATTTCTCCTACAGCCTCTTCCAGGACTCTGATTTTCCACTCTACACTGTAGACCCAGGATTTTGATAGATTATCTTCGGCATCATCGAAAATCTTACTCGCCAGTAAGATGTTCTCATCTGTCTGTCCCATGAGGCGAAGGTCTACAATGCAACTGCCCCAAAGTTTAAGCTCCTTATTCATAACTTCAATGGTAGAGGATAGTTTATGTTGCAACTTGTCTACCTTTCCATGTAGCTTAAAAGCTTCATCGATGAAGTTTAGCCCGCAACAAGCATGTCATCCACCATGGCTTCAATAGCTCTACCATGTAGACAGCAATACTTGTGCATATCTTTAATTTCTTGCACTTCATCTTGGCTTAGAATTACAGGAGGGGGTAGAGCAGTCAAGGGAGTGGGGTCTAAAACTTTGTCCTTAGACAAGAGTGACTTGATGAAACTCGTGAGAACTTGGGCTTGTTCTTCCAAATTGCTCAATCGTCTCACGCCCTTTCTCTACCCTTCCAATGACTCTGTCAAGCTGCTTTCCTGGAGGTTATGAATCTCACCTTCGGAGTAAACTCTCCCATAGGGATCCTTGAAAGTTCCAAGTCGGATGTCAGCAACTCTGATTCCGATTTGTCTACTGTGGGCTTAGCAATCTCCAGGAATTGCTGACCTCGAGCATCCGACACAATCCTGGAAGTAGTTCTGGCTTTCTTGGCACGAGAAGGAGTGGTGCCCAACAAGGCTGCTACAGCATCAAAATTTGGTCCCAAGCTTTGAGAGGAGGATTTTCTCTTCCTTTTATCAACCAGAGGTTGCACCCAAGCAAAAGAGGAAGAAGAATCTGCAGGAGAAGCAAGGGGACCAAGAGACAGGGAGCTCATGACACTCAAGGTCTGTGCAGCTGTTGACTCAAGCTGAGATGTAGGCAGAACACTGGAGGTAATGGCGGCAGAAGAATCAGTAGTACCTGGAAGTTCGGTGCTCTGGACTTCTTTATCTTTATCTGCTGGATTTTCAGGAACACTTGCAGGAATTGGCACCTCACTGTCTTCACTTTCACCGAGAATGATGATGTTCTCTCGGACCCATAGGCAACTCTACTGCTTTTCTTGAGGGTCATCCTCTGCAGCTCCTTCTTTACCTCTTTGAGTTTCTTCTTGTATACCTGGGTAGATGGAGAAGGAGTAGATCCTACAAGTCCCTGAGCTATTGAGGCAGGAGGGGTTTTCACTGGTGTCCCAGACTCTGGAACTGATGCTTCCCTTATGGGTGTCGAATCATCTTTGGAGCTGGATTCTCCTGAGTGCCTCTTGAATTCTCGGATCTTCTTACTGAACCAGACCCTAGTTCTGATCAAGACTGGGGCAATAATCTCAGCCAGATCATCTCTTTCTTTTCTGTTCCAATCCAGGTCCTCCAGAGGGGTGTGCTTAATCACATTTTCGTATTCATACGAATATAGCTCAAATTGTCATCCCGGAGACCTTCAGAACTTGTACAGATCCGAGTTCTTGGATCAATGCAGGAGAACTCTGCGCCACAATGCCTTCTTCTCGCTTCAAAACATCTCGCACAAATGCCCAAGAGTCTTCCTCAGATTCCGCCCGTGATGATAGACTATCTTGATGTTCCTTTCAATGAACTTCTTCAAGTCAAAACAGGTTCTTGGCTTGAAGAAATGAACAGTGATAGGGATCAGGGCTCTTTCTACGCTTACGAGCATCCAGGCCGTTTTGCATGTGTAGTTTCCCGTAGAGATGGGAAAGTGTAAGCCGAAATTTTTTGTCTCTCGCAAGTTCTCAGGCAACTTGTCCAGCTTGCTCTCGCATATCTCAATCAAGGCCATTTTTCGTTGCAGAACATGGGAAGCCGCAGAGGAGTGTTCTCATAGCCAGCAAGCCTGATATAAGAGAATTTCCTGAACTGAATGAAATAGGCTCCATATTGTGATATCATGTTCATAGCTTCGTCTGAAAACCTCCCAGTGGTGTCACCTTCGAGCAATCGACCACGTACATGGTGAAGGCATCATCACCCTTCCGAATTCCGATTGCTGGTCTCTAGGGTGAACTGCGGGCAATAGGCGTACACTGGATCGTCTTTGTGTGCATCAATGTAGGAAAAGCCAAACCATTGCCGTGACGCTGCTAGGGTATACATCAGATACGAAGTCATGAAGAACTTCTTTGTTTGTTGCACATTGGATAATTGCTCGGCCAAATTCATGCTTATGATTTCTGCCCAATTGATGTTTTGCGTTCCCTCGCACACCATGCTGATGAGCGGGCACATCCAGAAATGAAACTCATTGGTTGAGGGCAAACCCATAACCCGAGCCAGCAGGATTATAAAATCTGACAATTCTTCATTGAAATCCGCCCGGAAGAGGGTTTTGGTCAGACGAGAAGCTCCTTTCCTAGGGTTCTTCAACCAAGACCTCGCCACTCGAGCTTTATATTTATCACTGTCTTGGTCAAACATGGCCTGTGCTTGATCCCGAGAGACGACTATAGCATTGTCCATCTCCGGAATCCTCAGAGCAGCTCTAATGGCAAGCGAGGTCTCGGTTGGCAATGAGCTCCCGTGTACATTTGTCAAGTCGCCGAATCGGGTCAAGTGAGCTCCGCATGAAAGTACCGTGACGACACCGCATTGAGATAGGGAAACCTCCGCGAAGCCAAACCGCTATCATTAATCATCTCGTGCCATCGGCGTAGGGTTTGCATCTCGTCATTCTTGACCAAAATCGCCAAGTCGAGATGACGAGCTTCACTGCTCCGATATTGCTAACGGCAGACTCAAGTGGAGAAATTTGCTCCCGTCCCCGAAACTTGATCTTCATATTGATAGATTCGAGTCGCGACCCGCACTGGAAGGAATTTGCAAGGGGAACTAGGTCAAAGGGTTTGATCAAATGATAGCAAGAAAGCAATGTGAAAAATGCGAAGGTGGTATGCTTGGTTATATATCCGTTTGAGGAGCGGAATGAATTTAATGCGCATCAATACACCACCACCAATTTGAAAGAGCGTCATATTCGAATGAGCGGAAAAGCTAAGTGTGAATGACACTTGGTACGCTTGAACAGTGAGACGTGAATGCGCGAAACACGCAGCTTCTCGAAATGGAGAGAGAATGCACAAAAGCTTTTGGAACAATTGGGACGAAAATGCGCGAGGTACGTGGTTCAGGAATTTCGGCCGAAATTGGAACAGCAGGCCCATTTGGACTTGGGACTTTTGGAACAGAAAATTCCAGAGTACGCGACTAGGAAGCTTCGGCCGAAAAAGAGGAAGCTTGCACTTTTGACTTTGGGATATTTGGGACGAAAATGCGCGAAGTACGTGGTTCGGGAGTTTCGGCCGAAAATGGGAAAGCTCGCACAAAAGTTTTGGGACACTTGGGACAAAAAGTTCCGACGGGCCCAAGAATGGGACAGTTTCGGGGATTTCGGCCGATCGGGGAACAACTTGCACTTTCGTACTTGGGACAGTGGACAGAAAGTTCCGACAGACCCGAAATACTTACAAAATGACCCAAAACTTAGATTCTTTCGACTTCACGACCTAGGTATCTCAGAAAAAAGCACTTAGACTCAAAACTTTCAAAATTTGTTCTTGTTAGAGAGGGGAATTTTGAGTAGACAACAGCTGGCTCCTTCTGGGGATGACTTGGCATAAATTCACTGAATGAAACAAGGCAAGAACTTAGACAAACTTGGTGTAGCAGACCAGTGCCTTATCCATTGGGCGAAAGGAGTCAAGGACAAACCAATACAAGGGCAACACACACAACAACAGAAGGGAAACACACCAAAAGCAAAAAAAAAAAAAAAAAAAAAAGAAACACTGTACATAATATACAAGGGACTCCCTAGTCACCTAGGACTTGAACAACTTCAAATACTGCCCACTATAAGGAAGTGGGAGGGGGGAACCATCCATGTAATCAAGATAGAAAGAGTTCTTACCAGCAAAGTGTCTTATCTTGAAAGGTCCAAGCCACAGAGAATCAAATTTTCCATGGCTACCACGAGGTTCGTGTCTTTTGTCCCACAACAGCACGGTATCACCAACTTGGAACTCTCTGCTCCTAGCTTTCTTATCAAACAGAATCTTCACCTTCTGCTGATGTGCAGCTATTCTCACAAGAACCTCCAATCTATCCTCGCTCGGGCCAGTGCAGTACATGATCCTTTTGTCCAGAGCATCACTGAAACTAGTGTCTTCAATGGCCTTCATCAGGTGCAAGGCTGGTAGTTCCACTGTCACTGGCAATTGAGCCTCTACTCCATACACTACTTGAAAGGGGGACATTCCAATGGCTCTTTTAGGTGTGATCCTATCTCGCCCAAAGAGCATCGTAAAGTTTCTTATGCCGCTTCTCTCGAGATTCATTGACCAACTTTCTTATGATAGTCACCGATTCTTGTTGGTAGATTCTCGCTTGTCCATTTCCCAGGGATAATAATCAAGAATGAGCCGAGAGATGCCATACCCGTAGCAAAATCCATTATCTCGCTTGAGGAGAAGTTTGAGGCATTATCTGTTACAATCTTGTTAGGTACACCATACCTAACCAAGATGTTCTCTTTGATGAAGTTGCATACTACTTCAGAAGTGGTGCTCTTGACTGGAATAGCTTCCACCCATTTGGTGAAGTAGTCGTAGTGATTAGCAGCACATGAGTATGTCCAAATACTGAAACAGGGTTGAGTGCACCAACGAAGTCCAGACCCCATTGTTGAAATGGTTCCTCAATCACAACTGGCTTGAGAGGCAAAGAAGCCAATTTAGGTCTTCCCACGAAAGTCTGACAGGCCTCACATTTATCCACCCACTTGGATGCATCTTTGAACAAGGAAGGCCAGTAATACCCTCCACGGAGTATCTTATGAGTCAGTGATCATGATGAATAGTGCCCTCCGCATGCCTGATCATGAAAAGCTGAGAGCAACTTTCTCTGTTGTTCCTTGTCTACACACTTCAGAACTCTCCCGTCCAAACCACGCTTGAACAAGGCATTTTCCCACAATACATATTGTGCTGATCTCAATTTAACAGTCCTCTTTTCTTTAGCAGTTAAATGAGAGGGGCATTCCCCGTAGGTGAGAAAATGGGCGATGTCACCGTACCATTCATCAACTGAACTCAGAATGAATGCAGAGGAAGGTCACTTTCTCCTCCAAAGAACTCGTGTTGGGCTCCTTCAAAGAATGAGCTCGCAAAGACCTTTTCCCGAACCAGCTTGGTTGGCTTGATATCAAGGTCATACTCCCGACTTTAGCCACCCGCTTCCCCTCTTGGATCCAAATTCTTGTTGCGTGAGAATTGACTTTACAGTCGTATCTGGGACCAGCACCGTAGAGTGAGAGTTGAGGATATAGAAACGTAACTGCTTGACAGCTTTGACTACTGCAAAGGCATGCTTCTCCATCATGGTGTACTTTAGCTCATGGTTCTTCAGGATATAGCTCATGAAGGCAATTGGTAGCTCATGTTTATCAGGATCCTCCTGGGTTAAGACAGCAGCCAGAGTACTATCTGTAGCGTAGCAGTAGATAATGAAATCCTTGCTGAAATCAGGGCAGGCCAAAACTGGAGTTTTAGCAATAGCTTTCTTGATACCCTCGAAGGATTCCTTTCCTTCAGAAGACCAACCAAATGCTTGCTTTCCTTTCATCATCTGAGAAATATTCAAAGTTAATTCAGCAAAATCAGGGATGAATCTTCTTAGAAAATTGATCTTACCGAAAAAGGAATGCACGCCCTTTTTACTAGTAGGGAGAGGAATCTGTTGGATGGCTTGAACTCGCTCAGATCAATCTTGATGCCATCCTTTGAGACAATGTGTCCTAATAGCTTTCCTCTCGTAACACGTAAGATGATTTTTTAGGATTTAAGGAAATCCCATGCTCTCGGCATCTTTGCGTAACTGCTTCTGTGTGGTCAAGTGATCCGCTCTTGTCTTTGAGAACACCTGCAGTCATCAAGGTATATGACTATGCATTTTCCTTCAAGCTTCCAAAAGCCAGATCCATAGCTCTCTGGAAGGTGGCACCGGCATTAATCAGCCCAAAAGGCATTCTCTTGTAGGCAAAGGTACCCCAAGGAGTTGTGAAGGCTGTCTTATGTTGATCAGCAGTATCGACCTCTACCTGATTGTATCCAGAAAAGCCATCAAGCATAGATAACATCTCAGAGCCTGTTACCGCTTGCAAAACCTGATCCATCATAGGCAGAGGGTAGTTATCTTTCAGAGAGGCCTGATTCAGGTTCCTGAAATCAACACAGATGCGGATCTCCCCATTCTTCTTCCTAACAGGTACAATGTTTGCAATCCAAGTCGAATGGTGAATGGGAAAGATGATTTTAGCCTTTAGCAGTTTCTGAATCTCCTGAAATATGGTGTCAGCTATCTTTGGGTTGTACTGCCTCTGCTTTTGCTTGAAAGGCTTGATTCCTGGCTTGAGAGGGATAGAGTGCTGCATTTCCTTTGGCTTGAAGGCTTTCAGATCTTCATAAGAATAAGCAAGCACATCTTTATATTTCCTTAAAAGTTCAATTGCTCTTCTCCTTTCATCTCCGATGTGCAACACTTCCCGATATTTACCACTTCGGGTCATCGTAACTCCCAATATCAATTTTATCATACTCACTGATCACGAGGTCCAATGGAAGCTTTAGATCTCACGTACTGCCATGCTTATCAAACAACTCCTCCAAACTCACCAAACCTTTGGGGATCTTGTTTCCTTTGAGCTTAATGCACCCTTCCCGATCGGACTCTTCTCCTTGGGTGACGGCTTGGTCAGAAGACACGCTCTCACGAGGCAGGTTGTCACTTCCTTCGAAATACAGTTGTTCAAAATTGCCCTTGAGCTCCAGGAAGGAAAGCAAATGCTGGTCGTCGTTGAAGACTTGCCAGTTGTTAGTATTGTCAGGGACACTAGGTCGGTGGACCATCTCAATAGTGAATTTATCCTGAGAGAATTCAGGATGAGGAATCAATAATGACCCTGAGACAGCCAGGGAATCAGCTCTGCTGTTCTTTTCTCTGGGAATTGCTTCAATGGAGAAGGCATCAAGGAATTCAATTGAATCCCAAACCTGATTCCGATAATGCTTCAGCCTCCCGTTCTTTACCTGAAACAGGCTTCTGACTTGCTTCACAATCAGCTCTGCATCACCACGAGCCAAAAGATTTTTAACACCTCGTTCTTTGGCCACTTGCAGTCCAAGGATGAGAGCCTCATACTCTGCTGTGTTGTTAGTGTTCTCGAACTGCAATTTAAATGAAAAGGGGTGCAGGCAGCCTTCATGTGATATTAACAACACCGCTCCGTAACCACCAAGAACAATCGCCATCGAATTCTAAAATCCAGACACCATTGGGATCTTTAGGTGATATTTTGCAGGGTCGGATTTCATCAGGGGACAAAATCATGTAATTACCATGGCCCCTGTCCTCATAGAGTATTTGTGCCTTGGGATCATCTGTCTTCTGCACAATGTACTCGGACGCTTCTCGTGTAGTAGCTTCTTCATTTGTCCATTGACAGGTATGAGAGCGTGTGACCACCCATTTGAATCTCTCCACCCACATCTTTACAGAAGTTTCTGCTAGCAACATTCCATAGGAAGGAGGAATGTCTGCTACTAGTATGGTAGCCAAGACCTTCTTTTCAGGTAAAGCAGCAAAAGCCACTTGTGCATCTTTAATCCTTCCCACCAAAGGTACTTCCTTACTTTCCATGGAGTAGCAAGATCCGTAAGTACGAGTAAGGGTCAAGCCTAAAGCATGAGCTACTTTGGCGGGCATCACATTATCTGAGGCTCCGGAATCTATGACACAGTTACTGAGCCTGTGGCCAGCTATAAGGAGTGTTACATAGAAAGGCTTGATCTTGTCGCCAGGTGAGGTGACAGCAGCTACTAGACTGGGCTGTGGTGCAGAAGGAGGTGTGGGCAAAAGGCCTTTGGAGGTGGTCTTGGAATGGGAATTTACAAATTGGATCATCTTGGCAAAAGCTTTTGGATGGGTTTGGTAATATTCAGCCTCTGAAATTTGAACTTTGGTCCTTTTTAGATGATCTACAATGTCAAAGGATCCAGAGGTGGATGGTCCATCATCATTTGGAATCTTAGGTTTATCAACCCTAGGAGAAAAAGAAGAAGAAACAACTTTGGGGGTAGGATTGGCAGTACTTACCTTTGGTGCAGATGAGGTAGGAATAGGAGATCCTCTTCTGGCAATTACAGGAATAGTTGCAGGCTGCTCTTTGGACTTCTTCAGGGGTTGTGTCACCTTTTCCCTCTGATGCGTCTGTTCCCGAGTCATGACAGCGAAGGATTCGCTGTTCATATCTGCTACCACTTCATCATAGTCATCTGCATCATCAATGCCTTCAGTGGTAAAGAAATTGACTCGAGATCCCTCGGGTTCTTCTGCCTCATCATCGAATTCCTCCAGGAACTCTTCACAAGCTTCATTATCATCTTCTGGTTCTTCGACCTCGCAAGTTGCATTCACAGGAACTTTGACGGGAGGTCCTTCAAGTGCCAATCTTGTGTGGGGAGCTGGCAAACGGTTTCTGGGTTGAAAATTTCTTCTCGGAACATCTGCATACGGTGCATGCTGAGCTAATTGTTTCTTTATAGCTACTAGATCATTTGCAAGTTTCTGGACTAATGGATCAGTATTGGGTCCAGAAGTGGAAGAGGAAGAAGCAGCAGATTTGGATTTGGGAGGATCTCTCTTCAACTTCCCTGACATGATTAGGTCATCCTCGACACTAACAGCCAGTTCTTGATCCAGAATTAACGTTCCAAGATTAGCCCTTCTTAGAGCATAACTGACTTTAGGCGTTTGGGCATTCAAAAAGAAACATTTTTGGATTTGATCAACCGGCCGAGTATTCACAGGAATTTTGTTGATCAGTCTGTTGAACCGAGCCACAAATTCTCTCATGGGTTCCGATGGATCTTTCTTTATTTGAGAAATCTGGGCAAGCAGTGCATGCACATCTTCTGCCGGCTTGAAACGGCTTTCGAACTGAGTTCTCATGGTATTCCAGTCGATGATGGCACCAGCCGGAAGGTGATAGAACCAGTCAGCAGCATTGTCCTGTAACGTCTCGACGAACAGTCTTACTGAGACGTCTTCATGTTCAACCCCCAAGACTCCACACGCAACTATGAAGGCTGCAATATGCTCATCAGGGTGCACTTTGCCGTCGCCTCTGAATTTGGGGAAGTTCTTTCGGTTACCTCTAGGTAACTCATGCAAAGGCTGAGTGAGGGCCAGGGGCCCGACACGTTGACCCCATGGTACTTGTGCCATTCTTCTTGGAAATACGGTTCTGAGGGGAACTGTAACACCAGCAAGGATTAAAGCTTGTAGATTAGGACTAGCAGGCTCTGAAGGACTTCTTTCTCGAACAGGTGGAGTGCTCGTTGAACGAGTTCTTCTATTTGAAGGGAAAGGAAAACCCTGTTGCTCCAAAAGCTGAAACTGAGAATCTTCGATACCAAGGGCCCTTCTCCCTCGAGTGAAACGCGGAGTCGCCAGATCAAAGGATGATCGAAAAATTATAGTACTGGAATGCGATTTTCCCCAGCGGAGTCGCCAAAAACTGTTGGTTTTCAAATAGGACTTTTTAGAAGAACAACAGTCAGGGGACAAGAAGTCCCTCCTCTTTAATGGGAGAGGTTCCCTTATTGAGACACAAACTTATTTACAAATATACAGAATGTCATTTTATGGTTGAACTTGGATACCACGAAAATGTTTTCCACAAAGATCATCAGTTACGAACGGGCTGAGGAAAGAGGGTACGAAGATAAGCAGAATAGCAAACGTTTGGAATTGTAGATAATGTAATAATTCTTTACGAAAAGTGCGAAGTTGCAGGAATTTGGAACAAGATTATTTGTATTAACTGAATAAGATCAAAGACACAAAGTTCTTCAAACGACCTTCTTCAGATTCATTAATCAAAGACACAAAGTTCTTTCTTGGTCGTGCAAGATCACTGTATTTGCAAAAGCAATCAGCAAGACTAACGAATTAGGTACAAAATAATCTTCACAATACTAAAGGAAAACACAGAGATACAGAGATTCAGATAGAGAATGAAAAGAAAAGCCCTTTTGTATTGATACGTTCAAGATCTATTTACAATTTCGAGAGTATGCCAAGTTCTTCCTCCTCTCTCAAAATGGCGTGGAAAGGCCATTATATAGCTTACAAGTCGGTTACGATTTGTAACCGTTTCTTTTAAATAAAGAATAGTTAAGTATTGCCGGTTGCAATACCTTAACTAATTACAACGAATACGAAAAGAAAGGAAAGAAGAGGAAAGAAGAGAGAAGGAGACAGGTGGCCGGCTACTGGGAGGGACCCACTGTCTTCAGAATCCGCTGCCTGAACTTCTTCAATGACTCAGCTATATCTCTGCCACGAGGGACTGATGTGTTAGTTGCAGACTGAGTCCAAAATCCCAGGCATTTCTCCATCTCTTTATCAAACTCGACGTGAGTATGATAGTCTTTGTTTGCTTCTTCAATGGCAGTGAGAGAACAAATTTCCTTTATCTTGTCTTTAGAGATGGAGTCTTCCTTGAAAAGATTATCTTTGACAAAAGCTCTGAACTGAGCTTTGATTTCTTGCAAGGACGAGGGAATGCCAGAGTTCTCATCCTGAAGATGACAATGCATATCTTTGAAAGCAGCAGCTGCTAGCGTCTTGAAAGCTTCTCCCTTTTGCCAGCTATTCTTCATTTCTCCTACACCTCTTTCCAGACTCGATTTTCCACTCTACACTCGTAGACCCGTGATTTTGATAGATTATCTTCGGCATCATCGAAAATCTTACTCGCCAGTAAGATGTTCTCATCTGTCTGTCCCATGAGGCGAAGGTCTACAATGCAACTGCCCCAAAGTTTAAGCTCCTTATTCATAACTTCAATGGTAGAGGATAGTTTATGTTGCAACTTGTCTACCTTTCCATGTAGCTTAAAAGCTTCGTCGATGAAGTTTAGCCCGGCAACAAGCATGTCATCCACCATGGCTTCGATAGCTCTACCATAGACAGAATACTTGTGCATATCTTTAATTTCTTGCACTTCATCTTGGCTTAGAATTACAGGAGGGGGTAGAGCAGTCAAGGGAGTGGGGTCTAAAACTTTGTCCTTAGACAAGAGTGACTTGATGAAACTCGTGAGAACTTGGGCTTGTTCTTCCAGCTGTTCAATCGTCTGCTGCCCTTTCTCTACCCTTCCAATGACTCTGGTGACTGTTTCCTGGAGGTTATGAATCTCACCTTCAGGAGTAGACTCTCCCATAGGGATCCTTGAAAGTTCCAAGTCGGATGTCAGCAACTCTGATTCCGATTTGTCTACTGTGGGCTTAGCAATCTCCAGGAATTGCTGACCTCGAGCATCCGACACAATCCTGGAAGTAGTTCTGGCTTTCTTGGCACGAGAAGGAGTGGTGCCCAACAAGGCTGCTACAGCATCAAAATTTGGTCCCAAGCTTTGAGAGGAGGATTTTCTCTTCCTTTTATCAACCAGAGGTTGCACCCAAGCAAAAGAGGAAGAAGAATCTGCAGGAGAAGCAAGGGGACCAAGAGACAGGGAGCTCATGACACTCAAGGTCTGTGCAGCTGTTGACTCAAGCTGAGATGTAGGCAGAACACTGGAGGTAATGGCGGCAGAAGAATCAGTAGTACCTGGAAGTTCGGTGCTCTGGACTTCTTTATCTTTATCTGCTGGATTTTCAGGAACACTTGCAGGAATTGGCACCTCACTGTCTTCACTTTCACTGAGAACGATGATGTTCTCTGGACCCATAGGCAACTCTGCCTGTTTTCTTGGAGGGTCATCCTCTGCAGGCTCCTTCTTTACCTCTTTGAGTTTCTTCTTGTATACCTGGGTAGATGGAGAAGGAGTAGATCCTACAAGTCCCTGAGCTATTGAGGCAGGAGGGGTTTTCACTGGTGTCCCAGACTCTGGAACTGATGCTTCCCTTATGGGTGTCGAATCATCTTTGGAGCTGGATTCTCCTGAGTGCCTCTTGAATTCTCGGATCTTCTTACTGAACCAGACCCTAGTTCTGATCAAGACTGGGGCAATAATCTCAGCGATCATCTCTTTCTTTTCTGTTCCAATCCAGGTCCTCCCAGAGGGGTGTGCTTAATCACATTTTCGTATTCATACGAATATAGCTTAGAATTGTCATCCCGAGACCTTCAGAACTTGGTACAGATCGAGTTCTTGGATCAATGCAGGAGAACTCCGCCACAATGCCTTCTTCTCGGCTTCAAAACATCTCGCACAAATGGCCCAAAAGAGTCTTCTCGATCCGCCCGTGTGATGATAGACTATCTTGATGTTCCTTTCAATGAACTTCTTCAAGTCAAAACAGGTTCTTGGCTTGAAGAAATGAACAGTGATAGGGATCAGGGCTCTTTCTACGTTCTGAGCATCCAGGGCCGTTTTGCATGTGTAGTTTCCCAGAGAGATGGGAAAGTGTAAGCCAGAAATCTTCTTGTCTCTGCAAGTTCTGTGCAACTTGTCCAGTTGCCTGCATATCTCAATCAAGGCCATTTTGTCGTTGCAGAACATGGGAAGCCGCAGAGGAGTGTTCTCATAGCCAGCAAGCCTGATATAAGAGAATTTCCTGAACTGAATGAAATAGGCTCCATATTGTGATATCAGGTTCATAGCTTCGTCTGAAAACCTCCTGGCGGTGTCACCTTCGAGCAATCTGACCACGTACATGGTGAAGGCATCATTGACCCTTCTGAAATTCCGATTGCTGGTCTCTAGGGTGAATCATGGGCAATAGGCGTACTGACATCGGATCGTCTTTGTGTGCATCAATGTAGGAAAAGCCAAACCATTGCCGTGACGCTGCTAGGGTATACATCAGATACGAAGTCATGAAGAACTTCTTTGTTTGTTGCACATTGGATAATTGCTCGCCAAATTCATGCTTATGATTTCTGCCCAATTGATGTTTTGCGTTCCCTCGCACACCATGCTGATGAGCGGGCACATCCAGAAATGAAACTCATTGGTTGAGGGCAAACCCATAACCCGAGCCGCGGGGATTATAAAATCGACAATTCTTCATTGAAATCCGCCCTAAAGAGGGTTTTGGTCGACGAGAAGCTCCTTTCCTAGGGTTCTTCAACCAAGACCTCGCCACTCGAGCTTTATATTTATCACTGTCTTGGTCAAACATGGCCTGTGCTTGATCCCGAGAGACGACTATAGCATTGTCCATCTCCGGAATCCTCGAGCAGCTCCAATGGCGGCAAGCGTGGCCCAGCTTGCAATGAGCTCCTGTGTACATTTTTCAAGTCGCTCGAATCGGGTCGGAAGTGAGCTCCGCATGAAAGTACCGTGACGACACCGCACCGAGATAGGAAACCTCCGGTGAAAGCCAAACCGCTATCATTAATCATCTGTGCCATCGGCGTAGGGTTTGCATCTGTCATTCTTGACCAAAAATCACCGAAGTCGAGATGACGAGCTTCACTGTCTCCGATATTGCTAACGGCAGACTCAAGTGGAGAAATTTGCTCCTGTCCCTGAAACTTGATCTTCATATTGATAGATTCGGAGCTGCGACCCAGACTCTGGAAGGAATTTGCAAGGGGAACTAGGTTGCAAGGGTTTGAGCAAATGATAGCAAGAAAGCAATGTGAAAAATGCGAAGGTGGTATGCTTGGTTATATAGCCGTTTGAGGAGCGGAATGAATTTAATGCGCATTGAATACACCACCACCAATTTGAAAGAGCGTCATATTCGGAATGAGCGGGAAAAGCTAAGTGTGAATGACACTTGGTACGCTTGGAACAGGTGAGACGCGAATGCGCCGAAACACGCACTCGGGCGAAATGGAGAGAGAATGCACAAAAGCTTTTGGAACAATTGGGACGAAAATGCGCGAGGTACGCGGTTCGCATTTCGGCAATGAGCCCATTTGGAATTTGGAGCAGAAAATTCCGAGCAAGGAAGCCCATTTGGACTTTGGGACTTTTGGAACAGAAAATTCCTGAGTACGCGACTAGGAAGCTTCACACTAAAAAGAGGAAGCTTGACTTTTGACTTTGGGATATTTGGGACGAAAAGTTCCAGCGCTAAATGGGAAAGCTTGAAGTACGCGGTTCGAGTTTCGGCCGAAAATGGGAAAGCTCGCACAAAAGTTTTGGGACACTTGGGACAAAAAGTTCCGACGGGCTCGAGAATGGGACAGCTTTAGGGATTTCACCGATCGGGAACAACTTGCACTTTCGTACTTGGGACAGTGGGACAGAAAGTTCCGCAGACCAAATACTTACAAAATGACCCAAAACTTAGATTCTTTCGACTTCACGACACGGTATCTCGGAAAAAAGCACTTAGAGTCAAAATTTTCAAAATTTGTTCTTGTTAGAGAGGGGAATTTTGAGTAGACAATGAGTCTAAGATATAGTGTAACACTCAATCATAAGTTCACTCTATTGAAATCCGAGAACAAAGATGACCCCTCATTTTTCATCTTTATTTTTAGGATTTTATGTGGTTTAAGGGTTTTGCAGGTGGTTCTTTCTAATTTTAGGTATCAAGTGAATAACAACGAATTAAAGAGATATACTGAGATGATCAAAGGTGACAACCAATGAATATCTTATGAACTCAAAAACATTAGATTTCACACCTTCTAAGCAATTACAAGTGCCCGTAAGATGGGACTATTTTCTAGTTAGAAGCATGAACTAAATAAACAATTCATAAAAATAAAAAGAAGCTAGATGGTTGATTATTACAACAAAAATAATTCAAATGAGAGAATTTTTTATTTTCTTGATTACATTAAGAGAAGATGAAATGTGAAAAAACTTCTAAAAAGGTACTATGAAATGGTAGTCTAAGGGTAGTTTTAGGTTATGTTAAAGGATGGATTCCACGATATACCCTAAGGTATGTGAGGCAAAAATCTATGTTGGTGTCGGTACAAAGTGTGGTATTGGGGCCTACCCTGTAGATACTAAATCATGCACTTTGGGTATATTTCTAGTTTTGATCACATACCACTATTCATATGATTCCTTAATGAGAAAATTACTAATTGACCACTATCTTTGGCCATCTTTGTTTTCTTTCTTTGTCTCTCTTGGTCTTAAAATCATTCTTTCCCAGTCTATCTTTTCATACTATAAAATTTCTCATTCTAGACACCAGCGACCAGCCATGACTGTTGCATGAGGTGCCCCTATCCTCTCGAGGCACCCTGACCTCTTTGTACTTTGTTCACATCTTTTGGGTCCTTTCTAGCTATTTGGGCATCTTTATTTTATAATATTCCACCTTTTTGTAGTTAATTACAAAATTAAAACAAGGGAATCATATAAATACAAAGCTATGGGATAATAATAAGTGAATAAGAATTAAGCATTAGCTATCACCACCTAAGGTTGCATATAGTAACATTCAAGCATCCATCTAACTTCACACAAAGACTACCATTTCTGCATACACACATATGAGGGGAAGTTCATTATTTCATTCACACATCTATCTACATTGTCTACATATCTAGCTATTTCTCGCTATCAATTATGATATGTATAAGAGCCACCTAGGGAATGGTCTCTTCACACACACATAAAATGACATTGGGTCCGAGATATAGTGCAATGCTCGATCATAAGTTCACTTTGTTGATATATGATAATAGTTTGACCCCTCATTTTACATCTTTATTTTTATAATTTTATGTGGTTTGAGGGTTTTGAAAGTGTTTCTTTTGATTTTTGGTATTAGGTGAATAAAAATGAATTAAAGCGACATACGAGAAGATCAAAGGTGGCAACCAACCAATATCTTTTGACCATAAAAAATTAGGTTTCACACCTTATGAGTAGTTACAGGTGCCTAGAATAGGTATTTGGTGCCCCAAGCACTCCTGACCCTCCATAGGTGCCCTATTTCTTGCACTTTTGACACCTCTACAATTTTTAGGTATGATTGTAACGTCCCGCCTCACGGTTTTAGTTATTTTTCAAATCTACACATCTTTGGCATCACTGTGAATTAGATAAGTATTTTATTCCCTTCATTTGCAACTAGGGATTCAAATTTAAATTGCTTATTTTCTTGGATCATATATTTACCGTATTTTTATATTCAATGTTGTTACATAATATAGAATTAGGCATCTATTTATTTCAATATTTACTTAATCATTTGGTAAACCCACATTTGAATACTCTTGGATCCTTATTTAGTGTACAATATATTTTTTATCATGGCTCCTAAGGTTCATCAAATCTCTTTATCTGAATTACTTCAAATACATTCAACTTGTAAAGAGGTTATTCAAAAATCCCTAGACACCATGTATCTTCCTAAAGATATGCCACCCACTCAATTAAGTGTTATCTTCGATCGTATTTCTGATGAATCACTTAGTTCTAATTCTAATCAATCTATTTACACATTCATTCAAGCTTTGAATTATTTATTTCAAGATAAATTTCAGGCTATGGAATCCATGATTTCATCTCCAAAATATGAAATCCAACATCTTAATAATGCTTCGCAAGCTCATGTCAGTTTTTCTTCTCATCCTAATTCTATGTATTCTACATGCTCTCTTATCAGTGAGCCTCAAGTCTTTCCATTACTGGATCCTCTCAAATTTGATCATAATGATAAGCAACATGATATTCTTACTAAGATCCTTAGTCATCAATTGATCATTTTTCCAACTACTCATTATTATCTTCCTTATTGGATGATCAAATATCACTATCTCTCTTTTTTTCTTATCATTAAATATGTGGACATAATGACAATGACTCGCCTTGTTTTGCGGTGTAGAATCAAGGATATCGAGCATCAATGACTTATCTCATTCATTTCACAACATTCTCGTTGCATTCCCATCTACAAATTCTACATCCAAATGGGATCCTAAATATGTCTCATGAACATCATGCCATCACTTCTAATATGTCTTCTTCGTATAGTCAAATGTCACCTATCCAACCCACTCTTACCTCTCAAGGTCGATTTTTCATTACCTCCTCCTACCGAGTCATCTAAAAATTTACCAAGTCAAACAAAGCACCCAACATATCCTCCTCTCAAGTATTCTATGGCGTTACCAAGCAAGCAACAACTCACTATTCAAGACAAGAAAACTCTAGTTGACATCTTTCAACTTCTACTCCTTCAATGTCCAATTACTTTTATCAATGAAACTACTCCTTACATTGATCCACTCAAAGCATCCTTGACTAGATCTCCATAAATTACATACTTAGGGGAATCATAGCTCCCCTTTCATTTATATCAAATGTCTATATCATATGATGCTCTTGACGCTCTACACTTAATGTCTAATATATATTAAGAATCAATACGGACCACTTGATACACTTGTATCATCATTACCGATGATGCAATCTCATGATTTGTTCACACTTTACTGCTGATGGAATACTATACACGTGAACCTCACACAAGTGCACACTTTACACATCATACATTCATCATATCTCTTTCTTGTAGCCTTTGTTACACATTATACGCACTACACACTCTACGTGTTCATGACATATCTTCCTTGCATCTACTTATGCATGATACAATCATTACCCTATGAGGAAATATAGTTACATAATTTATACTCGACTTCTAATGGTATCAATCTAAAATGAATCTCACAACACTCACTTGCACTCTTTTTCTCTACGTTTTATCAATCATATCTTTCTAGTGAACAATTCAAACCATTTCCAGATGACGCACTCTTGTTCTAAGGTTCATTCTTGATTGTTGAGGGGTATTTTATAAATGAACCTCATCTCATGCATACACATCCACTTAGGGGGCACACTCATATTACATTCCATTCCATGTCATCCACAACATACTGCATATCTTGGTCACATTTACTCTTGATTTCTTATGCTTACATGTACACTTTATTACACATGCTAGATAAATATTTTGTATGTCATTATATTTCTATATACACATGCATGTTAACTTGCTCCATATTTGTGGATGTAGCTTTCATATAGATCCTCTTCATGAAGCATGGATTCTTGACACAATACCTCTTACCTGTCCCATAAAATCTCTTGGGGGCATCCACTTTTATACATTACAGGTGTTATCATTTCATTTTTCATAACACACTATTATTGGATTATACATGTTTTGACATACATTTTATCTTCCTAACATGCTAACAGGTGCTTCATGTGCAACATTTGTCTTACAGGTCTATTTTCTATCATGGATTTTTGTTACATTGATCATCCGACATTTCTTGTCATTGTTTACCATTGTTTGTTTGCCTTGCCCTTTTTCTTTGGTACACACTTTCTACTTTTGGTTATATTGGTCTTGATTGTGTCTTGACATCATGAATGATGTCCTATGTTTGAAACCCAATTTTTGTGGTCTAATTTGTGTGTTATATTACTTGTATAGATTTTCTTCTTACATTCTTAGATTACATCTTATCTTCTACATGTGTGTTTATATTTTTACAATAATACTTTTTTCCATCCACTTTGCTTGTGTGTGTCGTGGTTTTTACCAAGAACACTCCCTCCCCCTACTGAGGGCTTCAGTTTTAGCAAAATTTCATGTCATCCTTTGTGCCGCATATTCCTCGTGATGTCGCATGCACCCCAAATGAGGGGGGCATCATTGGGTGAATCAATTACCCCATTCAATAGTCTACAGTCACAGTTCAGTACATCTCATCTCATATTCAGCAAAGCTTTCAATCTTAACAGTGACCTAGATCTTAACTTGGTTTCTCAACACATGACAGACACTAGTGCCCAGTCCCAAACAGTAGTGTTTGGGTGCCCCTGACCCTTCCTGAATGCCTGTGACTAGGGGTAATTACATACAGAAATTCAATTATGCACAATCTTTAGAGGTTTAAATAGTGGCTTTTACAGTACAGACAATCCTTTAGCACTTGGAATGCATGGATTACACTTTCTTTTCTTCTCCCACATTGGATCGAACTGGGTCATATTTTTAAAAACTATATAAGGTGGTTTTAATAATTTAGGAAAAAAATTAAAGGTTGGAGGATGACCCTATAATTGTTTACTTACACTTCTTCCATTCTTGGCATGAGATCACCTAAAAACATGCATTTAGTGTAATTGGCTTGAAATTGCCCAAAAATTGTTCTTCTACATCATCTTTAGGATCCTCTTTGCACTCTTTATTCATCACATATCAGGTGCACATGTTCCTTTTTCATTTTTAATACTTTTACACACTTTTTACATGTTTTGATCATATATACATGAATTTGACTACTTGTTTATTCTTCTCTTTTGCAGGTCCGTCCTTATGGGAAGTGGTAGTCACATCAATCACATCATCAATAACACATCATCAATAAGCAATTGACATCAACAATAGATAAAAATGTGACATCCACATATACGATCTCACCCTATGGTCATCATCATCTTCACTTCCTCTTCTATAACTTTCATGCTTCACAATTTTTATGACTCCAAACATTTTCTTGTCTCTTGGCATAATTTTTTCACCATCGATCTACATGGTTATCAAGTATGCATCTCTTATATAATTTATTTTATCAATCATTCTCTCAACAACAAAAGTAAGTGCAAATATAGATACTAAATCATGCACTTTAGATATATTTCTAGTCTTGATCACATACCACTATTCATATGATTCCTAAGTGAGAAAAGAACTAATTGAACACTTTATTTAGGCATATTTTCCTTCTTTCCATTGTCTCTCTTGGTCTTACACTCCTTTCCTAGTATGTCTTTTCATAATTCAACATTTCTCATTCTAGACACCAACGCCAAGCCAAGACACCAACATAAGGCACCCTCATCCCCTTTGGGTGCCCTAATATCTTTGTACTTTGTTCACATATTTTAGATCCTTTCTATCTATTTGGGCATATTTATTTTCTAGTACGGGACCAAACACTAAACATTAGCTATTACCTCCTAAGGTTGTATCTAAGAGCATTCTAAGAGCATTCAAGCATCTATATAGCTTCACACAAGGGACAAGGTATTTCCATTTCTATATACACGCATAGGAGGGGAAGTTCATTCTTTCATGCACACATCTATCTAAATTTTATACATCTAACTATTTCTTGCATTCAAGTGCGACACACACAAGAGCCACCTGGGTGTATGATATATTAACACACACATATAGAAATTCATTAAATATGAGATGCAGTGCATCATTTTGTTGAAAACAAAGGACAGTTCAACCCATCATTTTATATATTTCTTTTTAGGATTTGATGTGGTTTGAGAGTTTTACAGGTGCTTTTTTCAGATAGAAGGTTTTAGGTGAATAATAGTGAATTCCAAAGTGACATACAAATGATCAAAGGAGAAAACTAATGAATATCTTGTGACCCTAAAAAAATTGGGTTTCACAACTTCGAGCAATCCTGACAAGCACCTAGAATAGGTGTTTGGCACCCCAGTGCACCACCGACCCTCCATAGGTTCCCTAGTCTTAGAACTTCCAATATATAGTAATTTTTAGGGTCTGATTGCATCATCCTACCTCACGGTTTCATCTATTTTTCAGATCTACACATCTTCGACATCATTGTGAATAAACTAAGTATTTTATTCCCTTCATTTACAACTAGGGTTTCAAATTTAAATTACTTATTTTCTTGGGTCAAATATATACCTTATTGTTTATATTTAGCATTGTTACATAATATAAAATTAGGCATCTATTTATTTCAATATTTTCTTAATCAACCCCTCACTTCATGGCTCTGCAACGATAAGGATTTTGGTTGCTTAACCAATATACCACCCACCAACTTATTTATACTCTGTAAAAACACCGAGTCACTTATCCTCTTGGTGATGAAATATAAGTAAGTCCACTAGGGTAGGAGTGTTTAAATGTAAGTTATGTTTTGATGTGGTTTGGTTGTGTGTGAAGGGAGTTAAGTGAAGGTAATTCTTTAAACCCCTAATTAAGCTATGTTTAGGAAAAAATCAGTGGTCATTTTAAATTCCAAAGGACATATTGATTTGATGAGAGAAAAAACACAAATGCAATGCTGAAAAAGAAAATGATAGTAGAAAAGAACGTACTTGTAATCACTTTTCCTTTTTAATTTTTAATTTTTTAATTTAAGAAACAACAACACAACACACTTCAAATTTAATATTTATATAAAATAGGAAACAAAATAAATGGAAACTAAAAAAGGAAATCTAAAATATAAAGGGACTAAGAGGTCCCATCAGGTTTTCTAGGATGTTTGAGGCATTTTTGAATTAGTGCTATCAAATGTACAAAGTACATAAAAATCAAATGAGAAGGGTTTATAAATACCTACATTGACAATCATAATCTTGGGATGATGGGTAGTGGACACCGTGAAAATACTTGTCCTTTTGTTGAGTAAAGAAATGTGTAAGCAAGGAAAAATAAACAAGGAGATATTAGATAAACACGATAATGAGTTTCGTAGAAAGTGTTGATCCCAAGAATCCAAAGGGAATTCCTTAAAAGGTGTTAAATCATTTGATATAATTAATATATGTTGATAAGATAAGATATATGATAAATGAAAACAAATATAGAATTCAAGATGGATAGGAAGATCATGTTTTGCTTCATAAGTGGCTTAGGATAGGTCTGTGGAAAAATCAAAGTATTCAAAATAGTCGTACTAGAACTCCTAGGTACTTCTCATATTTATCGAGGATATTGAACTACTCTTTAATGTCAAATTTTGGCATGAATGTGATGGCACACAAAGTGAGTTTGTTAAGGATGTGAAACTCCTCCCAAAAAATGGTTACTAGACGATTGAAAGCTTGTAAATGCTGATGGTTGGATGAGAGAGACCTATAACAGTCTCTATATAGAAGGCATGGTTAAAAATAGTTTTAATACACCAAAATAGATTGGATAACAATGTTAGTTACAACAATAACTAATAAATTATTGAAATTTGACAACGATCGTCAACAATCCAGGGGATCGTGGGTGATCGAGAGAGATTGTTAGTGATCCCTTTGAAAATTTTATATTTTGATAAAAAGATAATATTATAGAAACAAAGGCTAGAAATGATTGATTAAGCTTTCATATGTTATGCAAACAAAATGAAATGTATATAAAGGAGACTTACTTATCTTGATAGAAAAAATGAGTTGTTATTGCTTTGATTGCATACAAATGCTTTTTGGAGCTTTAGATGACTTGAGAGGTGTGTTAACAAAGTGCACGTACACTCGTGATGTGTGAGTGTCATATAAATTCCTATTATGACAAATATTCACTATAATGATCCTCGATTCTGAAATATGAGAATCGAGATTTTATTTATAATAGTGGCGATCGGTTAGGATCGCCAATGATCTAGATTTTTGGGGAAAACATATTAGAAGTGGTTTTAACCACCTCCAAGTTAAGATTTCATGGGTGGGGATGCGAGGTGGAGAGGTTAGGAGTGTTAATAGGTTAGGGGAAGGGATAAAAATGGGTTTAGAGTGGTTGATAAATGGTTAGGAGGTTTTAATGAGGTTGAGGTAGGTTTATGAGGGTAAAAATATGATTTTACAAGGTGAGGGTAGTTACTTAAATAGATTTTAATGATTTAATTATGTGTGTATGGGGTGTAGGTGGATTACCTGAGGTGAAAAAAACCCAGTGTCTATAGCTCCGTAACAATATTTGATACTTGAATGTATAATAACACTATGAATTCCAACATACCTAAAATGGGTCCAAGTTTGCGGTCCTTCCATTTTAGGGATACAGTAACACTAAAAACCATAGAGGATGGGTATTTGGTAGAGGAGGAGATTGGATATGAAGGTGGTTATAAGGACACATATAAAAGTTATAGAAAGAAAGATGACCCGGTTAAAAAGATCCCATTATATCCTAACATTGGCATCATGATTAGATGAAACAAAGACCAAGCACTAGTTATCTATCACCACAAAGGTCCATATATGATATATTCTAGTGAGGGAACTAACTAGAGTGGTATTGGCATAAAGGATGCTACTGGTGTTGGTGGTGAAGAGGGAGACATGGAAGAAGTTAGTTTCTATAAGGCCATAAAATTAAATGATGATATTGTGTTAGGTAAGAAAGTAGATGGTCTAGTTGAATAAAAATTTCCCAAGTATCTCGGCATGATGTTGTGATTATGTTAAGATATTAAATTTTCTAGGGTAGAAATACCTTTTATGAAGTAGATGATAATATTTGAGATTTTATGTAGTTTTTGAAGAGGATCTAATAGTTGATTTATAGGAACTGGTAGTGGGTACACACCATGAGATATTAGATGGTGTTTATATGGTGGGTAAAAAATAGGTTCCCAATTGGGTTCTCAAATATATGGATCCAATCTAATATCAACCATAGTGTGTAAATACACACATGTTTAATGCTTGACCAATGTCATAAATCTAGAGGATAATATCCATATATCTATGATAGCTATAGGTTTCCAAATTCTACAACTAAGATACAAATAATAATTTTAATAGGATTACAAAATAAATATGGCAACCAAGGGGTGGATAAAGCCAAGGGGCATAGTACTATTAAGATAATGCAATAAATCAAAGAAAACATACATCTACTCTAGTCAATAGTAATTAATCAACAACAATAAACACATACAAAATAAGAGACTAAAGAGGGTTAGAAATACTTACTTGTAGTATGTGTGTGACCATTGGTGCATAATAGTCCCTGGAGAAAACAATACCGAGATATAATCACTATGGGTGGAGAAAGGGAAATATCAATAAGAAGATCTCTAGTCCTAATTCACTATGGTTTCTCCACCCAAAATTTTCCCATCTCCTCATCATAGCTAATCCATGCTAAAGCTCTAATACTCCAAAGTCAAATAACAAGTGAAAAATAGTGTAAGAGAAGATTATGCACAAATTTCATGTAATAAAGTAGTCATAAAAGTGGTGGTACTAATCGGAGAATATATACATATATATACTCAACGCTAATGACCATGGGTGATGGCATCAGCTATGGGAAATCCAAAATAGTTACCATCACTTATAGGTGATGACATTAGCCTTGGGAATCCTTAAGGGAAAAGTATGAAAACCATGAAGAATGGAGGCTAAAGGAAAAATTATGGTGAATGATGTAGGTCAAGAGTGATTGAAAGTAAGGATAATAGTGCAAAATAAGACTTAAGTAGACATAATGAGACAAGTAGACATAATGAGTGCAATGTGTGAACAAAGGGAATAAATAAGGAATGTATAGGTAAATAAGTCTAATAGTGACATCTATCAAATTTTGTGGTCTAGCTAACATGGACAAGCCTGATCTTACCTTGATCGCAAAAGGCCCCTCAAAACACCCGCTTAGGAGGAGATTGCATCAAAATCACTTGAAAAAATAAATAGTTAGAAAGAATAAAAATATAGTGTATATATATGATTTAATTGAATATCATCACATTTAAAAATAGTGAAACATGAGATGGTCTACAAAAAAATAACTTTACAACATGGATTTAAAAATAAATTTTGAAAGTAAAGTTGAAATGAAAGTGTTGTAAATAATGCTAAATGAAATATACCTACACTGATACTTACATGCTGGTGTTTCTCACTTGCCTATGGTTGGGAAAATAGTTTCTAGGAATCAAGAATAATAAATATTTAAAACTAACACTACAAAATAATTATTAAAATAAGACATAATCACCTAGCTAGAAGGTCATAGACGAGATGATATCTAATTGTTGAAATGACAAAATTGTGGAATTTTGCTAAAAAGGTTATAGAGAGAAGTGTGAAATGTAAAATGAGTTTCTTACCACCACATATGTGGGATAATTCAAGATATGTTTTTAGTGTTGGTAATGTGAAAGATATGAAGGTTTCAATACTGGAGAAAAGCATGATGAAAACTAGTTATAAAAATGAATATAAATTGTAAAGGGAGGAATTCATTTGTCACTTTGCTAATTTGAGATAAAGGGAATCAAGCTCTAATATAAAAAATAAATTTAGTGATTGAGTGACGATAAATAGATTATGAGGTGGTTGAGTTGGGGCATGTGGTGGTATAAATCCCATAGTAAGTGTTTTGTTAATTGTGAATGGATATCTAGGAGAAAAGGAAAATGTATGTTGGGGAAAATTTAGTTAGTGAAATTTTCCATAATATAGTTGAAATGTAGATTGGGTCAAGATCTAGGTGGGTTTGGCATCATTTTGAATTTATATGTCATTAGGTTAGGTTTTTGTAAATAATACAATTGTTTTGTGGGACCCTAAAATGGATGAGATTGGCCATGTTATGATGACCAATCATAGCAAAGATGATAATATTTGGCTAAGAGGGAATTTATACCATGGCCGATGGAATTTTTCCATTAGGGCCGATGACATAAAGAGGTTAGAAAAATTTCTCATATGTTGATGACATCTTTCTAGTAGGGCTAACATAGTAGGAAATTTTGATTTTTGACGCATTTTTGTTATTTTGATGATTAAATTGTATTTATTAGTTGTTTGATGTTTTTAGGCACCAAAAGGATTCAATTATGTATATATTTGAAATGGTTATCATATTTATTGAGGATATTTTCCACATATGACATTAAACAACTATATGGCCTTATATTTGGAGGCATTATTTAGATGGTATGGGTCCCATTAGATGTGAAGTTGATTCAATTTTTTTAGATGAATTGGGAGTTTAGGTCCATCACCTTTAGGTGGAGGGATCTTTGGGAAGATTATGGAGGGTGCAATGAAACTATAAGATGTACCAAACCATTATAAGAATATAAATTCAAGGATTTTACATGTTTTGTGAGGTGTTAATGGATATTGGAAAGAGGAGAGAGCTTTCACAATGTCACATGAGAAATGATGAGTATCACCTAGAACATTTGATGTTTAGATTGAGTACCGTGTATACTACAAAAGTTCTAGATGTATGGAAGGCTATCATTGGTATAGTTGTGGCATAATTCTTATGTCACAAGGAGAATGGAGAATTAATAAATTTTTGTTAGTGTCTGTATAGATGATTTAGAGATGGGGATACAATTTAGTTAGGGATAAACTATGTGGGTGCAACTAGTGCATGATTTATATATGATTTGGATCAAGAAGAAAAGGTAAGTAGGGATTTTCATAGTTTTGTTGGCTTAAATATATGAGTGGTTCTTAATGTATATGATTACAGGTACATTTCTACTGGTAATAGGATATTCCTTGAAGATTATATAGTGGGAGAGAGGACCAATAGTGAGGCCAAGTGGTAGGTTTTAGGAGGTTACCATAGATGAGACAAGAACAAGTGGTATGGAGCCCTACTAGTGGCCTAGGTGATCGACTAGAGTTGTGGCAGAGATGAACTTAAAGATTATAGGTCACTATGTATGGTGGGTGGAGACACACCTAGTAGATAGAGTGAATTTTTATTTTAGACATCCAAATCATGTGGTAACTTTGTCTCTCCTAGAGTATTGACAGAGACATGGTAGAGAGAGAGAGAGGAGGGAGAGATGGACTTAAGGTAGGCATACCATCATTATGACAATGCTCATTGAGGGTTTCCCTATAGTCATGTAGTATGACAAATCAAAGAAGAGGAGGAGGTGTAGAGAGATCTCAAATAATAGAGATAAATGAAAAACCTAAGAGATAGGTTTCCTTAGAGGAGGAGATATTAGTGAATCATTGGGGTTGACACCGTAAGTGGTTTCTATGGAGGCTCGAAGGAGCATATTTATCATAATAGGTTCCTAAATAGCAGCATACACGATGTTATGGCCATTTTAGAGAGAAAATTATATGAGGAGGAAATGATGATATTAGTGCCCCAAGATATGTGGGAATAGTTAGTAGGATCCCGTTGTTTGAGATATGAGGAGGTTGGTGCATTTTTGGATGCCAAATAGATGGAGTTGTTGTGGTGGAACAAATTACTTATCCTTAGAGTGATGGTTTTTGAGGGCATGGATTTATGCTTAAGATAGATATTGGATAAATGAATAATACGATATGTGGTGTATTTTTCTTATAGAATGGACCATAAAAGAGTGGAACTAAATGATTGAGGGAGCACGCCATGATATTTTGGGATGTTTCATAGAATTGATGGATACAAATATGAGGATAGATCTAGTGTCAATGATAGATGGAGACCAAGTGGGAGGTTTTAGGATTAGAGGGAGGAAGATCATTAAATTCATAGGTAGATGAATACTTTTTTGGTGATGCATGCGAGAGACACAACGTCCTTATCACAAGACCGTCTTTAGACACACATAAAAATGACATGAGAATAGGAAATGAGACTATATGATGTAAAAGGGAGACAACACACTAGGATGTAGATGTTGCCCGCATAGTGTAATTGGAGGTTTGGGTAGATAGAGTAGAGGAAGAGGTTGTAGGGGATTAATATAGAGCCACATCTTTGGAATGATTTGTATAGGTGACTAGTTAGAAACCTTCATCTCAAAGAATTAGATGAACTCTATTAAGGGAAGGGATTCTTGAGGGATGGTTAATTGTATGATTTTACGAGATATATGATGATGCATAAAACTACTCACACACACATATCGATGCCATTATTTTTTTGATACACTTTGTGGATTAATATTGATGTGTATTTAATTTTATGATTCCATTTTCTTATGTATGTAAAAATGTATGGCCATTTATGATTAATAAAAATAAAATAATAAAAGGGTTTTTTTATATTGATAGAGTAGGATTTGTGGATAATATAGAATGGAATGGAGATCAATTATAGGGCTAACCTAAGCAATGAGAGATACATCTAAGAAGGAGATGAGATGAAATTTGAGAACATAGTATCCAAAGAAGGAAGCCATGAATGTATAAACCCAACTAAAAGAAAGACAAAAATTATAAAAGTATCCAAGATAGAAAGCCATGGTCGTATAAACCCAAACAAGAAGAATGTAACCAAATGGAATATATATGAGAATTACCAAAGTATCCAAGAATAGAAGTAATGAGTGTATAAACCGAAGCGAGATAAATGAAACCAAGTGAGAGATAGATAGAAATAGACCAAGTAAGATAAAGTGTCTCAATGATGACATGTGAATTATTTTCATACATCATTGATGATGTTGATAAAATTTGAAGGATTTTTTAGCAAGTTTGAATCATGAGGTCCTTAAGGATATCTTGGATATTGTTAATACCTTGATATACTTCAAATCATATGGAAAAGAGATAATAATCTATCTTTTTAGAGATTTGTGTGAGGACATCATGACATATATCATTGATTAAGTGAAAAGGTAGAGAATGATGGGAGCTAGATGATGACATAAAATGATATGATGGAGGGATTAAGATCGATTCTTAGGTGCACAAGGATGATAATATCATGATCAGAACTTGTGGGAGATAATATGAAAAGTATCATTTATATGTGAAAAAACCATGAAAATAACAAAAGAATGACACAAAAGAAGAGGTTTTGATGCCTTATTGTATTGATATCACCTAAATTCCACCTTATGTTTCTTCATATGTAGTATATAATATCTATCATTATAAATATCATGTATTAGTACCTCATGCCATGTGCGGTATGAATTAGTAATGGGTGCAATAAGAACCATAATGGAAGGATTAAATGGAAGTGATGTTATATGATGTAAAGGTATGTTGGAGTCTATATGTCTATCTCATCTCATGCATACCTTGTTTAGGTCAGTTACACATTAGTTCCCCTACCATTATGCTTGTATTTCCCACTTAGTTTAACATAGGTGAATTCACCCATAGTGTGAGGAGTTACTAGGTCCCATTAAAGGTTATCAAGAGTGAAGAGATTCGTTTATCATTCTAACTTATGTTCCTAATACATTAGTAATATAATGAGTCTATGCATACACCAAACATAATACTTATTAGTTGTTGCATAAAAAGTTCTTACACAGCTCTTACACATTCATCACATACACCCACAAATACATCTATATATTTCTCTCTCTCTCTCTATATATATATATATCTCTCTCTCTCTGTATATATATATATATCTCCTGACTATTCCCCTTCATGGGTATTTATACTAGTGGGAGCTAGTCCTTCACTAGTCTTACAAGAGCTAATAATAGCCCTTGAGTTTACATCTTCAGTTAACTACTACATCCAGTCGGTTAATAAAAATTATCCCTTTTACCGCTTGACCATGCATTGCATATTTCTCCTCCACATAATATCCTACTATATTTAGTTGTATCCTAATCCCTCTATTAACTTCATGTAAATGGTGATAACTAAATTTAAGTTTAATTTCATATTCATGTTTGTCATTATCCTTAGTTTCTCTACATTTCATCTCCTATGATCTTACTCTTTATAGACCTTATTAAAGGTTTCTTCTCAGTACACCACCACTATTTTATTTGCATTCTTGGTTCCTTTACATGGATACTTCTTGTGCAATCTTCAATTTTACTCCGAGCACGCCATTTACATAAATCTCACGTGAATGACTTGAAATAATGATACTTAATCCTCTAGGAATTTTTAAAGAATAAATAATAAATAATAAACCAATATCACCCTGTAATAATTAAGTTGTTCATCCTCGGAAACATTATTAGATATCCTCAAATAAATCGGGCACATCATGTTGTATTAAGTCTTCATGCACTTTTCATTTATTTATTAGGGTTGTAATCTTTTGGGTTACTTTATCCAAGTTTCTAATGAGTTGGGTGAATAATGAAGCCCATTTTATCCATATTATTACTCAGTAACAAATAGTTTTTCAATTTGATATTTAAATTATTTTCCCACATCTCCAAGCTCTACTTCTTTTATATCGAGTTAGCTTCATCAAATTTGTTAAGCATGGTTTTATCTATTCTCTTTTTATTGTGATCTCCTACTAAATGATTTAGATTATTCCATTTTTTATTATGATTAACTCAATTTAAAGAGTCGTGATATATCTAAGATTCAAATGAAAAATTTTATTCACCATATATTTTGTTTACACATTAATTATACGGGGTTGTTTATAAATCCCTTTACGTAGTTTCTCAACTTTGTATGACTTGGCCTCCAATCGTTTGGAACTTTTTCCAAACTCTATAAGATTCTTATTACGAATGATGCATACATTCTCAATTTAACTTCCTTGTCATTTTTCCCTTTCCCTATCCTTCTCTACTTCTTTAAAAAGGATATTTATTATTTAATCAAGCTTATTTATTGGTTTTCCGGTATGAGTGGATTTTATTTCAAAAATTGATGGTTCATTGCACACCATCCTCTTTTAACAGATTTCAACTTTGGATTCTATGTGCAATTATTTATCCTAGAGGCCTTTGTTTTTATGTTGAGATTTACACAACTATCATTTTATTTCCTAGAGATCTTCCTCATATTTTATTGGATTTTCTCTATAGATTCTTTCCTCATTACTATTTTGTAATTTTTTCTATACTTTATTATTTCCAAATCACCGCACCCCGAATGGCCACACTATAAGCAGGTCATTTAGTGTCATTGGGACACATGTGATCACTTCTAAAGCTATGGGACTTGGCTCGAGGTGAACCTCTAGAGAAGGCCAACTTCCTCTTCCTAAACTAAGTGTTGTACTACTCCTAGTTTCATAAAATGGCTATCTAGTCCTATGCTAACATTGTCACGGGTTTTAGGGAAATATTTTTGCAAAAAGGAAACTATACTAGGGATGGTGATGCACTAAATAAAGGGGTATTTTAATATCAAGAAGGGTTAATGTGAGTAGGATGCTTGCATTGTTAATCACCTTCACCTATTGTAACTTAGAAAGGATACAAAATACCACAAACTAGAAGCATATGTTCCTTTGTTAAAACTTGAATCATACAAAATAGAGAGACCAAATTTGATTGATCACACAGTTAACTAACCACGAGGATAAAACACATGCACATGTCAAACATTCATTTCACTGATTATGGATAACGATAATATAAATTTTAATAACATAAGTAAAACACTCTTTCCACAACTAACATAAAAGATGGTTATATCACTTTTACATAACATGAAACAAGATAATCTAAAATAAAGGTAGGCTAATCATATACACTAAGGAATCATACATTCACAAAGCATATACCAATTAACCATTTAACACAATAAATCAGGTTCTTCAAGGCAAGATATCGCTCTGAATATAATTAAAAGGTTTTAAATATTTGAAGCACTCTTCCAAGCTTGAAGAGAAACTTCACCAAAAAATAATGATCTCCCAAATGACTCCATACATCTAACTATTTATAAGTTCTTTAGGCTGAGCCATTACAGTTGGGCCTTCAACTAAAATTTTACTAAAAATAGAAATGTCATTAATTCAAGGGAACATGCTCCCATGAAAATACAAAATTTTTGCAAGGGTTTGACTCAGTCAACCCTATAACTTTTACCAATCCAAAGATTGGATATATCCTTTCATGGTTTCTCAGATTCTTTCTGGTTCTACAATCTTTTCTCCTTCTATAGGTTTCCATTGTGTTTCCTCTCATGAAGCCATTTGATGTTTATATTTGACAAAAAACTTGATGATTCCCTGAATTTATTCATCTCCCGGCCCACATGCATAGCGATTCATGACATCTACTATCTCGATTTCTCTTGTGATCTTGGCTAGAATTCTTCTAAGTCTACTCACAACTTTATTTAGTCTTCCTATGAAATTTTAGCATAAAACCAATATATCAATGGATTCACTGCTGAAATTTTTAGTAACCTCATCGTCGCACTTTACCAAATATTTGAAATTTTCCTTGATTTGATCTTCTCGGAGAGCATCAATGTTTTCATTGAAGAAATTACAATTGATATTATCAAATTCTTCTGATATATCATTTAATGCATCCGTAATTTCCACTCGTTTATTGTCCAACTTCTTGATTAAATCATGCGAGCACTAACACTTTGGAATTCCATGTCCTTTTGATATTCAAACAACTTTGAAGAATTGTCGATTACGTCCTAAGTAGATCTAGATATTCTTCTCTGATCTCACTCCATGTTGTCAAATTCAAATTTAGATTATTATTGTCTTTAGAAAATGCCTCATCCATTTTGTAAATGACATCTTTTCCAACTTGTAAATAATTATATATTTCAAGAGCCTCTTTAATTAAAGGATTAACTTCTTGCATATATATGTTCCATCCATCCATTTATCGATCTCCCTTTCTAGCCTATATTTTCAATCTCATGATAAGGAATGTCATCGATGGTAGATGAAACTTTCATAGCTGTAGTAGTTGAGATTTCAGTAGATGGAGTTGGTTGTGTTACTTTTCATAGCAATACAGTGAGATGCTTGACCTTGGCTTTAATCTCATCATTAGAAGCTTTTTCCTTATCATATTTCTCAAGCATATTTCCAAGAGAAGTGTGTACATCTTGTTTATCTCCTTCGTGAGTGGCTTTTCCTAGTGAAAATATAGAAATCCAATAATCTATAGCTCTAATTATCTCCTTAGTTTTTCCCTCAACGGGAGTGGTAACTCTTTCTCTAGATGGATTCGCTATCGGGATAGAAACATTAGTTGGTTTATGAATGGTAGTGGTAGCAATGGATGGGGTGGATGTGAGGTTGGTCATAGGAGTTGATAAAACATAAGTCACAATGTTGTTAGGGGATGAGATGGAAAGAAATAAAGTGTTAGGGGAGTGAAGTGGAAATGGGTGACCCAATAGTTTCTCCAGCTGAGAGAACTAGAAGGGACGAGAATACTTGGGCCATAGAAGGAGATGCGAAAGAACAAATGATTATGGAAGTAGAAAGAACTGATGTAGGAAGTGAAAATGGAAGAGAAAAAGGAAATGATGGGTCTTGTGGGACACTTGGAGAATCACTTACTTCAACTATTTCTATCACAGGTGTTATAGGAGGCATGACTTTGGGAACATGAGCCTTGGAGAGATGAGCTCCCAAAAACAAATGAAATATTTTTTGGAACTGTATGGGTCTTTTGGGTTGACCTTTTCCCCTTTATGGGTGTTGATTGGCTCATGGTTGATGGGGCTTCTATATTTGTAGGTTTCTCTAACCCCTTGGGTGAGATTCCCAAGGTAACCAACCAACTATAAGTTATCTACATAATGGGTCCTACCCTCTCCTTTGTGTTGCAACATTCTTCCACATACCAATCAATCCATGGCAATGGTTGATTGGCAATATTATCATTTTTATATACTACATCCAAAACCTCATCATCATCTTGCATGTCTTTTGGGACATCAGCTATTCCAAATTGCTGAACCTCATCCAAAGTTAGCCTTTCATAGTCTCTTTTTCGAATGATGAATTCATCCCGAAAATGAATCTAGATGTCTTCCAACTAGGGAACATGGGAACTGGACCAACCTGTTTCACTGAATTTACCCCAATAGTCAAAATTGGTCCATGGATGAAAAGTCCACAAGGTTACCTCTACCATTTCTACATCCACATTATTAGCCTTGAAAATATTTGGGCAAGTATATACCAATTGAAATAGGAAATTAAACTCCCACTTTGTGTCGTTTGTTTTAGATCTTATGGTAGTCCAGTAGTTGTCAAACCAATTCTAGTAGAACCCATTTATCAGTGGGACATCTTGGTAGCTTCTTTGGTAACACCTATGAAGCCAAGAATCTAAATGTAAGTAAATGTGGGGAACTAAGGTAGATATCTCCCCACTCACACACTTCCTTGAAGGATTCATAAGGAATCCTTCAATTATAAAAATCCTTATCGAAACAATAGATAATAACAACAAAGAAGGCATCATTGATCCTATGGAAGTGCTAAGTGTGAGTTGATGATAGAAATCATATATTTGAGAGGTGCTTTAAATACTGTTAGTATTCAACCTGGTGAAGTCTCACATAGCAACTGTGGCATAAACCAAGAAGTATTTCATATATAAACTCTTTGAAGAATACACTCTACTTAGGCGATAGAAAATATAGCTATTGATATGCTCCCCCATTTAATAAATTCCTTATTCCTCTTGATGGTAGTGATATATAAGAACATCCACTCCTAAAATTACTTTGTAGAGGGAAGACCTGAGACTTTGTTTAGTAGTACAATAATGTAACTAACCTCCTGAATGAAGTCTGAGTGATACATGGTCTTTGGCTATTTGGTAATGCTCTTAGCTAGATAGGTTTTCAAAATGAACCTCGTGCACAACTCCAATTCTTTGTCCCAATGTTCCACCGATGAATCTAGTGAAATTGTGGCATAATCTTTGACATCGGGGAATTTGAGAAAATCCTCAAAGAAATATGGATCCAAGAGGATTATAATCTTTCCATCGACATCCTTAACTACCATGGATTCTTCATCGAAGTGGGATGCGGCGACAAAAAAAACTCTAGGAAATGCATCGATGAGGGAAAAATGACAAAGAGCAAGCCCATTGTCATATATGGCCGGGATCTAGGATTTATTATTTGGTGCCTTCACCCTTTCCCAGAAGTATGGAAAATCAATTTTTTTGAAGATCGGTGTCTCCTATGTTCCCCAGGTCGGAAGATAATCAAGAGTGAGGAGTAACCCCGAGGAATGAATATTTCATCTTTTCATTTCCCTTAGATGTAGAAGTAGACATCAAATTCTAAGTTCAAAATGATGAAGAAGAGAAGTCCAAAAACCCAAAAATCTCTAACCTCCAAAAAATTGAAAATTAGAAACTTGAAGTGGAGAATTCCAAAACCCAAAGTGAAAACCTCTGAAAACCTGAATTGGTGAAGTCCAAATGATAGGTTCCCAAATTGGAAACCTCAAAACCTGAAAACCTCGAAATGGAGAAGTCTTAAAATCCAAAAATGATAAATCTCCGAAATGTAGGGACTTCTAAAATATTGAAAAAGAGAACTCTAAAGTCTGAATTACACAATTCCCAAAAAATGAGAAGCTTCAAACAACCAAAGCTCTGAATTTCAAAAAGAGAGTTCTCTAAAAATGCCAATCTCCAAATTCTAAAAAACAAGAGGTGTTGAGAGGGTGAATTGGAGAACTTGAGAGGATCTTTGCAAACTCTGAATGCTGTAGAAACTCAAATCATGGAAACATGACAGGAAATGAGTTTGTCATTTCCCAAGGTATGCAGAGGAGGAACAAAAGAAAATAAATAAGGAGAAAACAAAACAAAAGATCTTAAACCAAAAAGAAAATGACCAAAATAAAAATACCTTGAGAATGACGTCAAAAAGTACAAGATATAGTAAAATCGGATCATCAGAGAAAAGTGTCAGGTGAAAATGTGATTTTAAATAGAAAAAACTTGATATTAATGGTAAAATTCAATCCGTATGGAAGTAGGTAAGAATTAAATGCGCAGAGTTCAAAAGTTTGAAACTTGAAAGTCCAAAATTCTAAAATTTTGGAATTTTAGGGTTTCAGACTTTGGAGATCAGGGGATGAAAATCATGGAATGGCACAGAAGAGTTAAAAACCCTAAAGCTTAAAAGTATGAAATTTCAGACTTTTGGATTTCAGACGTTTGAAAGTAATTAACTTGAAAATGATCAAGAGAGTTCCAAACCCAAAGCCTAAAATCCCAAAATTTTGGACTTTTGGACTTTTTTAAAGTCCAAAAAAATTTCCAAAAAGCGTGACCTAGAGTTTTCAAACCCGAAAGCCCGAAAGTCAAAAATTTTGGAATTTCGGGTTTGGACTTTAGAACTCCAGAGGGAATTTTCTAAAAATCGTGACCTAGAGTTCTAAAACCTGAAAGTACAAAACTTTGAAATTTCAAGGTTTCAGACTTTGGAACTTGAAAAACACAATTTCAAATTCAAGCCAATCAAAATCCAAAAGGGAAAATACCCAAAATTTGAATTCTAAATTTTAAAAGGACTTCCAAAGTCCAACTTCGACTTGGAGAATTTTCAAGATGCAGAAATCTTCCATGTGAATATTTTTTCAAAATTTGTTTGATCGATTTCAAAGTCTACTTCTTAAGGTAGATTAAATTGGTAACATTTTTGGTGACCTCCAGGGAATGCTTTCCTACTAAGCTTTCAGATCATTATCCTTATACAAACCATTGGGAAAAAGATTCTTGGAAGAAAACTACATTCAGAGGACACCCAAAAACCAAAAAAGAAAGAAAAAGAAAACAAAATAAAAAATGTGCAAAGCACTTGGAGGAAAAGAAAAACAAACATTATACAAGGGTGGAACAATCTCAAAATAAATCTTTGAGATGTATCCCATTCATGTGAATGGGAAATTATTCTCCATTGAGTCTAGATAGATGAAATGAATTCACCTCTTTGCAACTTGAGATAATATACGGTCCACTCTAGAGAGTGTCAAACTTGGCATGCCTACCTGGTTTGGCTCTGTCTTCATCCCACTTGAGAACCAAATCTCCTTCTTGAAAATGCCTATCAGAAGATTTTTTGTCGAAGTATTTCTTAACTTGAGCCTAATGTTGGCTTAAATTTTTCATATCCGTGTCTCAAACTTCTTCTAGCTCCATGAGTTCAACAAACCTCATTGTTAAGGATTCATTTTCCATAACTTTGAGTTGATGAGCCAACTCCAAAGAAGGTAATTCCAAGGAGAGTGGGATATTTTCCTCCCTCCCATATACCAACATAAAAGGTGAACTTCCAATCGACATTTTAGGTGTGATTCGATCCACCCATAAGGCAGTCTTAAGTTGTGTATGTTAGGTCCTTTTGTTAGCTTCCATCATTCGTTTGATGATCCTTATGAGATTCTTGTTACTAGATTCAGCCAACCCATTTCCTTATGGATAGTAATTGGATGAATTCTTGAGATAGACCCCATTCTTAACCACCCACTCACTCAAATTTAACCCAAGGAAGGCCATTGCATTATCGGAGATAATGGTAAATGGAACTCTGAACCTTGTCATTATATTTTCCAAGAAATCAAGGACTACCTTTTCGTTACTTTCCTTTAAAGCCACCGCCTTTTTCCATCGAGTGAAATAATTTGTCATAGTAAGAACCCATTTGTGTCCATCACTAGAAGGAGGGTTGATCATCTGATAAAATCTAACCCCCATTGAATGAAAGGTTGATCAACTTGAATGTGGTGCGGGGGAGAGCTATCATTTTTTAGCTTTCCTATTAACAAGGTGCATTCTTTACATTTCCTCACCTAGAGATGGGCATATTTGAACAAATTTGGCCAATAGTAACCTACTTACATAATCTTGGTAGTAGTTTTCATGTAGAGTAATGCCCTTGAGAAAAACCATCGTGGAATTCTTCCATAATTTTACTTACTTTCTCCGGTTTGATAGAGTGCAGAAGAACACCATTCAAGTATTTTCGAAGAGAACATTGTTGATCGATACATATATAATGGAGTAAAGGTGAAAAGTACGTCTTTGGAATTTATCCATATTTAAAGGATATGTCCTTGAGAGGAGGAAATTTTGTATCTTTTTAACTAATCAACTTGACCATCACTTTCGTCGGCGTTTAGGAGCGTAACATTTTCCACATCCTTGATCTCCATGCCTACATCCAACTACTGACATAACCCTCTTCCCCTAACATTTTTAGTGACTTTAATGTGTATGTCATACTCCATTACTTTCATGATCCACCCTGCACACTTCTTAGTCATTTATTTGTTTAACAAAAATCCTTGACACCGCTAGGATGAGAGACCATCAAGTGAACTTTTTTGTTGGATAACATGTGCCTAAACTTCTTTAGAGCTCAATGAATGTAAAGACATATTTCTCAATGAAGGAATATTTGATCTCGTATTCTTTGAGAGATTGAATGAAGAAGGAAATTGGTTGTTCCATCATATTGTCATTTTGTTGGGTGAGAATCCCCAAAATACTTTCCTGACCTACGAAAGCATAGAGAATGAAATATTTGTCAAACCTAGGGTTTACCAGTGTGGGAGCTTGGGAAATGGCCATTTTGATAGCCTCAAAACTCTCCCTCCCATCTTTCATCCATGAGAATGGAATGTTCTTTTTCAGCATGGCTATGAGTGGTTTAGCCAATGTTGTAAATTGAGGAATGAATCTCCACATGAAATTTATGGTTCCCAGGAAACTCTGGAGACCTTTCTTATGACTTGGAAGAGATAAGGACATAATGGAATGAATCCTGGCTAGGTCAATAGATAGTCCTTCCGCTGAAACAACATGTCCCAATCAATTTTCCTTCTTGAACTATAAAAATGCACTTCTTAGGATTCAATGAGACCCCAAATTCTCTACATCTTTGAAAAAAATTTCTTAGATGTGTGATATGATCCTCAACATGCTTGGAATACATAGTTATATCATCAAGGTAAACTAAGATGATATCATTGATTAGTCCTTTGAATTCCATGTCCATGGCTCTTTGGAAAGTATCCCCTACATTGGACAACCCAAATGGCATTTTTTGTAAGCATACGTGCCCCACTTAGTAGTGAAAGTTGTTTTGAATTGATCATATTCTTGGACCAAAATCTAATTATATCCCAAATATCCATCAAGCAAAGAAACCTTTGATCCCCTACCACTATTTGGATGATTTTCTCCATTGATGGAAGAGGGTAGTGATCTTTCAATGAGGCATGATTTAAATCCCTAAAGTCCACGCACAACCAAATCTCTTTGTTCTTCTTCCTCACAGGCACTAGATTGGCTACCCATGAGGAATGCTTGATGGGAAAAATTATGTATGCCTCAATAAGCTTGGTTATCTCCTTCCTCATTAGCGGCTCAATTTTAGGATTAATTGGCCTCTATTTTTGATGAACTAGCTTAGAATTTGGATCTAGTTCAATGGTGTGTTGAGCTAGGATGGGATCAAAACCACACAGATATTTATAGCTCCATGTGAAAATATCATGATATTATTGACATAGTTCAATGAAATATTTCTTCTCTTGAGCATTGCATACCTTACCAATTTTTAAAAATTTTTCACTTGCCACCTCGACTTCTTCAAAATCCTCTTCCTTGACCACCATATTCATGCTCTGTCATTTTTCCTGATCATCTAAATTAAAGATGGATTCAAGTGTAACCAGGCATTTTGGTAGCTTGTTTCCTTTCAACTATATAATTTGATCACCATAGGAGTTTTGAATTTTATCTTGGTGTTTGGAAGTGAACTCTACTTCTTATGTAGGAAGAGGACAATCTGTTGGTCACTATCGAACACCTGTCAGCTACTTATGTTATCCGGTACTACGGGATGGACCACCATTTTGACCATCTGCCCTTCTTTCATAATGTCCACAGGTATATCATACTACGAGCCAATAGTAGCAATCATAGCAAGTCAGGCCGGCATCTTGATTTTGCTTTCTGGGAACTACATGAATTCCAAAAGCTTTGAAATATTCTATCAAATCCCAAACCCAATTCTTATACGATCTCAATACATCATTTTTGATGCATTGCAAGCTATTACCTGATGCACAACCAATTCACTATCACCAAAGACCGTCAAGACTTTGATTCCTCTCTTTTGAGCTAATTGAATTCCTTATATGAGGGCCTCATATTTAGCAACATTATTAGTACAACTAAACTGCAACCGAAAAGATGAGAAATATTTATCTCCCTCTAGAGAAATTAACATAACACCAACACCAGATCCATTCTTACTTCTTGAGCCATCGAAGAATAATTTCCATAGTCCTTCCAAACCACTTGGTGTTTTGACAAGTTGTGGTATGATTGTATCTTCTTCATTAATACAATAGGTACCCAATCTTGTTTCTTCTAAAAGTAGCAAACCAACTTCTTCTTTTGCTAACATCATCGCATAGGGATCATACTGATGATCTCCACTTACTTCATATAGCACAGTATCAAGGAATTCTTTAATAAGAGTAGTCAGTTCATGATCAACATCTTCCTCTTCTAGATCTTTGATGGTGTAATTACCATTTATAGGACTAGTAGTGTAGGTTTCTACATGATTATGGAAGATTGGTTATGCCCTTATAGTCAATTTGGTTCCGTATCGAGTCTTGAGAATCATATGTGACTAATTAGCTGATAGATAACCACCCATTTTGGAAGTGAAATCTCATGATAGGAAGATGACGAAGAGAGGAGGAAGATCAATGATTGATATGTCTTGGGTGAATGAAAAACTTGGGCATGCATGGATGGTAAGTTCAAGTATTTTGATAACTCCAACCATTTAGAATGCAGTACCATCTAACTATAAAAATCCTTTTGAGATTAGAGTATATGGGATTCCCAACACATCTATAATTTTCTTGGGCATCACGGAACTACTGGCTCCGAATCGATCATACAATTGTGCACCAAATGATCATTGATGATTAGAGAGATATAGAATGGTGGTGGTTTGTTGGCCTTAGAAATCACTTTTGTTTCTAGTTGACACATGTTGGTTGCTATTGTTGCTTCATGACTTGATGATCTATCGGTAGTACTAAAATTGTTCAAAGCCTCCCGTAGTAAGTTCCTTTGAGAAGGAATTGAGAGTGCATCCCACATCATGATGCTAAAATTGGTCTTCTTCATTTTCTCCACAATACTTGAATGGAATTTCCCCAACTTTTCTAATACCTTTTTGGGTGTTAGAGTCTTCTTTTGGGAAATTCCTATTGGGCATTGTGATACTTGAAGTTCCATCTTTCTTTGTAGACTGATCTACGAGATACTTCTGGTGATTTATTTCATGTACCTTTATTAATTGATACTTGTGCTTGAGGCTATGAAATAGATGCCTAATCAGCTTTGGAAGTTTGAGGTTCCATTGCTCTCTTCTTGGAACGAGTGTTTATCACCACGATGAGAGGAATTTGTATTCAATCTACAAAAATCTTCCTCTTGTCAGTTTAGCAAAGTGGTTTCCTAAGGTGCTTGTGGTTGATATGTTGTTTCTTGTGTAGATGTGTTATCTGTTAGCTTAGAAGGGGTAGATGCACTTTGAACCATAAGGGCCTAGCCAAGAACTCCATTGGGACAAAGATTTTGATTGTGGGGTTGAGAAAAGGATAACAACATTCATAATCATGAACGAGGCTATTATGGACTGGTAATATGGCTCTGGATGAGTTGTAAGCAAAAGGGTTCTAGAATTTCAAAGGCCTAACATTTGTAACTTGATTTGTATCTTGATTTTGAGGCTGATTGTTCCCTTGAAAGGGAGGATGGATAACATGATATTGCTAATTTTGTGGTTGGTATGGACGATTATATTGAAATTGTTTCCTCTTGAGTGCAACAAGATTGTTTCCAAAAGTTTGCAGCAGTGACTTAACTTCAAATAGACCATTTGAAGAGGAATAGGTAGATTTATTTGGTTGATTAGAGGTTGATGGAATAGGAACCATGATAGGCTGATTATTCGTAAGGTCTAGAAATAACAACATTAATGGTTGTGGAGCTATCTTTCTAGCCTGAATCAAGGAATTTTCCACCCTTATGGCCACATCATAGGCATCAGGCAATGTATCTCCTCCCATGGACTAGCTCATAACCACTACATCGTTATTAAAGGCTCACAAATAGTACAAGAATGCATTATGTGAAGAAGACTTTATGAGTGTTAGAATCCTATTCCAAGTTGTGTGGAATCAGAAGTTGAAATCACTCATGTATTCTTGGGGATCTCTCTTCATGGTAGTGATTTGTTCCAAAAGTGACAAGTTATCACTCTTGTCTTCAAACTATTTACAAAGTTTTTCTCCTAACTTGTCCCAAGTGGTTATAATGCCAACACTTAACCCTGGGACCATTGAAGTGATTTTCCCTTGAAAGAAGTGGCTAGAAGTCTAACAACAACATTATCCTCTATGATGTTATGTATGGCACAAATTTTGGCTATGTAAAGAATGTGTTCAACTAGAGTGACGTGAGTTTCCCATGTATAAAATGGTAAACTTTTGAGTTCCGCAACAAGTATAAGATCACTTTGAGCCAATAGAAGAGGGCTTCTTGGATTGAATGGGGGAAAAAAATATTTCATGCCATAGCAGCAAGAGGTAGATTGTTCTTTGGTAGAGTGAACCTTCGATATAAAGGATTCGAATGACCCCTACAGGTAGAGTATGTAATCGGTGATGTTGAAATGCCTCTTTTCCTTCTCTTTGGAGGAGACAAAGAAATTTTGATATGCTGATAATTTCCTTTCTTTGAAGAGGCTCTTGTCTGAATTCTTTGCATAAGTTAACACACTAAGATTTGGAATCTAGAGATATAGAGTCGCTAGGTACTTTGACTTGTGCAAGTGAGAAGATAAGTACCAACTCTGTCCCACCCAGGTGCCAAAAAAACTATTGTCGCCAAATTACTTCACCCCACGAATGGCCACACTATAAGCAGGTCATTTGGTGTGATTGGGACACATGGGATCACCTCTCAAGCTGTGGGAATTGGCTCAAGGTGAACCTCCAGAGAAGGCCAACTTCCTCTTCCTAAACTAAGTGTTTTACTACTTCTAGTTTCATAAAATGACTATCTAGTCCTATACTAACATTTTCACAAGTTTAAGGGAAAGAGTTTTGCAAAAAGGAAACTATACTAGGAATGGTGATGCACCACATAAAGGTGTATTTTAAGCTCAGGAAGGGTTAATGTGAGTATGATGCTTGCACCATTAATCACCTTCACCTATTATAACCTACAAAGAATATAGAATACAAAAACCGAAGCATACATTCATTTGTTAAAACTTGAATCATACAGAATAGAGAGACCAAATTTGATTGATCACATAGTTAACTAACCACAAGGATAAAACACATGCACATGTCAAACATTCATTTCACTGATTATGGCTAACAATAATATAACTTTTAATAACATAAGGAAAACACTCTTTCCACAATTGACATAAAAGATGGTTATATCACTTTTCCATAACATGAAACAAGATAATCTAAAATAAAGGCAAGCTAATCATATATACTAAGGAATCATACATTCACAAAGCATATACCAATCAACCATTTAGCACAATAAATCAGGTTCTTCAAGGAAAGATATCGCTCTGAATATAATTAAAAGGTTTTAAATATCTGAAGCACTCTTCCAAGCTTGAAGAGAAACTTCACCAAAAAAATGATCTCCCAAATGACTCCATACACCTAACTATTTATAAGTTCTTTAGGTTGAGCCATTACAGTGGGCCTTCAACTAAAATTTTACTAAAAATAGAAATGTCATTAATTCAAGGGAACATGCTCCCATGAAAATACAATTTTTTTACAAGGATTTGAATCAGTCAACCCTATAACTTTGGCCAATCTAGAGCTTGGATCTATCCTTTCATGGCTTCTCGCTTCTTCCCCTGTTCTACAATACCTTCTCCCTCCACAAGTTTATATTTGAGGAAGAAGCTGAGAAGCCATGAAAGGATAGATCCAAGCTCTGATTAGTCAATCAATATACACTGTAAGGCTGGAGATGAGGAAACGCTTGATGATTCCCTAAATTTCTTCATCTCCTGGCCCACAGCTATATTGATTCACTACATATAATACCTTGATTTCTCTTGTGATCTTGGTTGGAATTCTTCTAATTTTACTCACAACTTTCTTTAGTCTTCTTGTGAAATTTTGGCATAAAACCAATCTATCAATGGATTCACTGTTGAAATTTTTGGTAACCTCATCATCATACTTCACCAAATATTTGAAATTTTCCTTGATTTGATCTTTTGGGAGAGCATCAATGTTTTCATTGAAGAACTTATAATTAACATTATTGAATTATTCTGATATATCATTTAAGGAATCCATAATTTCCACTCATTTATCATCCAACTTCTTGATTAAATCCTACAACACCTAACATCGAATTCCATGGCCTTTTGATATCCAAACAACTTTGAAGCATCATCGATTACGTCCTCATGAATGAGTAGATATGGATCTTCTTCTCTAATCTCACTCCATGTTGTCAAATTCAAATTCAAATTATTATTATATTTGGAAAATGCCTCATCCATTTTGCAAATAACATCTTTTTCAACCTGTAAATCATTATATATTTCAAGAGCCTCTTTAATTAAAGGATTATCTTCTTGCAATATATGTTCCATCCATCCATTTACCGATCTCCCTTTCTGCCTATCTTTTCAATCTCATGATAAGGAATGTTGTCAATGGTAGATGAAATTATCATAGTTGTAGTAGTTGATATTTTAGTAGATGGAGTTGGTTGTGTTACTTTTTGTAGTAATATAGTGAGTTGCTCGACCTTGGCTTTAAACTCATCTTTAGAAGCTTTGTCCTTATCATATTTCTCCATCATATTTCCAAGATCAGTGTGTACATATTATTTATCTCCTTCATGAGTGGATTTTCCCAGTGAAAATATAGAAATATGATAATCCACAACTGTAATTGTTTCCTTAGTTTTTCCCTCAATGGGAGTGGAAACCTCTACAACTCTTTCTCCAGATGGATTCACTATCAGGATAGAAACAATCTTCAACCTCTTGGCCTATCTCATCGAGTGTATGTTCCAATATACTGAAATCTATGACATCCCCTAGAGGCACTTTCTTCTTTTTCTTTGGATTTTGCCAAAACAACCATTCTGGAATGGTTGATGTTGATGAGGATAGAATAGTAGATTCAAGTACCTAAAACATTAGTCACAACAAGAGTACCAACAACATTAGTTGGTATTTGAATGGTAGTGGTAGTAATGGATGGGGTGGATGTGAGGATGGCCATAGGATTTGATACAATGATGTTAGGGGATGAGATGGAAGGAAATGGAAGTGTTAGGGGAAGTGAAGTAGAAATGGGTGACCCAATAGTTTCTCTAGTTGAGAGAACTAGAAGGGATGAGAATAATTGGGCCATAGAAGGAGATGGGAAAGAATAAATGATCATAGAAGTTGAAGGAACTGATGTAGGAAGTGAAAATGGAAGAGAAAAAGGAAATGATGGGTCTTGTGGGACACTTGGAGAATCACTGACTTTAACTATTTCTGTCATAGGTGCTATAGGAGGTATGACTTTGGGAACAAGATCCTTGGAGAGAGATGAGCTCCCAATCCAATTATTATGGTAGTCCAGTGGTTGTCAAACCAAATCTAGTAGAACCCATTTGTTGGTGGGACATCTTGGAAGCTTGTTGGTAGCACCTACGAAGAGGAATCCAAATTTAAGTAAATGTGGGGAAATTAAGGTAGATAGCTTCCCACTCACATACTTAAATGCTTCATCATAAATCCTCCTATTATACAATTCCTTATCAAAATGGTAGAGAATAACAGTAAAGAAGGCATCATTGATCCTACGGAAGTGCCTGCTTCCCTTGTCCAGTGTGAACTGAGGATAGAAATAATAGATTTGAGAGGTTCTTCAAATACCCTTAGTATTCAACCTGGGAAGTCTCCCATAACAGTTGTGGCATAAACCAACAAGGATTTCATATATAAACTCTTTGAAGAATGCACTCTACTCAACTGATAGCAAATGGAGCTATTGATATGCTCCCCCCATTTGATAAATTCCTTATTATTCTTGATGGTAGTGATATATAAGAACATCCACTCCTAAAATTACTTCACGGAGGGAATAATTGAGAATATGTTTAGTAGCACAATAATGTCACTGACCTCCTGAATGAAGTTTGACCGATACATGGTCTTTGGCAACACTCTTGGCCAGATAGGTTTTCAACATGACCCTCGTGCAAAACTCCACTTATTTGTCCCAATGTTCCATCGCTAACTCTGGTGAAATTATGGCATAATATTTGACATCACAGAGTTTGAGAAAATCCTCAAAAAAATCTAGATCCAAATGGATTACTATCTTGCCATTGGCATCCTTAACTTCCATGTATTCTTCATCAAAGTGGGTTATGGTAGCTAGAATGAACTCTGGGAAATGCATGGATGAGGGAAAACTCAGTAGCAAGAGCAATTCCATTGTCATATATGGCCTGCATCTAGGATTTCTTATTTGGGGCCTTCACCCTTTCCCAAAAATCTGGAAAATCAATTTGTTCAAGATCGGTGTCTCCTATGTTCCCTAGGTCGGAATATAAACAAGAGTAAGGATCAACCTCGAGGAACGAATATTTCATTTTTTCCTTTCCCTTAGATGTAGAAGTAGACATCAAATTCTAAGTTCTGAAATGCCAAAGAAGAGAAGTCGAAAACCCAAAAATCTCCAACCTTTGAAAACCTGAAAATTAGAAACCCAAAGTGGAGAATTCTGAAAACTTAAAGTGGAAACCTATAAAAACCCGAATTGGAGAAGTCCAAAATGACAGGTTCAAAAACCCGAATTGGAAACCTCTAAAAACCTGAAGTGAAAACCTTTGAAATGGAGAATTCCGAAATCCTGAAAAAGAGAACTCCAAAGTAGGGACTTCCAAAATCTGAAAAGAGAACTTTGAAGTCTGAATGGCATAATTCCCAAAAATGAGAAGCGTCGAATAACTAAAGCTCCAAATTCTGAAAAGAGAGTTCTCTAAAAATTCCAATCTTTGAATTCTATAAAATAAGAGGTGCTTTGAGAGGGTGAATTGGAGAACTCAAGAGGATCTTTACAAACTTTGAATGCCTGTAGAAACTCAAATCGTGGAAACATGGTAGGCAATGAGTTTTTCATTTCCCAAGGTATGCAGAGGAGGAACAAAAGAAAAAAAAACAAGGAGAAAACAAAACAAAAGATCTTAAACCAAAAATAAAATGACCAAAATAAAAATACCTTGAGAATGATGTCAAAAATTACAACATACGGTAAAATTGGATCGTCGAGCAAAGTTTCAGTGAAAATGACAGTCTAATGCAATTTTAAATAGAAAAAACCTAATATTAATGGTGAAATTCCAATCCATACAGAAGTAGGTAAGAATTAAATGCACAGAGATCCCCAAAGTCTAAAACCCAAAAGTCCGAATTCTGAAATTTCATAAATTTGGGGTTTCATATTTTGGAGACTAGGGGATGAAAATCATGGAATGGCATGGAAGATTTTCAAAACCCGAATGCTCGAAAGTCCAAAAATTTCAACTTTTAAACTTTGGACATCCGAAAGTAATTAACTCGAAAATGATCAGGAGAGTTCTGAATCCAAAAGTCTAAAAGTCTAAAATTTTATACTTTTGGACTTCAAAAGTCTAAAAGAAACTTTCCAAAAAATGTGACCTAGAGTTTCGAAAGTCGAAAGCCCAAAAGTTTAAAATTTTAGACTTTCGAGGTTTCAGACTTTGGAACTCTAAAGGGAATTTTCTAAAAATCGTGACCTAGAGTTTTGAAATCTGAAAGCCCGAAAGTCCAAAATTTCAGAATTTTGGGGTTTCAGACTTCGGAACTTGAAAACACAATTTCAAATTCAAGCCAATCAAACAAAGAAAGGGAAAATCTCCGAAGTCCAAAGTCTGAATTTTCTGACTTCGGGATTTGGAGAATTTTCAAGATGCAGATCTATTTCATGTGAATATTTTTTTTCAAATTTTGTCTGATAGATTTCAAAGTCTGCTTCTCAAGGTAGCTTAAATCGGTAACAATTACTTCCTTCAAAATTTTCTATAATGCTTTCATAGCTTGAGTCTCATACATATTGTATGTTGTGGTAAGAATCGGATCTCCATCCTCGGATGGGAAGGTGTGAATGTTGTTGATAAAAATTAAATTAATGATTATTCAATACATCAATGGAGTGAGAAGTAAAAATATTTTTGAGGACTTAGTTATTATAGTGTCCTTGATATTGTTCCATTAGAACAAATCATAATTGATTTTCCCTTATTTTTATTTTTTGTGCATGGATTTCTTACCAAGTGTAACACTCATTAAAACAACCCATTTGAGACCCAAGAACAACCTAGGATTAGTTAGGAAAACTATGGAATAATTTTTTTTTATTAAAAGAATCTTCAACCATGTTACAAGACAACAATTGTCACTAATAGGTTTTGGAACAATTATAATTTACATTAATATAATTTTATTTTATTAATAATTAATAGGGGTCATTAGGTTCAAAATTTAGGGTTAGAAGTATCAATTAGGTTCGGAGGAAAATTTCTCACCATGCCCACTCTCTAACAGGCTTAAAGTTTCAACTTGATTTTCTCATACTTAATGCATTCAAAATTTCCCTAAATCAATCCCATTGGATAGGAAATTTCCTCACCTTTGAATTGAAATAAATAATTCCTCCCAACTCCTCATATTTTTCAAGTTATGGGTCGAGGGGCCTTGGGTGAAAATTTTCCCCAAGGCGGGCTGCTTGGCCTAGGGAGAAAATTTGCCCAAAGGGCGGGTTGGCGGGCAGCGGGAGACATTGGGAAAATTTTTACCATGCGGGAAAAAATCACATTTTTTCCTATGCTCCCACAGTTTGAAAGTCCACAAGGGACATGTGGCACTACCTAAGGCAAGCGTGGGAAGAGCTAGGAAATGTGGGGAGGTGAGACAGATTTTCAAATTCTCTCGTGTGGGGAGAAAAGTTGACTTTGCACCCATGCTCCCACGAGACCACAAAGGACATGTGGCATCTCCTAATCCAACTTGGGAAAGGTGAGGCGATGGGGAGAAAATTGACTTAACAACTCAAAGGGCTAAGAGGATACGAGAGACCCACACCTCCACCAACACCTCGTGATGCTTGTGGCAACCCTTGATTGGTTACGAGGATGATGAAACACAGAGAAAACCTGGAAAAATTTCAAAAAATTTTCTAAGATGTGAAGGAAAAAAGGAACCCATTCCTTTGCCGATGCCTCGTGATGCCATGTGGCATCACCTGATTGGTTGCATGGCAGTGGGGAAAATTTGGAAAATTTTCCCAAAATTTTCTGAAAATGCTAAGTAAAAGGGGATCCGTCCCACCGTTAGCACCTCATGGTGCCACATGGCAGCCTCTAATTGGCTCGGGTCGGTGGGGGCGGTGGAGAAAATTTTGAAAATTTTCCCAAAAATTTTCCTAAGTGCTTAAGGGAAAAATTCGGGCCGCGGGCCTGCCAAGGAAATTTTCCCAAAATTTTAACACCAAGTGAAGAAAAAAATTCAGAAGGCCATAAATTTTTCTAGAGAGCTCGATTTTGGGAAAATGAGGAATTTTTAGAAATATATCGACGTACTCTTTTCACCAAGATCATTAATTTTAGATTTTGATAAATTTTAAGGGGTCAATTTTAAGAAAACGACCTGCAGGCTTTCACAAAGGCAAACTGGTAAGTTTTAACATGTTAGATCTATTCATTTGATCTTCTTCCTCTCTCAACATGTCAAATAGACATGGGGGATTGTTCTTAGATGAATTTAGGATAGATTTCAAGGGTTAATTTTTTTGATTGAGGCTTAATTCGAAATTTCCAACATTTGATAGAAAAATGACTGCAAAATGACAGTAAAACGGTTCCAGCCGATTTTACTAAGTTTTCTAAGAAATTTTCTTGAGTATTAATGTCCAGATGAATTCTTTTAGAGCCTACCACTTCAATTTAATTATTTAATTTGTTATTTTATTGTTGCAGGTTTGAACTGTGTGTTTTTGGTTTAATTAATTACCAGTTTTAAAATTACAAATAACAGGGATCAAATCTTGATGGGTCTATTTGCCATTTCTTCTTCTAAGTATTAAAATTCATTCCAATTCCAATCTAACACATTTTAGTTGATTCAAAACAAACCATTCAAGACCAAAATGCAATTCTGATTTCCAATTTTACACATTTCCAAAAGACAAAATACTATATTTTTCTCACACGCATTTCTTCCTTTCAAATAGAGATTCCAATACATTGAAATGATTAGATTCAATACTAAAATGAAATTTGAGAAAATCATTACATTCATTTGTTGGTTCCAATAGACAACTTTACAACTTCTTTCTTTTATTCCTTCCAAAAATCATTTATTGACACAGGGTAGAATAATACATTTTCTTTTCACGTGTTGCACATTTCCACTTTCAAAATAGGGACTTCCTAGTGCATGATAAACACAAATTTCCAATTGAATAATATCATATGAACAAGGTAAACACTTCCAATAATTCTAATGAAACTCATATAACCTCCTTTCCATTTGATTTCAAAGTATAGTATACAAAACAATATCATTCTTTCACATTCTTTCCAAAACAACATACAGAGTATAACTCTTTTACATTTCCAATTTCCACTTGTAGTTAGTACAACATCTTTCCATTACAAACATTTACAAGGTCATCCACTTCAAGTGGGAAAGGTTACAATGATATTTCATTTCACAAGGGACTATCAAACTGTCTTTTCTCAGCTCCAGAATAGCAACATGCATTCTTCTCTTTCTTCCAATTTTGATCACAACAAAGGTAGGGGAAAAGAAACACTCTCCACCCAACAGAACATCCAATGAAAGGAGAATCCATCCTTATTCATTATCCCCTGATCCCTGACCACAATGCAATAAAAGATGTGATTCAACTCGAAACAACAAGCTTCCACAAACACACATGCAGATTTTCACAATAAAAAAGTCCAAAATATAATGTACTTTTTACAGCTACAATAACACATGCCAAGAAATTATAAGGCTTCACAAAGTAAGCCAAAGGAGCAAGAAACTATGGTAGATGCTACTTATTCCTTCCAAAGGGGAAACGGGTATCACCACCGTTTTCAAACCGCCAATTATAGTGTATCAAAAAAACCCACGACATTCCTTATACCTCCCCAGTCACCGCTTATTCCTCACATTTCCTTATACCTCCCTATCCTCTTATGTCACCCCATAATGAGTAAAGAAATGCAAGCTATTTATTTGTAAGGTTGAACCCGAATCCCAACTCCCACCACACTTATACCTCCATAATAACACACTTATAGCTCTCGTAAAATGAACCCCATAGTATTCTCCTACACCATTCCTAGGCCATCTACCCAAATAGCCCACAAACATGATAAAACATTCACACAATAACATGTACATTCATAAAGAAAAAGAGTATTTCAAGATCCAATCTCTTACCTCTCCATGATGGAGTTGTCTAAGTTCTAAAACAGCAAGCTCTATCCCAATGCAATCAATCCAAATATCCAAGCACAAACATGTAACAATCATCCCAAAAGCTCCTCCAAGGCAAGAGCTCCAATCAACAAGAAAATTCACCCCAAGGAAGCATTCCAAAAGTTCAAAAAACCAAAACAAAGCAAAGAGTTCCAATTATATAAAAGAGGGAAGAGAATAGGATGAGGTGGATCCATGTAGGATGCCACATCACACATCCTCAATTCCAACACAAAAGTCAAATTCATTCTCCAATGCACAATAAAGATGTGGGTGAATAATATGACAATTTACTTACACTCTCCAAAAGCCCACACCCCATAAGGACTGAAATTAAATTATGTAAGAAAAGTGCAATTACAATATTCAACTTGACTTATAAAAATGCATTAAAAAGGGTCTAAAATTAACCCTCCAACCATAGGTAAGGTTGGTATGTAAATTTAAGAGGTATGGGACAAGTTTAACTTGTCCCACAAGCCTCCAAAATCAGCCTCCAAGGACAAATTTGGATTTCCAAGGAGGTGGAGTGTTTCATACTCCAAAATCTAACTTACACAACTCTTACACATACTTACACATCACTTACACATTCTTACACATTACTTACACATCACTTACCACATTTAATACAAGAGCCAACAACTTCTATAATTACTTTCTTATATCCCAAATTTGATTTATTTATTTATTTTAACAATATGATTACTCACATTAATTCTCCACAATTAAAAGAATAATGAAAGGGGTAAATGCATCACAAAATAAACACATGCAAACAATAATAAAAAAGAACCACATTAATAAAATACACATAATCCCTTGGTCACATTCAAAGGTAATCCCCCCCATGGGAATCCCTAACACTAACAAACACACACAAAAATAAAATTAGTTTTAATGGTGACCTTGTTGAATTCATCTAGAATTCCAATGTGGTCGGTCTCTAGTCCCCCAATGTTTTGTGTGATATTTTAACCTACAAAACACAAATACCTCCTTCAGCCTCATGGCCATATCAGAACATCCAAAGTAATATAATATAATTACCAAAATCATCTAGATATATGAATCACAACAACATCAAATCAATTTAACAAAATCATTATAGTTTTATCAACAACTATATCATCATCCAATAATTTTCCATTTCTAGGGCTACTCACAATATCCAAATATCACAAGTCTGAACAAAATCCATCATATAACCATGTCCAACAATATAACATCATCAACATATAAAGTGTCTCTAATAATCATCATGCATCATATAAGAATCAAAGTCAACAATAATCCATGATCAAATATCTAGCATCATACTATATCAAAACTATAATAATGTCCACAATATAGTAGACAGTGTCAACATCGGTATCAAAAGGTGTGAAAGGGAAGTAAGTACTACATTCCCCTCCTTAGACTCGACTTCCTCTTGGAAGTCACTAGAACAAATGTGGAAACTAAACTTGTAATAAAGTAGCATCCTCCCATGTAGCTGTAGTCTCATCATATCTATCCCATTACACCCAAACCTGATCAACCTCTCTACCTCGAAGGCCCAGGGTCCTATGATCTAGGATGTGAACGATATCTACCATCATTTGCCTCCGATCTTGCACCTGCGCAATGATGTCTAATCTAACACATGAAAAGGATATACAACATATCTCCTAAGAACTGAAACATGAAACATATCATGTTTGTGAGACAAGCTAGGTGGTAATGTTTGATAGTAGGCCAAGGGGCTAATACACTCCATGATCTCAAAAATACCCACGAATCAAGGTGCTAACTTAGCACATTTTCCATAATAGATAGGGCTATTATGTGGCATGACATGAAGTAACACCTTCATGCCCAAATCAAAATTATGGTCGGTCCTATGCTGATCCACATACTTCTTCTACATGTCTTGTGCCTCCTGTAGTCCTGTCTAATCAATACCACCTTCTGCTCCATGTCCTATAACAAAGTGGTTCCAAGAGAAACCCTCTCCTCTAGCCTATCCTAGTTAAGAGGTGTCTTGCACTCTCTACCATAAAAATCCCAAAAAGGAGCCATGCCTATAGAACTTTGAAAACTATTATTGCATGAAAACTCCACCAAGTACAGGTAATCCTTTCATCTAGACTGTTGATCCATCACATACATCTTAAGAATGTCCTCCAAAATATGATTCACCCGCTCAGTCTATCTATCTGTCTCAAAGTGATATGTTGTGCTGAAATTGATCTTCTTCCCAAGGGCATGCTACATGGTAGTCCAAAAATGGGAAGTGTACAAAGGATCATGGTCACTAATGATCTTCCGCAGAATCCCGTGTAACCTAACAATCTCATCCAAATATACCTGTGCCACTACTCTAGCTATATAAGTGGTCTTTACCAGAGAAAAGTGAGCCACTTTTGTCAATTTATCAACCGTGACCATGATGGCATCGTGGTGATATCTCAAAATCGGTAGCCCAATAATGAAGTCCATGGAAATGGTGTCCCATTTCCATTCCGATATAGCATGAGGGAAAATAAGGCCAGCTGGATGCTAATTCTCATCCTTAACTCTCTGGAACTCTAAACATCATGACATGAACTGGGCCATGTCTCTACGAAGTCCTCTCTAATGATATAACTGTCTCAAGGTGGCATGCATCTTCTTCACCCCAGGATGGGATGAATAGGGTGCACAATGTGCCTCTTCCAAGATGTCTGCCTTAATCCTCAATCTCTGTGAACATAAATCTAGCCTCGGCACCTAAGAAGACCATCTTCCTCTAAATAAAAACCATAAAACTTCCTTTGAGGGGTGTCGAGACTCAATCTCTCTTTGAAACTGCAATGTAGAAGTTATCAAGAGGAAGGCTGCTAAAGAATCCCGCTCCATAAATTTGTACTCACCGAGGTGGCCATAGCCACATGTCTCGCTTCTTTGAGAGTGTTTGCCCCCACATTCAGCTTCCCTTTCGCATGCTCTATCTCCATATCATACTCACAAAGCAACTCTATCTAATGCCACTGATGAGCATTGAGATTGGGCTGCGTGAAGAGGTGGTGAAGACTCAAGTGATTTTTCCTAAGTGTGAATCTCTGACCAAGAATAAAGTGTCTCCATCAAACTAAGGTATGCACAACTGCCACAAGTTCAAGATCATGAGTCAGATAATTAAGCTCATAATATTTGATTTTGCGAGAGTCAAAAGCCACTACTCTTCCCTCTTACATCAACACACCTCCAAGCCCTTCAAAAGAAGCATCCATATAAATGAAAAACTCACCTGGGATCTAGAACTATAAGAATAGGTGTTATAGTGAGACATTCCTTCGATGTACTAAATGCCTTCTCGCACCTATTCGAACAAAAAAACTTCTTCCCTTTCCTCTCGAAGGGAAGTGATGGGGTGTGAAATCCGAGAGAATTCCCTGAACAAATCTCTAGTAGTAACCTACTAATCCCATTAAAATATGCACCTCAATCACCATAGTGGGTGTTGGTCAATCCATAATAGCTCTAATCTTGGAAGGATCGATGGTGATACCTTTCCCGAAATGATATGACCCAAATATTGTACCTCCATCTGAAATAATTCTCACTTCTCTAAGTTCACGTAAATATTCTACTCTCAAAGATACAAAAGAACCTGGTGAAGGTGACCCTCATGCTCCTCACGCGTATGTGAGTAAATAAAAATGTCATCAAGGAAGATGAGTCTGAAGCAATCTAATAAGGTCCTAAATACACCATTCATCAAACTCATAAAAACTATGGGGCATTAGTCAAACCAAAAGGCACCACTGTGAACTCATAGTGGCCATATCTCGTATGGAAGGTAGTCTTATGAATGTCTACCTCCAAAATCCTCGATTGATGGTAACTTTGACTTAAAATCAATCTTAGAGAAAAAGTGGCTCCTTCATCCGATTAAATAAATCATCAATGCATGAAAGGGGATAACAATTCTTGATCATTACTTCGTTCAACCGGTGGTAATAAATACACAACCACAAGGATCCATTCTTCTTCTTCACAAAGATCAGTGAGTGCACCCCAGGGGATACACTAGGATGGATAAGGCCTTTCTCCAAAAGAACCTCAAGCTCTAACTTGAGCTCACGAGCTCTAGTGTGGTCATCCGATAAGGTGCTCATGAGATAGACTCTGATCCCAAAACTAGGTCTATATGAAAATAAATCTCACATGGGGGTGGTAACCCCAGTAGCTCCCTCGAAAAGACATCTACAAATTCTCTCAAAATGGGGTGATCGTCTAGCGATGGTCCACTAGACCCATCCTCTAATCTGTCACTAACTATAACAACATACATCTGTCAACCCCATCGTACACACCGATTAAGTTGCATAATAGAGATGGTGTGAATAGAAATGGGTCTCCTGACCACTAAAATCACTGAATCAACTCCTAAATCATTTACACAAGATATAACCTTGTGGTAGCAATCCACCTGTGCCTTGTGTGAATACAACCAATCCATACCCAAGATGACTCCATAAGAGCCCAAAGGAAGGATACGGAGATCTATGGTAGTGGTGAAAGGTCCCAAATCCACCACACACTCCTTAACTAAGGAGTCTACAGAGATTTTGGCTCCAGAAGCCATCTCAACATCCCAACTATGACCCTGCCTAACTACCACTAGCCTACATCACTCTATTAAAGATGGTGCAATGAAAGAATCAAAAGAACCATAATTAAACAAAATGGAGGTAAGAATACCACTAATGCTACATGTAGTCTCAATAATTGTACTATGATGCTCTGCCTGGTGGTTCTTGACCACTATGTACATCCTATGACTATGCCCCATATCACCAATAGTAGGCTCTAAGATCTGTGTCTTACCCTTGTTATTAGGGTTATGTGGGTAGTCTCTCCAAAAATGTCTAGTAACACCACAACCAAAACATCCATGATCCTCTCCCCTATGTAGTAGGTCTAGTCGGTACTGGAGATCATGGTGTGGATCTTGATGATCTAGCTATAGTTTGTTGAGGTCTTTCTTTGGAAATCTCATGCTGAGTGAGCTCTCTGGGCACCCTGTGTCCTGATGGGATCCCTAAGAGGGGGCCCCATACTCCGACCTCTCTATGCATCAAACCTCTAAGGAGGTCTATAAGGTGGGTGGGACTGCTACTACTTTGCTACTACTCATTTGGGGTCTAAAGATGACTGTGCTAAACCCTATCCACCATAAGGAAGGGGTACTGATCCCCTCAATCTTCTGTCCTGCATCTACTATATGTGACTCTAGACTCATTCTCTAGCCTGCTTGGGTCTTTCCTTGAGTCTCCTCTAATATAAATGCCTTCTCGATGGCCTCGGCTAATGTCTATGGACAATGGATCCACATTGCACTATAATATCTAGATTTAGGCCCCGATGAACTTCGTGGATCCGCACCTTCTCATCCCACATGTACTCAACATACTGGAGTAGATCCAGAGATCTACTCTCATATTCAAACCATTGTAAGATATGCTTGTCAGAGGTCATGAAACTCATCTATCCATTATTGTATGAACCTCTATGATAAATCTATGCTATGGAAATGCTCCTCAAAGAGCTCCTAGGTAACTATCTCAAAATCAACATGGAGCTTTTGTTCCTTTGTCCTCCACCAGACACCAGCTCTATCCCTTAGTAGATGGATCACAACATGAGCTTTCATGTTGCTAGAACAAGGATAGAGCTTGAAGCATCCACTCAAGCTCACCAACTAGGCCTCTTCCTAAAATCCACCTATGTCACCAAAATAATGTGATGGTCGAAGCTTCAAGATCTCCCTAATGTGATCTGCAACTGTGGTCTAATGGCCTCTAGGTCTCTCTGCATGCTCATCCCTAAGCCTAGGGCTCCGAGACCTCTCTCTATGCCCTAAAACTTGGTCACCATGTCCCCTCTGTGGTGACTCTACCCTAGCTAACTCTGCATGGGAGTTCTCTCCTCCATGCTCCTCATTGGGTCGAGGAGATACCTGACCCTCAATGGAAGGGACTCTATCATGTCTGGCTGCATGTCCTCCTACTGATCCTCCACGTAGAGTGACATTAACATCCTGAAGAGTCTGTAAAATCTAGGGTAGGATGGCTGCTACAACATGATCTAGTGGTGGTAATTCTGGGTCTATGTGAAAATTCTCCTCGTCTCATTTGCGCCTCCTGCATAGACTAAAGCGAGAGTTAGTTTATTTTTCTAAGTTTTATTCAATTCCCATGTTTACTAGAATATGTAATTTCTAAACTAAGTTGTTTTCTAGATTTAAAAGTGTGTTAGGTTTAAGTTTCATGTCTCTAGTTTTCTAGTGTGCCCAATGGTCCAAGATTTTGAACCACTTCTCTGATACCAAGTGTAACGCCCGTTAAAACAACCCACTTGAGACCCAAGAACAACCTAGGATTAGTTAGGAAAATTATGGAATAATTTTTTTATTATTAAAAGAATCTACAACCATGTTACAAGACAAAAATTGTCACTAATAGGTTCTAGAACAATTCTAATCTACTAGAATATACTTTTCTTTTATTAATAATTAATAGAGGTCATAAGGTCCAAAATTTAGGGTTAGAAGTTTCAATTAGGTTTAGAGGGAAAATTCCTCACCATACCCACTCTCTAATAGGATTAAAGTTTCAACTTGATTTTTCTCATACTTAACACATTCAAAATTTCTCTAAATCACTCCCATTGGATAGGAAATTTCCTCACCTTTCCATTTATATAAAGAAGTCCTCTTAACTCCTCATATTTTTCAAGTTATGGGCTGCGGGCCTTGGGGTGAAAATTTTCCCCAAGGGTGGGCCTGCGGGCCTAGGGGAGAAATTTTTCCCAAAGGGCGGGTTGCCCAAGCTGCGGGAGACCTTGGGAAAAATTTTACCATGCAGGGAAAAAATCACATTTTCACCGCGCTCCCATGGGTCCGCAAGTCCACAAGGGACACGTGGCACTCCTTAAGGCAACGTGGGGAAGAGCAAGGAATGACGGGGGCGATTGGAGACATTTTCAAATTCTCCTGCATGAGGAGAAAATTTGAATTTGCACCCACACTCCCGAGAGAGACCACAAAGGACACATGGCATCTCCTAAGCCAATGTGGGAAAGGAGGAGCAGCGGGGAGAAAATCGACTTAACGCCTCGAAGGGCTAAGAGGGTACAAAGACCTACGCCTCCGTCGGCACCTCATGATGCCATGTGACATCCCCTTATTGGTTGCAGGATGGTAGAACAGTAGAGAAAATTTGGGAATTTTTCTAAAAAAAATCTAACACATGAAGGAAAAGAAGGAACCCATTCCTCCACCAATGCCTCGTGATATCACCTGATTGGTTGCATGGGCCAGCGGGGAAAATTTTCCCAAATTTTTCTAAAAAATGCTAAGTAAAAAGGGGGATCCATCCCACCATTGGCACCTCAGGGTGCTACATCGAAGCCTCTGATTGGCTATGGGCCAACGGAGAAAATTTTGAAAATTTTCCCTAAAATTTTCCTAAGTGCTTAAGGGAAAAATTTAGGCTGTAGGCCTATCAAGGAAAATTTTCCCAAAATTTTAACGCCAAGTGAAGAAAAACTTCAAAAGGCCATAAATTTTGTTAGAGATATTAGTTTTGGGAAAATGAGGACTTTTTGGAAATCTCTCGATGTCCTCTTTACACTTAGATCATTAATTTTAGATTTTGATAAAGTTTAAGGGGTCAATTTTAAGAAAACGGCTTGCAAGCTTTCATAGTGCAAACTGGTAAATTTTAACTTGTTAGATCTGTTCAATTTGATCTTCTTCCTCTCTCAACATGTCAAATACACATGGGGGATTGTTCTTAGATGAATTTAGGATATATTTCAAGGGTTAATTTGTTTTATTGAGGCTTAATTTGAAATTTCCAACATTTGATAGAAAAATGACTGCAAAATGACAATAAAATGGTTCTATCCGATTTTACTAAGTTTTCTAAGGAATTTTCTTGAGTATTAATGTCCAGATGAATTATTTTAGAGCTTACCACTTCAATTTTATTATTTAATTTTTTATTTTATTGTTGCAGGTTTGAACTGTACGTTTTTGGTTTAATTAATTGCAGCTTTAAAATTATAATAATAGGGATCAAATCTTGATGGGTCTATTTACCATTACTTCTTCTAAGTATTAAAATTCATTCCAATTCAAATCTAACACATTTTAGTTGATTCAAAACAAACTATTAAATACCAAAATGAAATTCTGATTTCCAATTTTACACATTTCCAAAAGACAAAATACTGTATTTTTCTCACACGTATTTCTTCCTTTCAAACAGAGATTCCAATACATTGAAATGATCGATTCAATAATACAATGCAATTTGAGAAAATAATTACATTCATTTGTTGGTTCCAATAGACAACTTTACAACTTATTTCTTTTATTCCTTCCAAAATCATTTATTGACATAGGGTAGAATAATACATTTTCTTTTCACATGTTGCACATTTCCACTTTCAAAACAGGGACTTCCTAGTGCATGATAAACACAAATTTCCAATTGAAGAATATCATATGAACAAGGTAAACACTTCCAATAATTCCAATGAAACTCATACAACCTCCTTTCCATTTGATTTCAAAGTACAATATACAAAACAATATCATTCTTTCACATTCTTTCCAAAACAGCATACATAGTATAACTCTTTTACATTTCCAATTTCCACTTGCAGTCAGTACAACATCTTTCCATTACAAACATTTACAAGGTCATCCACTTCAAGTGGGAAAGGTTACAATGAGATTTCATTTCACAAGGGACTTTCAAATTGTCTTTTCTCGGTTAAGAACAACAACATGCGGTCTTCTCTTTCTTCCAATTTTGATCACAACATAGGTAGGGAAAGGCAACGCTCTCCACCCAACCAAGACATCCAATGAAAGGAGAATCAATCCTTATTCATTGGCCCCGAGCCCCAACCAAAATGTAGTAAAAGATGTGATTCAACTCATGGAAACAACAGCTTCCACAAACACACATGCATATTTTCACAATAAAACATAGTCTAAAATAGAATGCAGTTTTACACTTATAATAACACATGAAAAACAATACTAAGGCTTCACCAAGCAAGCCAAAGGAGCAAGAACTTATGGGGATGCTACTTATGCCTCCCAAAGGGGAAATGGGTATCACCACCTATTTTTAAACTACCAAATATAGTGTATCAAAAACCCTGACATTCCTTATACCTCCCCCAAGTACCCCTTATTCCTCACATTTCCTTATACCTCCCCATCCCTTATGGCACCCCATAATGAGTAAAGAAATGCAAGCTATTTCTTTGTAAGGTTGAATCCAAATCCCAACTCCCTCCACACTTATACCTCCCTAAAAATACACTTATACCTCCCACAAAATGAACCCCATAGTCTTCTCCTACACCATTCCTAGGCCATCTACCCAAACAACCCACAAACATGCTAAAACATTCACACAATAACATGTACATTCATAAAGAAAAGGAGTATTTCAAGATCCAAGATCTTACCTCTCCATGATGGAATTGTCTAAGTTCCAAAATAGAAAGCTCTATCCCAATGCAATCAATCCAAATAGCCAAGCACAAACATGTAACAATCTTCCCAAAAGCTCCTCCAAGGCAAGAGCTCTAATCAACAAGAAAATTCACCCCAAGGAAGCATTCCAAAAGTTCAACAACCCAAAACAAAGCAAAGAGTCCCAATTTTATAGAAGAGGGAAGAGAAGAGGATGATGTGGATCAATGTAGGATGCCACATCACACATCCTCAATTCCAACACAAAAGTCAAATTCATTCTCCAATGCACAATAAATAGGTGGGTGAATAATATGACAATTTACTTACACACTCCAAAAATCCCACACCCCATAAGGACTGAAATTAAATTATGTAAGAAAAGTGTAATTACAACATTCAACTTGACTTGTAAAATGCATTTAAAAAGGTCTAAATTTAACCCTCCAATCATAGGAAAGGTTGGTATGTAAAATTAAGAGGTATGGGACAAGTTTAACTTGTCCCAAAAGCCTCCAAAATCAGCCTCCAAGGACAAATTTAGATTTCCAAGGAGGTGGAGTGTTTCATACTCCAAAATCTGACTTACACAACTCATACACATTCTTACACATTACTTACACATCACTTACCACATTTAATACAAGAGCCAAAAACTTCTATAATTAATTTCTTATATCCCAAATTTGATTAATTTATTTATTTTAACAATATGATTACTAACATTAGTTCTCCACAATTAAAATAATAATGAAAGGGGTAAATGCATTACAATATAAACACATGAAAAAAATAATAAAAAGGAACCACATTAATAAAATACACATAACCCCTTGGTCACATTCAAAGGTAATCCACCCCATGGGAATCCCTAACACTAACAAACATACAAACAAAAACAAAGCTAGAATTCATGGTGACCTTGTTGAATTCATCTAGAATTCCAATGTGGTTGGTCTCAAATCACCCAATGTTTGTTGTGATATTTTAACTTAAAAAACACAAATACCTCCTTTGGCCTCATGGCCATATAAAAACATCCAAAGTAATATAATATAACTACCAAAGCATCTAGATATATGAATCAAAACAACATCAAAGCAATTTAACAAAATCAATATAGTTTTATCAACAACTATATCATCATCCAATAATTTTCCATTTCTAGGATACTCACAATATCTAAATATCACAAGTCCGACAACATCCATCATATAACCATGTCTAGCAGTATAACATCATCAACATATAAAGTGTCTCTAATAATCATCATGCATCATATAAGAATCAAAGTCAACAGTAATCCATGATCCAATATCTAACATCATACTAAATCAAAACTATAATAATGTCCGTAATATAGCCGATAATGTCTCAAGATTAAAAGGTGGGAAGTGGGCACTACACCATAACTAAGGTATATTTGTATTTATTCTTCCTCCTCCTCTGGGTCTAGTTCTTACTATGGTATTAGTTTCTTTCCCATGTTTTCGATGGTTTTCTTATTTCCAAATTCTATTACTTGGACCTTTATATTCTCACGACATTATCCAATTATCACACTTGTCTCAGTCTCTTCTGGATGATATGAAATTTCATCCACCTTTGGGGTTGAACTAGGTGTGGTTCTTGTTTCTTTTCCAGGATCACATTTTCATATCCTTGTCTCTTCTTCCATGCTTTCCTGGATGAAGGTTTTTGATGGGTACTTCAATAGGTACACTCTCTTGGTACAAATCTTCTATAGTATCTCGTGTTTTGAGTTTTCCTTGAATCCGTTGTTCTTTTCGTCCTATTCCCTTGTGGGCCCATGCCTTGGGTTTAGTATTCTTCATTTTGGAGGTTGGTTTTTCAATGCGCATCCCTCTTTTCTTTACTTATACATGATCTATACACTCTACATGCTCACATTCTCCTTAGAACTTTAGAGTCGGTATTATTATTTCTTCATCAATATTTTCATCTATTGTGTCATCCTTGTTAGCCTTTTTCTTCAAGAGTTGATAAAAGAAAAATTTCTACGCTTCATTCTTGACCACAATAGTGTCCCACTTGGTGAGTTGACATATATCTAATACCTCAGTCCATTCATGCATGGATCAATCAGGGGATTATACATTGTGTGCAGCTTATGAATTTCTTCATCCATTCTTTATGCATATAAAGTGAGCTTCTTTACCCCTTTGATCCATTTTATAGATCAAAAGAAGTAATACACTATGAAGGAATATGGTAGTTTGGAACATGGTGTCCAAGTCTCATCATAATTTTTAATCCTTTCCAATGAGTATTTTATGGAGACACAAAACTATGCCTCACTAGCCAATTCCTTAGGTAACTAGTGCATGATTATTTAGTTTTTCTCAAATACATTAGGCAAGTGTTTAAAATAAGTTGTAAACCTTTCCCTATATGCATTTTTTAGTGTGAGAGGTGTCATAAATTATTTATGCATCACCATCATAGATGGATACACTAAGGGATATATCCATGTTGGTTTATTTTCCTTCTCGGTATTCCTAGCTCCTCAAGACTATTAATAACAAAATTACGCACCATCGGTACCTAAATCCTTTTATTTATAGAGTGATTTCTACATATGTTACCATGATTTGTGTGATGCATTAAAAATAATTGAAAATGTTCCATGCATTACCTTATGTGCAATACACAAAATCCTCTTATTGACTTCTATCCACCTTTCTATCCTAACAAATTTAACATAAGTAGTCGAACAACGACTCTTGTTCCAGGTTTTAAAATTCATCTATGGACATAAATTTTCCTCCATGCTTATATTTTCAGAAGTATCAAATTTTTTCCATGGAGGCATCCTATTCTAATTATTACACTGAATTTTATCCATACTTATTAATCCAAGTCACCTTACGATCAAATGGCATGACAACTTTATGTGTCTTCTAACAAAATAAAAGTACTCTGTTAGGACTAGTGAGATAAGGTATTGGTACAACTCCAATGGCTTACCAAAGTAAGGAAACACAGGAAGTTATAGGACCCATATTTTCTCAAATGTATTTTTTATTCTATTATCATAAACATCATTACCTTGGTCATCCATCTATCTTATTGGGTGGACAATTTATTTTTCAATGATTCCATTCATCCTAGGCATAGATGATTGCGTTTTGATATCTTTATGAAGGTTACATGGTTGGTCCATTCTCTAATTCTTTCCATGTCCTATGGATATTACATTAGAACTCCATTCTCTAATTCTTTCAATATAAATATCTAAGTCCTTGTGGCCTTGGTTTTCTTAGGTCTCTTTCTTGCGGCCATATTGGTCTTATCCTTATGTAGAATTGAAGTACTTTCCCCTGCCTAAGATGTTGTATCCTTTATGAGGGTAACCTATTATTTGGTTTTATTTTCTTCCAATATTACCACATCCTATGTGTCACTTGAAGATTCGTAACTAAACATACTCATTGAATCGGTAACCATATGCTTGTTACCTTCTTATCATACTTTTCCTTCTTGTCATCCATATTTCCTACTCAAATGGAAACCACTCTAGTTTACCCTAGGGTGGTTGATTTCCCCAAAGTTCATTGTTTTCTCAAGGACTGATGACCCCCATGTTAATGGTGGTCAAGAAAATTATTATTTATTCCATGATAATACATCTCTTCTTCTTTGGTTATACTTTTTGGATTAAAGATTGAGGTAGTGTTAATGATGGTGTATTTTCTTGACAAGGTTGGGCGTTGAATCGTCTTAGAAACTTATTCTATAATTTTCACTGGAGATCTCATTTTTCACTATAAGGTAAAGAAATGTACACATTCTTATTTATACCCTTGTTATAATTAATAACTTATTATTCCATTTATCATTCAAATGCTTGAGCTGTTAACTCCTCTTAACTTACATTAATCCCCAATTGACAACTATCCCTTCCTCCCTTTTTCTCACTTTCTAACAAGTGACCATTAATTATGCATTATGAGTCCTTATTTGTAGCTATCTCCATCACAACCTAGATACATTAATGATATTTGTTATTAGTTCATGTTTCCTCCGATTATTTACTACCACTTTTCCCCACAATTCCATTTTAAGCTAACATCCTCTTGGAAGATTTTTCATTTCTCCATTCACCACTCTTCATCTCCATTCTATCTCATTTTAAAATATATTTCCTTCTTTCTCATGTGTTTTATTTATCTTTTACTATGCCCTCCCATTTTCATTGTGTGCTCAACATTACTTTATCATTATCCTTTATCAAATACTTGCCCCATCTAAAAATGTTACATAGTCCTCTCGTGCAAGATGAGTGTTTGAGCATATTATACATGGTCAGTGTAAATAACATATTGTGTAATAGTCCAATGCTTATTATAATACATAAATAAACCTAAGCTAGGAAAGGAAATAACAAGTAATCTAATGACATATGCATTATTCAATTCATGTCAAGATGTGATGTAGGATTATCTAATTCCAACATGTAATTTTGGTTTGCAATATCAATTTTTTTTTACAATGTGTTTGTAGGTTTAGGGGGTTATGTATAGTCATTTAGTGTTGTTAGACTTAGTCTTATCATTCAAAACTTTGAATTATGCATTTTTCCTCCAAAAGTGCAAATTTAAATTTTGAATGCCTTTTTAGGCTTGATTTAGGAGTTTTAATGTACTACTGTGGTTTATTCATTGATTTTCATCCATGTAAAAATACCTATAGAGGTTTAAGAGTCATCATTAATGTTTATGTGTTAGGGTCTTTGAGTTCTATCCCAAAATCCTAATGTTGTGTCAAGAGATAATCATGATACCAAGAGGTGTTAAGGGATTCCTTTAGTTGAAACTATTTTAGAAGGATATATATATATATATATATATATATATATATATATACATTGTTTATAACTAATTTATATTTAATTCATTTGAATGAAGAAGAGTAGAAGGGGCTCTAAGAATTTTTGAAGAAGAATTTTCTTGTTTGTAAACAAGGGTTTAGTTAGTTCTAAGATCGTTGTGTGTGTGTGTGTGTGTATTTATTATTCATGTAATTTAATGTCTTTAAATGAGAGAGATTTCAGGACTGGTAAGAACTTAACTCATTGTGTTGTTCACTTGAAAAGTAATTCTTGTTTTGGTAAGAGTCATTATTCTTTGTAAAAATGTGTCCCTTGATATGGTTCATGAAAGAGAAATATATCAAAGAGCAAGGTTTATTCAAGGAGAGAGTTAGTGAATGAGATTTGTGTTTAGATAAGATCATACTTATTCTATCTTCATAGAACTTCGCATGAGTAATATTTGAAGATTATTTGCATAGAAATCTGATTTGAAGCAAATTTGTGTGTAAGACTAACTCATTATTGGAGATGAAGATTGTTTGAAGACTCAAGACCATATAGGCTCAAGGAAGAAGGTAATTGATTGTTTGAGGATATGTGATAAGTTATTTGAAATACATTTAAGAATTTTAAAGGAAAAATTACCTCAATTTCTTTGTTTTGTATCCTTAAGATACTCTAACTTTGTTTTACAAGTCACAAAAGTAAGTAAAGACACCGAACTTGAGGATTGTGGACATAATCAAGAGCTAATGATAGATATAGGAATAAAAATAAGTGTTAACAGATCCACTATATAAGTTGTAATATTGGAAAGTGAGTGATTTTTGTTTGGTAAGTAGTTTATCCTACTCGGGTTAACTTAGAAACCCTCATAGGGTTTGTCGAATTAATGTAATTTTGAGACCATTCACGAGCATTTAGGGTCTAAAAATTAGTACAAACCATATTAAAAGAGTCCCAAAACAAATTCAAAAGGAATTAGGTCAAATGAATGTCACAGATTATTAAGAAAAGATAATAGTCTCCTTGGGAAAATTGTAGATGCACAAAGGAGACCTAATTAATCGAGATAGAGAGAGTTGAACCATTTGTTACTCAAGGAAGGTAGCTTGAAAAGTTCTACACAAGTAAATTGCCTAAATGGGTATCCCCAAAATTCTTTATTTTGTTAAATGAGCAATTGATACAAAATTTAGGGTTAAAAATAGTGTAGGCGGTGGCTACAAGGAGTTTTAACAAGTGAAGGAGGAGTGAGGTCAAAAAGGCACTTAGACAAGGAATTGAAAAAACAAAATTTTCCCACACCATAGGGAGCATAAAGGGTGCTTGAAAGTGGTTTTATTTTGTTTTGGAAGCATGCCGATTGTTCCTAACACAATTTCACTAGAGGTAAATCCTTAAGAAGCTTGTGACGAGGGCAATTTTGGAAGAAGATAAGAAAATTGAATGAATCATTTCGATGTTTTATTTGAATTATTTTAAGGTCTAGTGGCATGGTAAAATAATTGGGTAAGTGTCATAAGGTGATAAATCAAAAATTCCATGATTTAGGGGTTTTTGTACTTGAGAAAGTAACTATTTTGAAGGCTTAATGATTGTTTGGAGTTATTGTGATAATTTCAACCTTGTGTGTTAGGAATTTGGGACTGTGGAATAGTGTTATGATTCAATAACAAATAAAATCATGCACACATGATCTAAAAAATTCCCCAAAATCTACAAAAATGGAATTATAAACTAGAATAATCCAAATCAAGACAAAGTACACACACATAACACAACATGTATCGTGGTTCAGCGAATGTGGGCTACATCCACCAAAGATAGAGATCTTGTATATATAATACAACAAGAGTACAAACCAACTCTTCAATACAAGAGTATAATGCATCTCTCCAAGAGTATCTCCTGTCCTCCGATCTCTATGAGTGCACTACACCATTGTGCCTCTAAACACCACCAAAGATCTCACATTACTAGGAATTATCATCTCTCGAATCGCAACCAAGATCTTTGTGGATCTGTAACAAGACCTCTCACATGGGTCTACCATATGTGCAACTATAACTATGCACCAAGAAGTAAGTTTGTCTCTCCATCACTACATAACTTGTGTACACATGAAGACAACATCCTCTATAATATCTAGATCTACCTCGGACCAATAATACAATATGATCTCATAGATCTACAATACAAGAATAGATCTACATAGATCTATAATACAAGATCTCACAAACATGTGGATCTACAAGAAGAAAATATATATGCTTTGCATACTATGCAAGCCATTATAATGAGACAATAAATATACAAAGGAAATATAGTAGAAGATGTTACCCTCTTCTCGCCATTGATATGTACTTGTCATAGGTGTACCTATTATTTCATTATGTCTAGCTTCTCTCCATGGAAGATTTGTCTTCATGTAACCTATTCTTTCTTTCTCTTCTTCTTCATCCTCTCAATCTAGGAGAATTAAGGATCTAATTAAATCCTACTCTTAATTCACCTTCTAACCCTAGATTTCATGCTTATATAGTCATTTATAAACTTAGGGTGCTAAGCCATGCAATTGCAATCAATAGATCTTCTCAAATGCTAAAAATAGATCTAATTCCCATAAGTTAAATATAACATTTCATGCATAGGTAATTACCCCATGATGGCGGTTCATTTATCGACCGATGACGGTTCTTATGCTTGACTAACGCGCTTATAGTGTAACTAGCAAGGTGTATGTAACATTGCCATTTAAGACTATAAAACAAGGGATTTTTTTTTGAGTAATGATCTCTATTTTAAATATGTAATTTATAATACACATTCCATAACAATCATTCTTATAACAGATAACCATATACGGTCAGTAATGACTCGGTGAGCTACCGATCTATTCATGTTATAACATTAAGTATTGAATAATTTTTGTATACCACGTATATTTGGTTCTCTTACCTGCTCGGTATTGAGTGATTTGTCTAAGGAACCTAACTGAATATTTGTTACCAATATTCATTTGTATCATGATCCTTAGACTAAAGCGACATAGACAACGTAATCAACAAATTGTGATACTTTGGCCAAATATTTTTAACATACTATTCGTATTACTTATTCCTTGACGACATACTCGTCAATCCAGAATACGTCCTTCACCCCACTCTATTGTTATCTAGAATGTCCTTTACTGACTTTTTTCAGTCCACTTGCCTAAGGTTTAACCCTAGTTCAGGTTAACAACATAGGTTATGATAGGAAGAGGCTCACAAATACTTAGGGTATATTGGCATACTGGGTCAACCTAGGTCAACCTCGTGTGCCAAGGTACCTTGAGTTCTAGAGGGCTACTTCATATCCTAACAATGCTACTATCCATTCCTAGAGGAAAACTAAGTTCAATTCAAACAGTGTGTAGATCTTGATGATCAATGCGGAAGGGTGTTGCCACATGTCAACTGCATCGTTGTATCCTTGAGAAGATCCTAATCTTCTCGAAGGTAAATCTCTATAGTAGGCATGTGCCAACATCCTACAGAATAGCCTTGTTGAGATGTACATACCCCTAGGAGATTACTAATATTTAATTAAATTCGATAATTATAAGCAAATTTCAACAACCTAGTCATCATTCTAATCCAACTCTCCCTAAGTTCTTTTCCAAATCAGGTTCCATTAATCCTTGAAGAACTTCCTTTAACTTAAGATTGCTTTCGATGTTCGTTAATTTTGGCTTAACAAGCAGTTACCCAAAAATATAGGACAACAACCTCATAAGTTCCATTTAATGTGACTTAACCATTCAAGGAAGTGTAACAACCACCTAGGTTGTAACTTAATAGACTTTATTAAATGAATTCTAATGATTATAAATCATATCTCCCTTTTTGTTTACATTTTCATGAGAGAGGAAGAGTCTTCCTCTTCATGGTTAAGTTCTAGGGTTTAACACACCCTTTATGTCCTTTACAAATTCTATAGTTTTCATTGTATGTTCATTACACATCATCTTACTATATTGAATTGTTTATATAAGAACATTAAATTCTGCAACTTATCTAGCTGCATCTTAATTAGGGAAATTACTCTAATTCCCTTTATCCTATTTATCCAATAATCCTCATTTAATCATATAAATAATATGAAGAATATCAACAACAAACCTTCCTTAAAAAAATATATACTTTTCATTTTCAATACAACTCAAGAACGAATCAGAATTCTTCACAAGAATCAGACTTAAATCATCCAATGCATCATATAAGTTTTTGCCTTCTTTTATCACTTACAAATTTCTTTCTCGCAAAAATTGCTAGCACGGGTCAGTTCAATGAACTGAGCATGATAAGCACTAAGCCTTAAAACGAAGTGCATTCCACTAATTGTTCCAATAAAAACAACCTTGCTTTAATGAACAATTAGTATTTCATACACTAAGCATAAGTAATAACAATAAAAAAGGAAGAGCATCAATGAATCTGAATTCACTTCTAAAAGAAGAACAAAATATAATCTATAATATTTGTCTTACAAATTAAAGTATAATTGATCCTATCAATTATCTTTACCAAACAACAACATAACATCTCATTGTTTCCAATTCTACCAAAATAGAATACAACACTTATCTTTACTATAAGATACAAGAAGTGTTTACAGCATATTCTCATTAAGATGTTTCATCTAACTTTCAAGTAAAGAAGAAGAGAAACCATTTCCATCATGCCAAAGTTCATAACATTCGTAAAGTAGAAACAGTGAAAAACATGACTTAAATTGTTTCCTTTAAAGGACATCTACCATAAAATTCAACATTTTAAGGTATTCATCGAATAGTTTCACATAAAAGAAATCCAAGAAGCAATGTTGGATCAACAAATCAAACAACAAGTTTGCATTTCCTTTTCAACAACCCAGTCATCATTCTCCTTCTATTTCATTTCAGTTAAATGATAAATATGAGAATGTTAATCAAGTAACGAATAAATCTTTCCTAAAAGAATTATTAATGAAGGTTCCATACCATTGAACTTATTCCAACCGTATTAGAAAAGAAGCTTAGCGAAATGATCCTAACCAATATTCATTTCCTTCAACTTAATTAACAAAATCCCTTCTTCAATATATATATAGTTTAAGTTCATATAGGAGTTCCCAAAAGAAGAACAAGAACACCTTAAAGTAAGAAGGAATCTAATGAAACTTTTCTTTAAAAAAACTTCCCATTGTAAGCAAGAGATCCATTTCAAATAGGAACATTAAAATAATGAAGGTCATACACAGTCCATAGACACAAAAGAATCATAACTAATTCTTTTATGGGTTCTACATTCCTTCAGTGGACCTAACAAGAAGAGAAATCTGAGTAAGTACTAACACTCAGAATTACCCAAGAGTTCAATCAAAACAATATTATTTACCATACTTTTCAACGTATTACTTCAAGAGTAAAAAAAGAATGAATTCCCAATAAGAATGGTAAACTACAAAGATGATTCCAGTCAAAATCTCACAGAGTTTACCAAACAACTCATAAGACCATGTTTCCAGTTTTCTCCATGCACATGCATCTGTTTCTTTTTAAGAGTTCAGAGTTTTAAAATAATTCACTTTAGTAATAAACTCAATTTAAACGACAGGATCTAACAACATATTTAAAAGATACTTTCTACCCAAGACTTGAAATACAAATCTGAGCACCATGATGAGCATAAGTTCTCACCAAGATCAAAATCATTCAATTGATTTATAAAAAATTGGACAACTTATGTTCCCTTTTGGTTTATATCTTTAAACAAAGAAAACCAGAAAGAATCCCAACTGAACCGACACCTTGCTCAGGTTTCCAATTCCAACAATAAGAAACAATTTCCTTGAATCACTTTGCATCACATTACTCCATATTGAGTTAATATAACTTCCACATCATAATGCTAGATAGAGTGCAATGAATAAACTTTTAAACAGTTCAAATTAAGAATCAAGCTTCCATTTTCAATTAATCATCATATCAAACCCTGGTTACCAACTGAAACGGTTTGTAAGATCCTAAATAGAGTTCAGACTAAACACCACAAAATATGAAGGCCATGTTCTTAATGAACTCTTTCTAACATTTCAAATGGTCACAATAAAACACAAGCACCTAACCCTATGTGGACTATCAACAGTCCATATTATCCATAATAATACAACACAGTATCAAGCAGTGTGAGGGTTTCAACAATAGTCTAAGTTTTCACAAGATAAAATACAAGAACCAAGCCATATACGGATTTAACCACAGTCCCATCTATCTATGAAATAAAACACAAGCGCCATAGAACCAAGAATCTCCAACAACAGTTCTTACCTACCAAACAAGTTTCCAATAGAAAATTCGAGCTTGTATACAAGTTTCCATAAAAACATGAGTTCTTTACCAGCTCGAGATCACAAAACACATAAAACACTAATCTCAACAAACACAGGTGGAACTCAGAGTTTCCATAAAAACTCAGCTAGTAATTTATTGGCAATGAAAGTCATTGGAATCAAGACGAATAATTACCAAAATGGAAAATGCCAGGCAAAGTTACCAACTTCATTCTTGCATGCATAGTTCTTGTGTTTAAACAATACAACATAAGTTTCCTATAGAATCACATATACCATGGATTCGAAATCAAGAATGCAAGATTTACTAAACCCAACAACCAATTATCCAGATAGAGCATGCAATGCATAAAACTCAATAGAGCAGAGTTGTTTTAATGAAAACACTTAGAGGAAAGCAAGAGATTTTAACAGTTAGAGCCTATCATGCCTGATAGTGTCTCTATTAAATCGAAGAAGACCTCTAGCCAAGCTCACTACTTCCCCTCTTCTCCATAAAAGATCAAACAACCAAATTCCTTTTCTAGAATTCCTCTTATACATTCCACGAAATGAAAATAGATTCGAAACTTCAAAAATAGCCATGAAGTGCAGTTCAATCTGTTGGTTCGAAAAGCCAGAGAGCATGCAGAGTAAAAATTGGGAAACATGAAAAGTGAAACAACCCAAGAAAAATCCTCTTACATGCTTACCAAATCAGTTTGAGCACAAAAACCGAAAGTAATAAATTCCATTAATTCCAAATCTCCCACCTAATCTTCCTGCCACTGCCTGCCAAGTCTGGTGAATGCAAAGTCAAGAATAACATGCATTTCCATTTTAGTGACACTTCCACCTAAGCCTCCGCCAAGTCATCTAGCCCCTACCAAAAATGGCATTCTGTATGCATTTACCAACCTTATCAATAACATAAATGCCTTAGGAACCATCTCCCAAGTGCATGCGACCACTTAAGTCCCCATTCATATCCATTAGTTTAGGATAGATTAGATTGCTTAGGTTAGATCTTAGGTAGATTAAAATTTATACCTTAGGATATAACACTAACAACTAACCCCCATCATAGGCCTTAGAAAATAGGTTAGATTACAATATTACCTTGTAGTATTAGGATCTAGGTTAATTTTAATACCTAGTAACCTTTCAAATTTCATTTGCACTGAAGCTTAGGTTAGAATAAAAATTCTATCAAGTGATATAGTTTAGGTAGAAATATATTTTTTTCTTTACCTAGCTTAGGATCTCGTAGGTTAGTCCTATATAGGATCCTAGATCTCTCTATCTTGCCAGAACACGCTGCGCATTTCCATTTTCTTCAGCAATGACTGTCATGTGGTCGATCTCCAAAGTCCCAAGAAAAACAATCCACTAAATGGAAACATGTTCCCAAAAAAAATCAAAGAATTTGTAACTACAAAGTTCAGTCCAATGTGTATCTTAATCCATGGAATGTCAATTTACCATTCGTTCAACAGTGTAGATTTAAAACATTCCTTGGATCACTGAAATTGATCCAAGGATGAGTCAGATAAATAGGTAAGTTTACAACTTTTTAAACCAGATTGTAAATCACCTACAAGGAGTGAAAAATAAATGGATTCAGGAAAGCCATTCCAATTCAATCAAAGGATCTTAAGAGCAGAAAAGACTTATCCATATCAAGCATGATTTCCAATAATCAGAAGAACATATCCTTATAAGGAAAATCACATGTCAACACTTGAAATTCAAAGGAGGAAAATAACAACTGTTAAGGGTGTTACATACTTCCCTCCTAAAAGAATCATCGTCCCGATGATTATCTCTTTTAAAAATTTATATCAAGGACAAATCGATTCATTCACTTCTCTTATCCCGATTCAAATATTTCAAACCTTACAGCCTTCAAAATCAGCATTAAATAACTTTTATTCAAATCAAATCAATATCTACCCAAATTGGCTTACTAAATGTCATATACAGATAAAATCATAATTTTTTTAATCAATCAACAGATTCAATTCTGCTCAAATAGATATGGAAAAGTAGTTTTCATATCCTCTAGATTTTCCAAAGTTTCACTCTCTTCGCTAAACTAGTCCCACTTTGGACCCTACATTGATGTATTACTTGATTTCTTAAATGTAACTAGTGAGTTTCCAGCACTTGAATTGGTTTAACCATGATTATTCCTGGGTCTTGGACCTATAAGGAATTCTAATTTAACACATGTGATAAATCTAAAACATATTTCTTAAGAAAAGAAATATGAAAAACATCATGCATTCGTGAAAGAGAAAGTGGTAGTGCTAAACAATAAGCTACAAGGTTGATTACTTCAACTATTTGAAAAGGTCCCACATAACAAGGTGATAACTTGGTAGCCTTGCCAAAAGTTATAGAACTCTTTTTGGTTTTTAACCCAAAGGAAAACCTTCTCACCAAGTTCAAATTTCTGTCAACCCATTTTAAGTTAGCATAAATCTTTTGCCTATTTCTTTGCTTCTTTCAAGCATTCATGAATCATTTTAACTTCTTGTTCCATTTCCATGAGGATTTCAGGTCCAATTATCTCTCTATCCTCAATGTTATCCTAACTAATAGGGGTTCTACATTTCCTTCCATAAAGTACCTTGAAAGGTGTCATCTTAAGAGAAGTATGATATGTATTATTGCATGCAAATTCAGATTAATCAAGGTACTCCTCCCACTTATACTTTGATCCATACAATACATCCAAAATATATCTTCCAAAACCTGATTCACCCTTTCGGTCTCCCATCCATTCCTGGATGATACCTAGAACTAAAATTCAGTTTGGTTCAAGAGCTACATTAAGCATTTTCCAAAACTTTGACGTCATTTAGGGTCTCTATCGGATATGATTAATTCAGGACTCCATGTAATCTAAATATTTCATGTACAAATGTTTTAGCCAAAAATGAGAATCATCTCAGAGATTTCCAACAATAAAATGAGCTACTTTCATTAGTTTATCAACTACTACCAAGATAACATCATGTTTATTTCTTTACATATGTAATCCTTGTACAAAATTCATGCTTATTACCCGGCATTTGTACTACGGTATGTTATGAGGATATAATAAATTGGGTGGTGATCCAAAAATAATCGAGTTATTACTACCTGATCTTGGACCCTTGTAGGCTTTAATTATTTGCGACAATTTTCTCCTTTTAAGTAATCAATTTAAAAATTAATGCAAGACAATAAAGAAAATTACACAAAGATTGATTACGGAGTTCGGCAATTGCCTACGTCTCCGGGTTCGTGGTCGAACCGTTCCACTAGTCAAAACTTGTAAGTTACAATAGTACTTTCACAAGAAAACCTAATGGAATTTTACTTGCCTATCAATACACCAGTTCTTCAAAAAAATTTTATGACCAAATAATTGTTCTTCACCTTCCTGATGCACAATCTCCTTCGACTTCGATCGGCCTTCCCGATGCTATCAATGCGACACTAGCACTCCGGTCAACAATCCAAGATTTGCAAGTAATTAGTGTGGCTCAGTGGGCCTATTGGGTAGTTTATAATTTACTCCCAATCACAAATATTTTGTCTACTATTACCTAAAATAATAGGCCAATAAACAATATTTGTTGACACATCTCACAAATAAGCTTAAAAAATAATAAGCTTCTCTGACTAATGTGTCCACCTTTCCACACTCTAGTAATGAGCTTCTCTGTTGCGTCGGTGTGTGTTTACAATGCAAATGGATTCCCTATTTATACAATTTTAGGGCCCAAAAATAATGGAAAATCATTTATCCTAAGGCTATTTTAAACCTTAGTCCTTATAGAAATTGGGATAAAATTTCCAAATTGGCGGATTGCATATGAAATGGAATTAATACCCATTTTAGCCCATTTGCATTTGATAAGGGATAATATCCCAAATGAGTGGATTTTTTTGAATGAGGGGATTAATTCCCATTTTAGGCACTTAGGGCTAGTGGTTTATATCCCACATTTGGTGCCATTTCATTTGGGTAAGGTTTTAATAACCCTTACCCACTCCATCCTTCATGTGGAAACATCCACGCATGGCTTTAAGCCCCCAACAACCGCTTCACCACCTTCTCTCCTCCACATGGAAGATTCCACTACAACCACTTTACAAAGGGGCTTAGCATAATGTATGGTGGCTAAGTGGGTATTATGTGGTTTATACTAATGTTTGAACATTAATATATATATGCGTGGCATTTGGGAATAATGTATAGTGGACTTACCAAGTAAATAAAAATTCGACCCATACCATGGGTATCGAAAATAATTAACTTGATCATCATGTAGTCCACTTTTCATCTCCCGATAGGCAAATCAAGTGAATTCGATGAGTGGTGGCAAGCCACGTGGTGGCTTGTGGACCCACCACGTCGGCGATAATACCATAGTCCACACGGCGGCGGGCTCCTCCGTAACAAAATTTGAGCCTCTTGCTCCGATGCGCAGATTCCATTTCACGATTGTCAAAGACTGATGGATAAAACCCTTCAATTTTTCCAATGCCTTTTGCCACATGTCGTAGTGCAATTGGTCCAATATTGACTAGTTGACCATAGTTGACTTTCCTATTGACCGAACTTTCACCGAACATAACTAGAACTCCCAATGTCTGCTTTTCCGCATTCTCATAATCTTTGGAAATCTCTCAAGATGATCTTCTACAATGACACCATTTAGGGATGTTTAGGGAAATTTCAAAAATGATCCCCTGATTAGTGGGTGCATATGTTCTGCTTTTACATGTTGACATTCAAGACAATGAGTCACAAAATCAATAACATCCTTTTTCATTCCTTTCCAGAAATATTGTTGTTTTATATCAGCAAGCATTTTTGTAATGCCAGGGTGTCCAAAAAAAGGTGAATTGTGAAACTCAGCCAATAATTTCTTTCTCAAATCATTAAGCAAAGGTATGTATACTTTGTTTTCATATCGTAAGATTCCTTCATTATCAAAGTGAAAACATTTATACCTTTCATCTTTTGGATCTGCAACAAGCACTATTTTTACTTGCTAAAAGTAAGAATCAGATTCCATAACACTTCTTACTTCATCCTTAAACTGAGTTCTTAGTGTTATAAGAGTAGAAATGTGCTTCCTACGACTTAGAGCATCAGCCACTCTATTCTCTTTTCCTTTAATGTAACTTATGTCAAAATCATATTGAGACAAAAACTCTAGCCACCTTCACTATCTTGCATTTAGATTTGGTTGAGTGAAAATGTACTTCAGCCCAGGATGATCAGTTTTCAACTCAAATGGTTTACCAAGCAGATAATGCCTCCAAAATTGAAGTGCATGAACTATGACAACAAGCTCTAAATCATGTGGAGCATAATTCAACTCATGTAACTTAAGTTTTATACTTTCATAAGCTATGACATGATTGTTTTGTAACAAAATACCTCCAAGACCTTCCCTAGATGCATCCATTACAACAATAAAGTCTCCATTAGGATTAGGTATAGAAAAATACGTGTTGAAGTCAATTGAATTTTCAAATTTTTAAAAGTAGATTCACATTTATCATTCCAAACAAATTTCTTATCCTTTTTTTGTAATGAATTTATTGGTGTAGCCACCTTAGAAAAATCCTTAACAAATTTTCTATAATAACCTGCAAGGCCCATGAAGCTTTTAACTTCATGCACATTCTTTAGTGCGGCCACTCGGTTATAGCTACAATTTTAGAAGGATCTATAGCAATCACATTTTTACTTATAACATGACCCAAATAGTGAACTTCGGTGTCATAGAAATAACATTTGGACAATTTACCATATAACTGTTTCTTTCTCAAAATTTCCAAAACTATTTTTAAGTGTTCATGATGCTCCTCAACACTTTTAGAATATATGAGAATGTCATCCAAGAATACAAGCACAAACTTGTCCAAGTATTCTTGAAATATATTATTCATTAAGTTCATAAAATATGTAGGTTCATTAGTTAATCCAAAGGGTAAAACAATGAATTCATAATGTCCATACCTTGTTTTGAAAGCCATTTTATGAATGTCCTCATCCTTAATGTGTAATTGATGATATCCAGTTGAATATCTATCTTAGAATATACCGATGCTCCACGCATCTGATCAAATAGATCATCAATTCTAGGAAGTGGGTATCTATTCTTGATTTTTGCTTTGTTTAACATCCTGTAATCAATGTACAATCTAAGTGTTTCATCTTTCTTTTCACAAAGATCACCGGTGCTCCCAAGGTGAAACACTTGGTCTAATCAACCCCTTAGAAAAATTTCTTACTGAACCTTAAGCTCTACTAACTCTGTGGTAGTCATTCGATAAGGTGCTTTAGAAATAGGTTCAGTACCTGGTTTGATCTCAATTGTGAAGTCAAACTCCCTTTTGGGTGGTAATCCTGGTAATTCTTCCGGAAACACATCACTGTAGTTCTGTAACAACAAATAACGTTTCATGAAATCATTGTTTTCCTCTCAGATTCTAAATTTTTTACTACATATAAGATGTAACCCTTATTTTTGGCCTTTTAATGTTGCATAGATGAGAATTTCCTAACAGAAATTTCTCGTTTTACACCTTGAATCTCTGTTATTTTCTACAGATCATCTAAACAACTAATATGTCTTTCAGAACAATCTACCTTCGCTTTATTCCCTGCTAACCAATTTATACCTATGACTATATCATAAGATCCCAAAGATGCTACATAGAGATCAACTTTAGTGGAAAAGCTAGGTAAGTCAATGACTGCCCCAAAAAGACACATACTAACTATATGAACATAATTATTACCATAATGTACAGTCCATGATTTATCCATTTTTCAAGATTTTATTTTAAGTTTCAAATTAATTTTACTAGAAATAAAACATTTAGTAGCTCCCGTATTAAAAATAATAGTAACAGGTATGCCGAATAAGTTACCAGGAACTTCTATAGGTGTAACTTACTTTTCAACTTGCTTGTCAGCTACTGCAACATGTATCTTGTGTTGTTGATTATGATCATCCTTCTTCAAAGGACATTTATTCATGTAATGATCTTTTCGACAATTATAATAGCCTTCTACTGATCCCTTCTTAGACTCATAATTATTTCCAGTCTTAAATTTATCATTTTGACCTCCCTAGGACTTCCGTCCGTTATTATTATTCTTGGAAAAATTATTTTGTGTATTTCAAGCAAACTTATTCATTGCGGATTTTTATTATTATTAGCTGAAAACTTACTTTTATTACCAAACTTTTTCCATGGTCCTTTCTTAGGTGTAAGAGAAGGTGAAGAAGAGTTTGGAACTTTCTTCCATACTTCTTCCTTATGAGTAGAAATAGCCTTTAATTTCTATTCTTGCCTTATGGCTTTTTCAACAACCCCTTCCATAGTGGTTGGGCTATGAACATCAACTTCTCACCCAATGATGGGATTCAATCTCATAATGAATTTATGTATCCTGAAATTCTCATCAATTTGATACTGAGGTACATACTTGAGGAGTTTTGTAAACTGTTCCCAATACTTAGTTATAGTTAACTTCCCTTGAGCTAAGTTCTGAAATTCAGTCATTTTCTGATCATAATAAAGTTGTAGGCGATAACATTGCCTAAAGTAACTTTTAAATTGATCCCAAGTGACGTTAGTTTCATCAATATTTAACTCAGCCTTACGACTGTCCCACCATGAATATGCTTCATGGGAAAGTTGATATGCTCCCCAAATAGCTTTGGTTTCCTCTAAGAATTTCCTTCTTGAAAAATACTTCCCCATTTCGTTGAGACAATTCTCAACTCCATCTCCTAACATGATGCCATCAAACTTTGGTGGATAAGATGCTTGAAATATATTATTCATTAAGTTCATAAAATATGTAGGTTCATTAGTTAATCCAAAGGGTAAAACAATGAATTCATAATGTCCATACCTTGTTTTGAAAGCCATTTTATGAATGTCCTCATCCTTAATTTGTAATTGATGATATCCAGATTGAATATCTATCTTAGAATATACCGATGCTCCACGCATCTGATCAAATAGGTCATCAATTCTAGGAAGTGGGTATCTATTCTTGATTTTTGCTTTGTTTAACATCCTGTAATCAATGTACAATCTAAGTGTTCCATCTTTCTTTTTCACAAAGATCACCGGTGCTCCCCAATGTGAAACACTTGGTCTAATCAACCCCTTAAAAAAAATTTCTTACTGAACCTTAAGCTCTACTAACTCTGTGGTAGTCATTCGATAAGGTGCTTTAGAAATAGGTTCAGTACCTGGTTTGATCTCAATTGTGAAGTCAAACTCCCTTTTGGGTGGTAATCCTGGTAATTCTTCCAAAAACACATCACTGTAGTTCTGTAACAGTAGATAATGTTTCATGAAATCATTGTTTTCCTCTCGTAGATTCTAAAATTTTTACTACATATAAGGTACAACCCTTATTTTTGGCCTTTTAATGTTGCATAGATGACAATTTCCTAACAGAAATTTCTCTTTTTACACCTTGAATCTCTTTTATTTTCTACAGATCATCTAAACAACTAATATGTTTCTAACAATCTACCTTCGCTTTATGCCCCGCTAACCAATTTATGCCTATGACTATATCATAAGATCCCAAAGATGCTACATAGAGATCAACTTTAGTGGAAAAGCTAGGTAAGTCAATGACTGCCCCAAAAACACACATACTAACTATATGAACATAATTATTACCATAATGTACACCCATGATTTATCCATTTTTCAAGATTTTATTTTAAGTTTCAAAGTAATTTTACTAGAAATAAAACATTTAGTAGCTTCCGTATTAAAAATAATAGTAATAGTATGCCGAATAAGTTACCAGGAACTTCTATAGGTGTAACTTACTTTTCAACTTGCTTGTCACCTCGCTGCAACATGTATCTTGTGTTGCTTGATTACGATCATCCTTCTTCAAAGGACATTTATTCATGTAATGATCTTTTCGACAATTATAATAGCCTTCTACTGATCCTTCTTAGACTCATAATTATTTCCAGTCTTAAATTTATCATTTTGACCTCCCTATGACTTCCGTCCGTTATTATTATTCTTGGAAAAATTATTTTGTGTATTTCAAGAAAACTTATTCATTGCGGCTTTTTTATTATTATCAGCTAAAAACTTACTTTTATTACCAAACTTTTTCCATGGTCCTTTCTTAGGTGTAAGATAAGCTGAAGAAGAGTTTGGAACTTTCTTCCATACTTCTTCCTTATGAGCAGAAATAGCCTTTAATTTCTGTTCTTGCCTTATGGCTTTTTCAACAACCCCTTCCATAGTGGTTGGGCTGTGAACATCAACTTCTCACCCAATGATGGGATTCAATCCCATAATGAATTTATGTATCCCGAAATTCTCATCGGTTTGATACTGAGGTACATACTTGAGGAGTTTTGTAAAATGTTCCCAATACTTAGTTATAGTTAACTTTCCTTGAGCTAAGTTCTGAAATTCTGTCATTTTCTAATCATAATAAAGTTGTGGCGGACATAACGTTGCCTAAAGTAACTTTTAAATTGATCCCAAGTGACGTTAGTTTCATCAATATTTAACTCACCTTTACTATTTTCCCACCATGAATATGCTTCATGGGAAAGTTGATATGCTCCCAAATAGCTTTGGTTTCCTCTAAGAATTTCCTTACTTGAAAAATACTTCTCCATTTCGTTGAGACTATTCTCAACTCCATCTCCTAACATGATGCCATCAAACTTCGGTGGATAAGAATCTTGAAATATATTATTCATTAATTTCATAAAATATGTAGGTTCATTAGTTAATCCAAAGGGTAAAACAATGAATTCATAATGTCCATACCTTGTTTTGAAATCCATTTTATGAATGTCCTCATCCTTAATGTGTAATTGATGATATCTAGATTGAATATCTATCTTAGAATATACCGATGCTCCACGATCCGATCAAATAGGTCATCAATTTTAGGAAGTGGGTATCTATTCTTGATTGTTGCTTTGTTTAACATCCTGTAATCAATGCAAAATCTAAGTGTTTCATCTTTCTTTTTCACAAAGATCACTTGGTGCTCCCAAGGTAAAATACTTGGTCTAATCAACCCTTAGACAAAAGTTCTTACTCGAACCTTAAGCTCTACTAACTCTGTGCTAGTCATTCGATAAGGTGCTTTAGAAATAGGTTCAGATGACTGGTTTGATCTCAATCGTGAAGTCAAACTCCCTTTTGGTGGTAATCCTGGTAATTCTTCCGAAACACATCACCGTAGTTCCAGTAACAACAAATAACGTTTCATGAAATCATTTTTTTCCTCCGTAGATTCTAAATTTTTACTACATATAAGGTGTAACCCTTATTTTTGGCCTTTTAATGTTGCATAGATGACAATTTCCTAACAGAAATTTCTCGTTTACACCTTGAATCTCTGCTATTTTCTATAGATCATCTAAACAACTAATATGTCTTTCGTAACAATCTACCTTCGCTTTATGCCCCGCTAACCAATTTATGCCTATGACTATATCATAAGATCCCAAAGATGCTACATAGAGATCAACTTCAAAGTGGAAAATCTAGGTAAGTCAATGACTCGCCCCAAAAAGAAACATACTAGCTATATGAACATAATTATTACCATAATGTATACCCATGATTTATCCATTTTTCTAGCTTTTATTTTAAGTTTCAAAGCAAGTTTACTAGAAATAAAACATTTAGTAGCTTCCCTATTAAAATAATAGTAGCATGTATGCTTTGAATAACTTACCAGGAACTTCTATAGGTGTAACTTACTTTTCAACTTGCTTGTCAACTACTGCAACATGTATCTTGTGTTGCTGATTACGATCATCCTTCTTCAAAGGACATTGATTCATGTAATGATCTTTTCGACAATTATAATAGCCTTCTATTGATCCCTTCTTAGACTCATAATTATTTCAGTCTTAAATTTATCATTTTGACCTCCCTAGGACTTCCGTCCGTTATTATTATTCTTGGAAAAATTGTTTTTGTATTTCCAGCAAACTTATTCATTACGGATTTTTATTATTATCAGCAGAAAATTTACTTTTATTACCAAACTTTTTCCATGGTCCTTTCTTAGGTGTAAGATAAAGTGAAGAAGAGTTTGGAACTTTCTTCCATACTTCTTCCTTATGAGCGAGAAATAGCCTTTAATTTCTATTCTTGTCTTATGGCTTTTTCAACAACCCCTTCCATAGTGGTTGGGCTATGAACATCAACTTCTCACCCAATGATGGGATTCAATCCCATAATGAATTTATGTATTCTGAAATTCTCATCGCTTTGATCTTGAGGTACATACTTGAGGAGTTTTGTAAATCGCTTTCCCAATACTTAGTTATAGTTAACTTTCCTTGAGCTAAGTTCTGAAATTCCATCATTTTCTCGATCATAATAAAGTTGTGGCGCATAACGTTGCCTAAAGTAACTTTTAAATTGATCCCAAGTGACGTTAGTTTCATCAATATTTAACTCACTTTACGATTGTCCCAAAGATGAATATGCTTCATGGGAAAGTTGATATGCTCCCAAATAGCTTTGGTTTCCTCTAAGAATTTCCTTTCTTGAAAAATACTTCGCATTTCGTTGAGACAATTCTAAACTCCATCTCCTAACATGATGCCATCAAACTTCGGTGGATAAGATTGTTGAAATATATTACTCATTAAGTTCATAAAATATGTAGGTTCATTAGTTAATCCAAAGGGTAAAACAATGATTTCATAATGTCCATACCTTGTTTTGAAAGCCATTTTATGAATGTCTTCATCCTTAATGTGTAATTGATGATATCTAGATTGAATATCTATCTTAGAATATACCGATGCTCCACGCATCTGATCAAATAGGTCATCAATTTTAGGAAGTGGGTATCTATTCTTGATTTTTGCTTTGTTTAACATCCCGTAATCAATGTACAATCTAAGTGTTCCATCTTTCTTTTCACAAAGATCACCGGGTGCTCCCAAGGTGAAACACTTGGTCTAATCAACCCTTAGACAAAATTTATTACTAAACCTTAAGCTCTACTAACTCTATGGTAGTCATTCGATAAGGGGAATTAGGAATAGGTTCAAGACTGGTTTGATCTCAATCGTGAAGTCAAACTCCTTTTGGGTGGTAATCCGTAATTCTTCTCTCGAAACACATCACCGTAGTTCAGAACAACAAATAACGTTTCACGAAATCATTGTTTTCCTCTGTAGATTCTAAAATTTTTACTACATATAAGGTACAACCCTTATTTTTGGCCTTTTAAAGTTGCATAGCTGACAATTTCCTAACAGAAATTTCTCATTTTACACCTTGAATCTCTGCTATTTTCTACAGATCATCTAAACAACTAATATGTCTTTCGTAACAATCTACTTTCGCTTTATGCCCCATAACCAATTTATGCCTATGACTATATCATAAGATCCCAAAGATGCTACATAGAGATCAACTTTAGTGGAAAAGCTAGGTAAGTCAATGACTGCCCCAAAAAGACACATACTAACTATATGAACAGAATTATTACCATAATGTACAGTCCATGATTTATCCATTTTTCTAGCTTTTATTTTAAGTTTCAAAGCAAGTTTACTAGAAATAAAACATTTAGTAGCTTCCGTATTAAAAATAATAGTAACAGGTATGCCAAATAACTTACCAGGAACTTCTATAGGTGTAACTTACTTTTCAGCTTGCTTGTCACCTTCGCAACATGTATCTTGTGTTGCTTGATTACGATCAACCTTCTTCAAAGAACATTTATTCATGTAATGATCTTTTTGACAATTATAATAGCCTTCTACTGATCCTTCTTAGACTCATAATTATTTCCAATCTTAAATTTATCATTTTGACCTCCTAGAACTTATGTCCGTTATTATTATTCTTGGAAAAATTGTTTTGTGTATTTCAAGAAAACTTATTCATCATGCAGCTTTTTATTATTATCACCTGAAAACTTACTTTTATTACCAAAATTTTTCCATGGTCCTTTCTTAGGTGTAAGATAAAGTGAAGAAGAGTTTAAAACTTTCTTCCATACTTCTTCCTCATGAGCAGAAATAGCCTTTAATTTCTATTCTTGTCTTATGGCTTTTCAACAACCCCTTCCACAAAGGGTTGGGCTATGAACATCAACTTCTCACCCAATGATGGGATTCAATCCCATAATAAATTTATGTATCCTAAAATTCTCATTAGTTTGATACTTGAGGTACATACTTGTGGACTTTTGTAAACTGTTCCCAACACTTAGTTATAGTTAACTTTCCTTGAGCTAAGTTCTGAAATTCTCGTCATTTTCGATCATAATAAAGTTGTAAGGCATAACGCGTTGCCTAAAGTAACTTTAAAATTGATCCCAAGTGACGTTAGTTTCATCAATATTCAACTCAGCTTTACGATTGTCCCACCATGAATATGCTTCATGGGAAAGTTGATATGTTCCCCAAATAGCTTTGGTTTCCTTTAAGAATTTCCTTACTGAAAAATACTTATCCATTTCGTTGAGACAATTCTAAACTCCATCTCCTAACATGATGCCATCAAACTTCGGTGGATAAGATTCTTGAAATATATTATTCATTAAGTTCATAAAATATGTAGGTTCATTAGTTAATCCAAAGGGTAAAACAATGAATTCATAATGTCCATACCTTGTTTTGAAAGCCATTTTATGAATGTCTTCATCCTTAATGTGTAATTGATGATATCCAGATTGAATATCTATCTTAGAATATACCGATGCTCCACGCATCTAATCAAATAGGTCATCAATTCTAGGAAGTGGGTATCTATTCTTGATTGTTGCTTTGTTTAACATCCTGTAATCAATGCACAATCTAAGTGTTCCATCTTTCTTTTTCACAAAGATCACTGGTGCTCCCCAAGGTGAAACACTTGGTCTAATCAACCCCTTAGCCAAATGTTCTTACTGAACCTTAAGCTGTACTAACTCTATGGTAGTCATTCGATAAGGTGCTTTAGAAATAGGTTCAGTACCTGGTTTGATCTCAATCGTGAAGTGAAACTCCCTTTTGGGTGGTAATCCTGGTAATTCTTCCAGAAACACATCACTGTAGTTCTGTAACAACAAATAACGTTTCATGAAATCATTGTTTTCCTCTGTAGATTCTAAATTTTTTACTACATATAAGGTTCAACCCTTATTTTTGGCCTTTTAATGTTGCATAGATGAGAATTTCCTAACAGAAATTTCTCGGTTTACACCTCAATCTCTGCTATTTTCTACGATCATCTAAACAACTAATATGTCTTTCCGAACAATCTACCTTCGCTTTATGCCCCGCTAACCAATTTATGCCTATGACTATATCATAAGATCCCAAAGATACTACATAGAGATCAACTTCGGTGGAAAAGCTAGGTTAGTCAATGACTCGCCCCAAAAAGACACATACTAACTATATGAACATAATTATTACCATAATGTACACCCATGATTTATCCATTTTTCAAGATTTTATTTTAAGTTTCAAAGTAATTTTACTAGAAATAAAACATTTAGTAGCTTCCGTATTAAAAATAATAGTAATGTATGCCGAATAAGTTACCAGAACTTCTATAGGTGTAACTTACTTTTCAACTTGCTTGTCACCATCGCAACATGTATCTTGTATTGCTGATTACGATCGTCCTTCTTCAAAGGACATTTATTCATGTAATGATCTTTTAGACAATTATAATAGCCTTCTACTGATCCTTCTTAGACTCATAATTATTTCCAATCTTAAATTTATCATTTTGACCTCCCTAGGACTTTTGTCTGTTATTATTATTCTTGGAAAAATTGTTTTGTGTATTTCAAGAAAACTTATTCATTGCAGCTTTTTTATATTATCAGCTGAAAACTTACTTTTATTACCAAAATTTTTCCATGGTCCTTTCTTAGGTGTAAGAGAAGCTGAAGAAGAGTTTGGAACTTTCTTCCATACTTCTTCCTTATGAGCAGAAATAGCCTTTAATTTCTGTTCTTGTCTTATGGCTTTTTCAACAACCCCTTCCATAGTGGTTGGGCTATGAACATCAACCTCTCCCCCAATAATGGGATTCAATCCCATAATGAATTTATGTATCCTGAACTTCTCATCAGTTTGATACTGAGGTACATACTTGAGGAGTTTTGTAAACCTGTTCCCAATACTTAGTTATAGTTAACTTTCCTTGAGCTAAGTTCTGAAATTCCGTCATTTTCTGATCATAATAAAGTTGTGGTAGCCAACATTGCCTAAAGTAACTTTTAAATTGATCCCAAGTGACGTTAGTTTCATCAATATTTAACTCACCTTACGATTGTCCCACCATGAATATGCTTCATGGGAAAGTTGATATGCTCCCCAAATAGCTTTGGTTTCCTCTAAGAAGTTCCTTATTGCAAAGTACTTCTCCATTTCGTTGAGCCAATTCTCAACTCCATCTCCTAACATGGTGCCATCAAACTTTGGTGGACTTATCCTTTTTATATCATTGGTGAGTTCAGCTACCAACCTTGCCTTTTTATTTTCTAGCTAGACAGGCACATTAACATTGTTATTATCAACACCCAAATTGGGGTTGTCCTCAGGAGGTGGCTGATTGTTATTACCAGCTTCTTCTTCCTCCTCATTACCCATTACTTGTTGTTCAAGTACAGCCAAATGATCTCTTGTGTCCAACAGGAAGCAAGGATCTCATCAAGTTTTTGGGTTGTTGCTGCTCCTTCATTAGGTGGAGCGTTATTTGCAACATTTCCTCTTGTCCTAACCATTTTTTGTTACAAGAAAATTTAAGTTTTTATCAGATTATGGACACAATAGGTCCAAAAGCACAACCGACCTTCACTACGATACCAAGATGTAACATTCCCATTTTAAGACTTTAGAAAGAAGGGAATTTTTTTAGTAATGTTCTCTGTTCTAAATATGTAATTTAGAACACACATTCCATAAAAACCATTCTTATAACAGATAACCATATGCAATTGTAATGACTCGGTGAGCTACCGATCTATTCATTTCATGACTTGGTAAACTACCGATCTATTCATGTTTTAACATTAAGTATTGAATACTTTTTTGTATACTATGTATATTTGGTTCTCTTACCCTGTTTTGGGTATTGAGTGATCTATCTAAGGAACCTAACTAAATATTTGTTACCAATATTCATCTACATCATGATCCTTAGACTAGGTGACATAGGACAATGTAATCAAGACTTGTGATACTTTGGCCAAAGATTTTTAACATACTATTTATATTACTTATTCCTTGACGACATACTCATCAATCTGGAATACATCCTTCACCCCCACTCTATTGTTATCTAGAATGTCCTTTACTAACTTTTGTCAGTCCACTTGCCCAAGGTTTAACCCTAGTTCAGGTTAACAACATAGGTTATGATAGGAAGAGGCTCACAAAGACTTAGGGTATATTGGCATACTTGGGTCAACCTAGGTCAACCCCGTGTGCCAAGGTACCCTAAGTCCTAGAGGGATACTTCATATCCTAACTATGCTACTATCCATTCCTAGAGGAAAACTAAGTTCAATTCCAAAAGTGTGTAGATCTTGACGATCAATGCAGAAGGGTGTTGCCACATGTCAACTACATCGTTGTATCCTCGAGAAGATCCTAATCTTCTCAAAGGTATAGCCCTATAGTAGGCATGTGCCAACATCCTATAGAACAACCTCATCGAGATGTACATACCCCTAGGAGATTATTAATATTTAATTAAATTGGATAATTATAAGTAGATTTCAACAACCTAGTCATCATTCTTATCCAACTCTCCCTAAGTTATTTTCCAAATCAGGTTCCATTAATCCTTGAATAACTTCCTTTAACTTAAGATTGTTTTCGATGTTTTTTAATTTTGGCTTAACAAGTAATTACCCAAAAATATAGGACAACAACCTCATAAGTTCAATTTAATGCGACTTAACCATTCAAAGAAGTGTAACAACCACCTAGGTTGTAACTTAATAGACTTTATTAAACGAAGTCTAATGATTATAAATCATATCTCCTTTTTTGTTTAAATTTTCATGAGAGAGGAAGAGTCTTCCTCTTCATGGTTAAGTTCTAGGGTTTAACACACCCTTTATGTCCTTTACAAAATCTATATTTTTCATTGTATGTTCATTACACATCATCTTACTATATTGAATTGTTTATATAAGAACATTAAATTCTGCAACTTATCTAGCTGCATCTTAGTTAGGGAAATTACTCTAATTCCCTTTATCCTATTTATCCAAGAATCCTCATTTAATCATATAAATAATATGAAGAATATCAACAAGATAAGATTCCATTTCTCTTACAAAAGTACAAGATGATTTACACAACCAATGCAAGTAAATTCTCATCTTTCAATTCATTTTCAAAACTTATACATTTACAAGCTTATGCATTTTAGGCATACTACATAACAACAACCTTCCTTAAAAAAGAATATACTTTTCTTTTTCAATACAACTCAAGAACAAATTAGAATACTTCACAAGAATCAGACTTAAATCAGCCAATGCATCATATAAGTTTTTACCTTCTTTTATCACTTATGAAGTCCATCTGCAAAAATTGCTAGCACGGGTCAGTTCAATGAACTGAGCATGATAAGCACTAAGCCTTAAAACGAAGTGCATTCCAATATTTTTTCCAATAAAAACAACCTTGCTTTAATGAACAATTAGTATTTCATACACTAAGCATAAGTAGTAACGATAAAAAAGGAAGAGCATCAATGAATGCAATTCACTTCTAAAAGAAGAAAATAATATAATCTATAATATATGTCTTACAAAATTAAAGTATAATTGATCCTATCAATTATCTTTACCAAACAACAGAACATAACATCTCATTGTTTCCAATTCTACCAAAATAGAATACAACACTTATCTTTACTATAAGATACAAGAAGTGTTTACAACATATTCTCACTAGGATGTTTCATCTAACTTTCAAGTAAAGAAGAAGAGAAACCATTTCCATCATGCCAAAGTTCATAACATCCATAAAGTAGAAACATGTGCAAATCATGACTTAAATTGTTTCCTTTAAAGGACATCTACTTTAAAATTCAACATTTTAAGGTATTCATCAGAACATATTCACATAAAAGAAATCCAAGAAGGAATGGTGGATCAATAGTCAAACAACAAGTTTGCATTTCCTTTTCAACAACCCAGTCATCATTCTCCTTCTATTTCATTTCAGTCAAATGATAAATATGAGAATGTTAATCAAGTAACGAATAACTCTTTCCTAAAAGAATTATTAACAGAAGGTTCCTTACCTTTGCACTTATTCCAAATTTATTAGAAAAGAAGCTTAACAAATGATCCTAACCAATAATCATTTCCTTCAACTTAATTAACAAAATCCCTTCTTCAATATATATACAATTTAAGTTCATATAGGAGTTCCCAAAAGAAGAACAAGAACACCTTAAATTAAGAAGGAATCTAATGAAAATTTTCTTAAAAACAACTTCCCATTATAAGCAAGAGATCCATTTCAAATAGGAACATTAAAAAATGAAGGTCATACATAGTCCATAGACACAAAATAATCATAACTAATTCTTTTATGGGTTCTACATTCCTTCAAAGGGACCTAACAAGAAGATAAATCCGAGTAAGTACTAACGCTCAAAATTACCCAAAAGTTCAATCAAAACATTATTATTTACCATGTTTTTGAACATATTACTTCAAGACTAAAAAAGAATGAATTCCCAATAAGAATGGTAAACTACAAAGATGATTCCAGTCAAAATATCACAGAGTTTACCAAACAACTCATAAGACCATGTTTCCAGTTTTCTCCATGCACATGCATCTATTTCTTTTTAAGAGTTCAGATTTTTAAAATAATTCACTTCGATAATAAACTCAATTTAAAAAATAGGATCTAACAACATATTTAAAAGATACTTTCTACCCAAGACTCGAAATAAAAATCTAAGCACCATGATGAGCATAAGTTCTCACCAAGATCAAAATCATTCAATTGATTTGTAAACAATTTTGGGCAACTTATGTTCCCTTTTGGTTTATATCTTTAAACAAAGAAAACAAGAAAGAATCCCAACTGAACCGACACCTTTCTCAGGTTTCAGAATCTAACAATAAGAAACAATTTCCTTGAATCACTTTGCATCACATTACTCCATATTGAGTTAATATAACTTCTGCATCATAATGCTAGATAAAGTGCAATGAATAAACTTTTAAATAGTTCAAATTAAGAATCAAGCTTCATTTTTAATTAATCATCATATCAAACCTTGGTTACTAATCAAACAGATTGTAAGATCCTAAATAGAGTTCAAAATAAACACCACAAAATAGGAATGTTGTGTTCTTAATGAACTCTTTCTAACATTTCAAATGGTCACAATAAAACACAGGCACCTAACCCTATGCAAACTATCAACACTCCATATTATCCATAATAATAAAACACAGGTATCAAGCAGTGTGAGGGTTTGAACAAGAGTCTAAGTTTTTACAAGATAAAATACAAGAACCAAGCCATATATGGATTTAACCACAGTCCCATCTATCTATGAAATAAAACACAAGCACCATAGAACCAAGAATCTCCAACAATAGTTCTTACCTACCAAAACAAGTTTCCAATAGAAAATTCGAGCTTGTATATAAGTTTTCATGAAAACATGAGTTATTTACCAGCTCAAGATCACAAAACACATAAAACGCTAATATCAACAAACACAGGTGGAACTCAGAGTTTTCATAAAAAATCAGCTAGTAATTTATTGGCAACAAAATTCGCTTGGAATCAAGATGAATAATTATCAAAACGAAAAATGCCAGAAAAGTTACCAACTTCGTTATTGCATGCATGGTTCTTGTTTTTAAATAATACAACATAAGTTTCCTACAGAATCACATATACCATGGATTCAAAATCAAGAATGGAAGATTTACTAAACCTAGCAACCAATTATCCAGATAGAGCATGCAATGCATAAAACTCAACAGAGCAGAGTTGTTTTAATGAAAACACTTAGAGGAAAGCAAGAGATTTTAACAGTTAGAGCCTATCATGCTTGATAGTGTCTCTGTCAAATCAAAGAAGACCTCCAGCTGAGCTCACTACTTCCTCTCTTCTCCACAAAAGATCAAACAACCAAATTCCTTTTCCAGAATTCCTCTTATACATTCCACGAAATGAAAATAGATTTGAAACTTCAAAAATAGCCATGAAGTGTAGTTCAATCTGTTGGTTTGAAAAACTAGAGAGCATGCAGAGTAAAAATCAGGAAACATGCAAAGTGAAACAACCCAAGAAAAATCCGCTTGCATGCCTACCAAGACGGTTTGAGCACAAAAATGAAAGTAATAAATTCCATTAATTCCAAATCTCCCGCCTAATCTTCCTTGCCACCACCTACCAAGTCTGGTGAATGCCAAGTCAAGAATAACATGCATTTCCATTTTAGTGACACTTCCACCTAAGCCTCCACCAAGTCATCTAGCCCCTACCAAAACTAGCAGTCCGTATGCATTTACCAACCTTATCAATAACATAAATTCCTTAGGAACCATCACCCAAGTGCATGCGACCACTTAAGTCCCCATTCATATCCATTAGTTTAGGATAGATTAGATTGCTTAGGTTAGATCTTAGGTAGATTAAAATTTATACCTTAGGATATAACACTAACAACTAACCCCCACCATAGGCCTTAGCAAATAGGTTAGATTACAATATTACCTTGTAGTATTAGGATCTAGGTTAATTTTAATACCTAGTAACCTTTCAAATTTCATTTGCACCAAGCTTAGGTTAGAATCAAAATTCTATCAAGTGACATAGCTTAGGTAGAAATATATTTTTTTATTTACCTAGCTTAGGATCCCATAGGTTAGTCCTATATAGGATCCTGGATCTCTCTTATGTCGTGAATAGGTTGCATTTCCATTTTCGTTAGCAATGACCTACCATGGTCGATCTCCAAAGACCCAAGCAAAACAAACCACTAAATGGAAACACGTTCACAAAAAAATCAAAGAACTTGTAACTACAAAGTTCAGTCCAATGTGTATCTTAATCCATGGAATGTCAATTTACCATTCGTTCAACAGTGCAGATTTAAAACATTCCTTGGATCACTGAAATTGATCCAAGGATGAGTCAGATAAATAGGTAAGTTTACAACTTTATTTTAAACCAGATTGCAAATCACCTACAAGGAGTGAAAAATAAATGGATTCAGGAAAGCCATTCCAATTCAGTCAAAGGATCTTAAGAGCAGAAAAGACTTATCCATATCAAACATGATTTCCAATAATCGAACATATCCTTATAAGGAAATCACATGTCAACACTTGAAATGAAAAGGAGGAAAATAACAATTGTTAAGGGTGTTACAGTGTAAATCATGTTATTTGTGAAGCAATTCAACTCCACAATCCTAACATTGTGGATTAATTATCAATTAATATGATCCGCATCAAGATGGCTAAAAATATGGCTTCGATCTACTTGTATTGAAGTATCCTGGAAGTATCTTGTCACTCAAATTATCAACTTATATGACCCTATTGATAGTATATCTACTATTTCATATGGCCCTAGCCAATGAGTGTTTAGATTTCCTAGATGACACAAATTTAGATTCATAGAGTAGAAATTTAGTTCCTTCATGTAAGATGTTTATTTTAAGGTTGCGGTCATACCAATATTTTTGATGTACCTTCTCAAATTTTTATGACCAACACACTTGTAACCTTTTTGTCTAGCTATAATAGATTTTTATCCATTAATGTATCGAGTTAATGTCATCTATATCGAAACATGCACAATTAACAATCACATTTCTAGAAAATCAATTGGTAAAACAACTTCTTTCCCATAAACGAGAAGAAATGGAGTCACTTTATTAAAGCACTTGTATGTCATCCTATACGTGTAAATTACCGCAAATACCTTGTCATCCCAAATTTTTGTCGGTGTCAAAATATTTGTTAACGCATGGCTTGGTATCTTGTTGAATGCTTCCACTGTACCATTATCCCGTAGATGATATGGGGTCATCTTATGATGCATAACAATGAACTTTTACAATAGGATACAAATTGTGTCATTCAAGAAATGTTTTCATCTATCGCTAGTTATGCTCATGGGACAACCAAATTTGCTGATAATTTTCTCCCATATAAATCTTGTTGTGGTGGCTGTTGTGAAATATTTTGTGTGAGAAACTTTGGTCCATCGTGTGAGGTAACCAAGGGCTATGATAATATATCGTGTGCCCATTCTTCATGCGGCGGGATTGATGGGTTTGAAAAATCATTAACCCATTTTTCAAATGGATCTTGGGTGGTTATAGGGATTAAAGGCATATTTTGGAATCTTTCTAGTTTTCTAATTTGTTAGTATTGGTCATAAGATTTAACATATGATTTAGCATATTTAAACAAGCTTTTCCACCGAGCCTTACATTAAGAAAATTTCAAGTGGTAGCATGGCCTAAATAATGTCCAAACGCATTCCTTCATGCGGTTTAGTTAGAATATCACATCATTCATGATATAGAACACATAATTGTAGAATATTGTCACACCTCATTTTATAGAGTTGATGTTTAATTATATGATAGGAGTAACTTTGAAAACTAACTTCTTTCACTTTGATTGACATTGTAATTATCAAAGTGCTAACCCAATTTACAAGAAGTAAAGCACATATTACAATTCTATAAATTCACTCTAGATGGTAAGTAATTGAGCATCCTATATACCGTCTTCGATAGAGAATGCTACTTCACCGATATTAATTTGGGATAGATGGTCGGGTCTAACATTGTGTTTTCCTAGCTTGATGATCACCGAGAACTAAAATTCCTAGAATAGTATTATCCACTTGTGAATTCTCCCATGTAACATTGAATTATTGAAAAAATTCTTAAACACAATATGATTGGTAAAAAAATGGTGTTTCCAATAGGTAATGTCAAAATTGATGAAGTGCATAAACCATAGATAGTCCTTCACACTATACGGTAGTATAATTCCTCTCTACACGTGTTAATTTTTAACTTATAAAGTAGATTGGGTGATTGAGAGTTCCATCACCGGCTATGCCAATATTTCCCCAAAACGATTCCTAAAGAATCATCATGTACATGGAATTTTGTGTTCTAATCCAAGAATTTCAAGATAAGAACTTGGGTTAATATCTCTTTGAGTTATTCCAAAAAAATTGTTATTCAAGACCCCACTTAAGTTCTTGTCTTGGGGATCAACTTCTCTAATGGCATAACAATACATGAAAAGTATTTTATAAAGTTGCACTAATACCCAAAATGTCCCGAAAGGTATGAACCTCCCTCTACCTTTGTTAGTATGCGAGATTGATATTTATTGTAATTTTTTTGGGGTTTACCAAGATTCTATATTTACGAGATAATATTCCCTAGTAAAGAAAAAAAATAGGGTCATGAACACACACTTCTTCAAGTTTAAGGAAATTTTCAACTAATGAAAACACTCAAACATCAAATGAAAGTTATCACAATGATTCTTCTCGAGCTTGTAGACTGCTAGTTATATAGAAAGAATTAAATAAACTTAAGTGTGAAATATTCAAACATGGTGAAAATAATGCATAAGAAAATTGTGGGTGAATTATTTAACCCAAATGACATGATAGTGTAGGCATATGACTTTAGCTGGGTCACAAAAGTGGTTTTTGGTCTATCTTCCTCTCCAATTCTAACTTGGTGATAGAAAAATAATTTATTCATAAGGTATATATTTCCATGCCTACCAAATATTGTAGAATTTCCTATGTAAGTATATTTGGTAAGGGTTCAATTATACAAATAGAGTTGAAAGTGTGGAAATCCAAAAAAAATAAATAATGCGCCCATACTTCTTTATGTTGATCATCTTTAGGCTCACCCATTCAAATTATTCTATCGAGATGATTACTCCTGCGCAACCAACATGTTATTGAGTTCTTGTTTTACATTCATTTGTAGGTTGGGTTTCATCCTATACGGGTTTTTTTATACTTGGCATCCCCTCTACTAATTTTATTTTCATCCTTCCTAAGGATGGATTTAATCCCTTCAATTTGTGGTATCCTCAAGGAAATATGTTTTCATACTCATGAAACAACTCAACAATATCGGCAGCCTTTAGTTCACCCCAAAGAGTTACCAATGGTTTCCATCTTTAGTTTAATCTCACTACCAATATTAATCTATATGGATTTGAGTGGTTCATCCCATGGTTGAATCCATTGTTCCTTTTATCTACGAACCCTTGTAACCCATAAGAAACATTAAAATTCAAATGATACTTATTTTTATTTGTTAATGATATGGTAAAATACTTTCTTCTAATCCTTTTGTGCATAAATATTCCACTCCAATATTACTTATCCCATGCAATTGGATTATTTTTCTTCTATATTTCATAAAAATGTGTTAGCTAGCGTGAAATTTCATCCTTATATAACCCAAGATTTTTTTCTTCTATAGGAGTTTCATCTCCAAATATCATATCTTTGACATATTGAAGAGTGGGAGCCATCCATGGAACCGGTGACATGAAGGAAAAGGTATGGAAAAATAGTTTAACTATACCTTCACAAGAACACTATTCTCCCCGTAACTCACTACCGACATACCACACTTGTGCCCATACACAAAATGTATGGTATAATAGATGCGTCCACAATGCTTTACTTGACATGTGTAGTTGTCCATATCGTTATACATTTATGAATGCGTTCTTCCGGGCTAGTGACTCCACTATAGCTAGGATATATTTGTGTGTTATTTGCTCATTCCTATAGAGCTTTCATGTCCTATTTCACATTTTCCCATAATAGTACCGTTAGATGATGTGTTTCCTGCCACCTTGTTGTGGTTCTTTTTAATAAATAGTCTAAATAGCTTTAACCACACTTTGTCTCGTGTGTATATATGCTTCTATGTCCTTAAGAAAAGTATGGATATCTTCGCTTCGACTAAAGATTAGTGAGGGTTGAGTATTCTATGTACCGATTATTTGAACATTATTTTGAATTAACAAGGACACTTGGATAGTATTGTAGATTGTTGTGCATTGAATCATGTGACATTCTTGCCTTAGTAGTTCATATGACCCATGCATCCACTTATCATAGGAAAAGCTTGAAGTATCATAGATTAATAGATTGTCCCCCATTTTGACTCTCCCTCCATTGGTTCAAAATTTCCTATCCATGTATCTTGGATATTATATATATGTTCTAAATATTTATTATCTTATATGGTCTCCATATATGGTGTACTTTGTTTACACCCATGGGAAATATGATTGTAGACACAAAATCATGCACTTTATACATTATTTAGTCCCGTATCATATTACTATTTAGAATGTTTTTGAGTGAAGAAAGTACAAATTAACCCCTGTTTGTTGGTCATCTTACTTTTTTCCTTTCATCATTCATGTCTTCTTGCACTGCATTTCCAAATCAACTTTTTTCATTTTGCATTATTTTAGATTTGACTAGGGTTCCAAGGAAAGTAATGGGGTGCCCATGGGCAGCCTGGTCCCACTAGGAGTGTTCTCGAACCTTTTTGAACTTTCACGCCACTTTTTGGGATCTTTATAGCCATTTGAAATCTTTATCTTTTTTGTGGTTGGCCATTTTGGGGTTAATTACAAAATTAGATCAAGAGAACCCTATAAATATAAATTTATGAGACCATAATGAGGGACCAAGAACTAGTCACTACTATCATCCACCTAGAGTTGCATCCATTTGGAGATCATTTGCATCCATTAGCTCCATCATAAGGACAAGGCTAGTTCATCTGCATCACACAAGCATAGGGGGAGGGATTTTATTCTATTCTATGCACACATTCTATTACATTTTCTACATCTAGTTATTTCTCACTACTTCACAAAGTGTGACTGGAACAAGAGCACCTAGGGCACATGATGCACACACACACACACACACACACACACACACACACACACACACACTAGAACTACCTTTGGGTTCAAAAAATTAGTACAACGATGAGTTAGTAATCCTAAGTATTAAGGCATCTAAGGTCAAGTGTGAACCATCCATTTATATTATTATTTATTTTAGGGTTTTGATACTCCTCTTTGGTATTTTTCAGGTCTTGTATACATATGGTATTATTAGCGACACCTAAGGTGGTGCAAAAAATCTAATGCGACACATAGTGAGGGTTTTAGATCACCTACCGAGCATGTGAAACTCGGCCCATACCTTTTACATAGACCAAGGCACCCATTCTATAGATCAAAGTTCCCGTAGGCACCCCCGAATCCCTCTTCAAGCTCTCTAGTCCAACTAGACAACTCAGATCCATCATTTTTGGGACCTCTGCACTGTCGTTATGTCTTCCTATTCCTATATTCATTTTTGCAACATTGTCCAATGAGCTTCTCTAATAAGATGAGTTCATTCTAACTCTCTTAGTACTCTAGGGTTTAGCATTTTCATTTTCATATTTTTTTAGGTCAATTTCCATAGTCATTTGCTGCATTTACATGTTGTTCTAGATTAGATTAGCTACACATATATCCCATTTTAGCTAATCATTTTTGGTGAACCCAATGTGAACTACACACACACCAAAACTACATTTGGGCCCAAAATGTAGTGAAACAATTTGTTAGTAAGCCCAATATTTTGGAAGATGAGGTTAGTTTGACCCATTCATTTGCATACTTCCTTTTTAGGGTTTTTATACTCCTCTTTAGTCTTTTTCAAGTCTTCTATACGATTGGGATTATCAATGACACCTAGTGCAATGCGGTGAATCGATGCAACACGTAGTGAGGGTTTCAGACCACCTCTTGGGCCTATGAAAATCAGTTTCAAACATTTTTCAAAGACTAAGGAACCCATTCTATAGATAAAGCTCCTATAAGCACCCCAATCCCTCTCGAGGTGCTTCAGTTTGGCTAGGTAACTCATAGCCATCCTTTTCGAGACCTCTGTACATGATTGTTTTGGCTTCATGTTCCTCCAATAATTTTTACAAGGCAATCCAACGAGCTTCTATAATCAGTTGAGTTCATTATAACTCTCTTATTACTCTAAGGTTTAGCATTTTCATTTTCATAGTTTCTTGGGTCATTTTCCATAGTCATTTACTGTATTTATTTACTAGATTTACATGTCATTCTAGATCAAATTAACTACACACACACACACACACACACACACACACACACATATATATATCCCATTTTTAGTTAATCATTTGGGTGAACCCAACTCGATCATTCACACTTATAGGTTCTTCAATCATTGCTTGTCATCCTAGGGTTTGTTCATAATGAGTATCTCCATCAATGATTATTTTCTTAAAAATTCCTATTTACTACATACATTCCAACATTGTATTTCTACTACTCGCATTCATGTTGACATTCATCCAGACTCGGTTCATCAAGCATTTTCCGATTCATTCTCTTCACACATAGTATTCAAGTATAACCTTCCCGCTGATGTTAACACTTTTGATAATGACCTACCTCTACATATTATATGTCATATTTATAATGTAGTTGTTAAACACACATTGATTGATAATGGGTTTGACCTTAACTTGTGTCGGATGCCATGCCTTGAAGTTTCAGGTCATTCTACTCATGACATTAGCCCATCTAGTATTTCATTGTATGCTTATGATGGTTGTTTTCATCTATGTCTCAGTCACATTACATTTCCCATCACTTTTGGTCCCAAGAATGTCCAAACTATCTTTTTCGTTGTTGATTTCCCACTCTCCTACAATTGTATACTTGGTAGGCCATGGCTTCATGTCATGCAAGTTGTCACATTTACCATACATAATTATGTAAAATTATTACATAAAATCATTGAGTACACGTTTTTCATGACCAAGATCCATTTCAGTATTGTGACCGGGCTCCTAATACTATTCTTCCTGCTTCAACGCATGGATATTACAGGAGGAGTGCCAACCTACGAAAGAACCACCTTACTTACCACCATTAGATGGTACCATTTCCATGATGGATGTAGTTTCTTCTAGGCTAGATGCTACTACTACTGCTATGATTCCTTATCAGAGGCATGTCTAGTCTATGGATGTCACTCTATCACCTACACTTTCGCATGTACCACTTATATTAACACGTCCACCATTCACTTGCACACTCTTCATGAATGACTCATATTGGGAACATATTCCATTTGATCCTACATGCGATGACACTATATGCACACATGATGGTTTGGTTTGGATCAATTAGGTTTTGTTTTTTAGTATCTTTATCCTTTAACTCATGATTCTCATCTCTATTATGGTTTCACCACTCTTACTTTGTTGCTTATGGGTTGTGTTTCTTTAATCTTACTATATATCTATCAAACACTCCTTGTTCTTCACCAATTACATTAGGGAAATCATGGATTGATTATATTAGGAGCACTCTCGATACCGATCATATACACATCTCTTTCCCTATGCCTTTTGGATGTACCTTCATTTGTAATAGCTCTTTTCTAGGTTATACACAAAATATCATTCATCGGTATGTGCACAGATTGTCCACTTTACCCATTTACTAATGAGGAATATGCCATGGGTATGTAAAAATTACGCCTCAATGGATCATTATATGAGCAACTCCGACACTATTTCTTATCAAGTCACAAATTCTTATCCATTCGACTTTGATCTTGAAAGTGATGATCTTCTAGATGACATCACATGATTTGCATTCTTCATCCTCTATACTTGGGTGGCGTAACATCTTACACATTCCCCCATCACATTATCATTAATACATCTCTCATTTTTTTGCCCACACATACCTCATCTTAGCATCATCTCATCTTACATAGCCATACATACACTTTTACTTTGTCAATACACGATGACACGCTCTTGTGCTTTGGTTCACAATTAAATGTTGAGGGATTACTATAGACACCAAACCTCAAATTTTACATCTTGCATCATAAATTATACATTTATTCCATACCTTTTCAATATTTTCATATCCATACATCATACATTGTACTCATATTCATCATACATGTGTCATGCTTTACGTCTAACATTACATGCTACTCGTATACACATCACCTAGTGCAAATTTTACACTACTATAATATCTATGAATTTTTGTATTGAATCCTATCCATTACATATAAAAATACACATCACACTAGTATTCATCATACATATAAAACACTTTCATGGTCTACAACTCTAGAATTTTACATACTACATCGCGTGCATCTTACATTCGTTAGTCTACATCGTATATTACATATTATACATTGTACATTGCATCTCGTATTACATATTATACATTGTACACTACATATTATATTCATCATATGGTCATCTATTATCATCACACATACTATATCATCTTCTATGTGTTGTACTCACTACCCTATGACAAACAGTAGTTCCTCGGTCCATAATCGATCGCCAAGGGTTTACAAATCAAATGGACCTTACATTTATCACATGTTTATCATTCGACCCTTTTCATCATGCGAAATTTCTAGGATAGTGACACATGCTATAGGCTAAATTGTCACTTACTCTTTCATCTTGTAGTGGTATACACTTTAGGCTACATCACCACTCCTTACCATTCATCTTGTAGTGACACACACTATAGGCCACATCATCACTTTCTCTATCCATCTAGTAGTGATATACGCTTAGGGATAAATCATCACTCATACATTCATTTTTTTCATGATATACGCTTAGGCTATAAGGTTCATGTACATCTCTTCTATATGTCGCATATCATCATCACTATGCATACATACTCATCACAACGCACTAGACACAACACACACTATTTGACCATTTCCCAATGACACACTCTTGTTTATGGTTCATTCTTGATTATCAAGAGGAAAAACAAATGAACATCACTACGTACATTTATATTCACTTGGGGGTACATGGATCCTAAAATCCATCTTGCATTCCATTCCATCTATCCACAACATACTACATATTATGGTTTCTTTTACTCTTGCTTACTTTTTCTTGTTCATGGTCGCTTTATTACACATGCTAGTTAGATTACTTGTATGTCATTTATCTATATCATCAACACATGTGCGTTCAGGTATTTTTCTAGTTGTGATCATAGATACAGGTATCTTACATGCAACATGGATTCTCATCTTCTACCCTTCCTACATTAGTCACTGGGGGTATACACATTCATATCTCGCATGTGATAATGTTTCATTTTGGAATTAGAACTTTACATTACTTGGTTATACATGATTTTGACATACTATTTATCTTTCTAACATGATAACATGGGTGCTTCATGTGAAACATTTTTATGCAATGATATTTTATTCCATACTTGTTTGTTATATTGCTTGTTTATTGTTTACTCTTGTTTACAAGCCTTACCCTTTATTTAGTGTGCACAATTGTTTATTGTATGAATCCATGATGGCCTTGTGTGTCTTGTGACATCGTGAGTGATGTCTCATTTTTGAAACCTTCTTTGTGTGACTTACTTTGTCTTCTTGCGTGTTTACATTACTTTTCTCGGTAGTTTATACAATGTTTATGTAACTTATACATTATTTTCTATATGCATGCTTGTTTTTACTAACACTTGTCTTTCCCTAGCCTTCTTATTTATGCATGCATTTGTTTCTACCAAGCACATTCCCTTCTCCCTATAGGGATGAGTCACAAATTTCATGCGGTTGGTCCCCTTTTAGGGCTGCATTTTCCTATCGGTGACATTACATGCACCCCCAAAGAGGGGGAATCATTTGGGGTTTAACATTCTCATAGTTCGATTACACCGGTTTAGCTCTCAACTTTTTTCCTTGGCATTGTGGGTTACATACATCGAGTGGGTTCAGACTAGTCTACGAACCCCGTATATAGTGAATTTTACAAGACATGGTGTCCTTATCATTATGGGAAGTAGTTATAGGATAGGAGGTTATAGTGGGTGTGCCTCCCTACACTAATTTGGCCAGTGGCGTAAGATTTCCCAAAAACCTATACATACAGAGATCTCTTCACACATGTTCAGGGAAGTAGTTAAAGGTTGGAGGATATAGAAAAATTCCTCCCTCTACTTCTTCATCCTATGGCGTCAGATCACCTAAAAAACCCGAGAGTACATGATATCCTTCTACACTCTCTTTCTCAACATGGATCAGGTGCACATGTTCCATTTAGATTTTTCATTTGTGTATATTACATTCACATGCTTTTACATATATATACACACATCTTGTACATTATGTTTTTACACATACATAAATCTATTTTATCATTTTCTCCTTACAAGTCCGGCCGTATGGGAAACAAACAATCAAGTGGGGGAAATAAAAACAACAAAATAACAATAAAAACATCAGCAATAACATTTCACAACAACACACACCATACTAACCATGCAGTACATCACACACATCGAAAACTACACATACATTTCCACCATTGGTTTTCTCTCATCACTTTTTTAATTTTTTCATCTTTAGTTTCCATGCTCCATCATCTTTTATCACTCTGCAATTTGTCTAGTCCTTCAAGACACCTTCTACATCACTCTACATAGATTATCGGAATGCATCTCTATCTACTTTATGTTACCGATTTTTCCTCTCACCAACATAAAGTGGGGGAAAATGTAGACACAAAATCATGCACTTTATACATTATTTAGTCTTGATCTCATACTACTATTTAGAAGGTTTTTGAGTGAATAAATTACTAATTAACCCCCATATTTTGGCCATCTTACTTTATTTTCTTTCATCATTCCCGACCTCTTACACCCACATGCCCAGTCATCTTTTGTCATTTCACGTTATTTTTATCTTTAAATGGGGTTCCTAGACTAGTATTGGGGCACCCATGGGCACCTTGGTCTCACAAGGGGTGCCTCGATCCTTTTTGAACTTTCTTGCCACTTTTGGGCTATTTCTAGCTATTTGAGATCTTTATATTTTTGGTGGTCAACCATTTTAGGATTAATTACAAAATTAGATCAAGAGAACCCTATAAATATAAAGTTATGAGACCATAATGAGGGACCAAGCACTAGTCACTACTATCATCCACCTAGGGTTGTATCCATTTGGAGATCATTTGCATCCATTAGATCCATCACGAGGATAAGGCTGGTTCATCTACATCACCCAAGAATGGGGGAGGATTATAATCTATTTCATTCACACATTTTATTAAATTTTCTACTTTTAGTTGTTGTTTGCTACTTCAAAAAGTGTAAGCTGACACAAGAGCACCTAGGGGACATGATGCACACCCACACCATAACTACATTTGAGTCCAAAATTTAGTGCAACGCTCAGTTAGTAAGCCCACTATTGTGGCAACTAAGGTTAGTATAACCCATTCATTTGAATTCTTATTTTTTAGGGTTTTTATACTCCTCTCTCGGTCTTTTATAGGTCTTCTATAAATCTAGGATTATCAATGACACACTGCACGTGTAACAAATCGATGCGACACATATTTATGGTTTTAAACCACCTTTCGAGCCTATGAAATTTATTTATGGACCTTTTACTAGACCAATGTGCCCATTTTTTTTACCAGAGTGCCCGTAGGTGCTCCATTCCCTCTCTAGGTGCTCTAGTCTAGCTAGAGAACTCGAGATCCATACTTTTAGGACCTCCGCACAATTATTCTCGCTTCCTGTTCCTCTAGTCATTTTTTCAACAAAGTCCACCGAGATTCTCTAATCAACTAAGTTCATTATAACTCTCTTAGTACTCTAGGGTTTAGAATTTTCATTTTCATTGTTGTTTGAGTCATTTTACTACATTTATTTACTATATTTACATGTCATTCTAGATCAGATTAACTACACCTATATCCCATTTTTAGTTAATCAATGACGTATTGACCATTATTTTTGAAACTTACATATCACTTCTTAAATTGTATGTCAACATTATTAGCATAACACCGTGGTCTTCAAATTATCAATAGGAAATTATCTTCTTTAGCTAGGGTTATGACTTCAAATTCTCAATGGAATTTTTCCCCATAATACTAATTATAACATTCTAAAAGACTCGATCAACACCGCCCATGTTTTGGTAGCCATGAATAAATTGTGTGGATATGCATGTAACACTAGGTGTCCCATATTGTCCTAGACATTGAATGTGAGTATATTAACCTCTACACCTATGTCAACTAAGATTTCATTAATTTTCTAGCTATCTTTACAAGAATTAACAAGTATTTCTCTATCAAAACTCTCGACTTAGTTGATATGAAATCTTTTTGGGGTCAACCTTAATTGTTTTTGAAGTGAAACTTTCTTTATCTTATGTTTAAAACATTGACTTAGTAAGGGTATTATACCTTCCATGTGAAACAATGACATACCTCATAGAAATCATTTTTATGGACCCGTTCATCCTTGAAATATCTTAACTTCTCATTGTGTAGTCTTTCCTCATCTTTAAGAAATTTGATTTCTCTTTGGAGTTCCATGCTCAAATATTTCACCTTTTAAAGGATATTCTTCTACTTCTAACCATTAGGGTAAGGATCTATTGAACAAAGTTTGGATGGTTGTACCTTATTATAAGGCATCTCTTATGTGTATACAAATAGATGTGTGGTGACTTATCTTACCGTAGCGATTGGCCTCTCCGTTGGTATACTTTTGAATTTATCCTCATTTTCATTAATAAAATAAATTTTTATCATCCCTGCACCATTCTCTCCTTTTCCATTCACTATCTTATATAAGTTGGGGTAATCTTCCATCTTCTGCTCCTTCTGGAAATACACATAGAATGGAAATTCTAGGTAGTCGTGCTGGTAATGGTCTAGTGATCTACATTTATAGAAAGATCTGGGTGGATACCTACCACCTATGTATCACCTCCACCTCATCCATTTCTTACATGATCTTATCCACCACGCTCTCTAGTGGTATCTTATCAATAGCTTGATGGAGTCCTATTTTTTTCTTTGTGAATTTAATCAATAATGTGACACTTTGATGTATCATGAGTGTATGTGTCACATATTTTGCAATAAGTGGATATTTTGGCCTATTTGACACAATTTAGTAAGTGATATATTCATGTGTTATAGTTACATTCACATATTTTTAATGCTATAAGCACATCCTTCAAATTTTTACATGGGTATGTATTTTTCGTGTGACCTTCTAAGTTGTAATCAATACACTAAATACCACTATGTCTTGTGTGAGTGCTATTTATTATTCACATCTCCTTTTGTATTTCAATTGAACCAATCTGTACCTCCATGAATGGGCTCATACCATTTTTAAGACTTCCTACTTCTTTAGTGTACAAGAATGCTTCTAACACATCCCATAGATTGGTGAAAGTTGTAGTTTTTGGCTCTATCATGCTTGGTTGGTAAGCCCATTCTAAGGAAATGGTTAGGGTTCCTTTTCTATAAGTTTCATTCAAGTTAGCTAAGTGAATCATCATAGTTCCTTTCCCAACAACCAATCTATGGTCGAGACACGTGTCTTGATATGTGTGGTAGATTTGTGACCCGTGACTAGATTATAAAAATGATGTAATAAAAGAAACAATAAATAATAATAAGAAAAATAAAATAATAATAATAATAAATGATTAATATTATAAAATGGAAATTTCAAAATAAATGGATGCACTTCAAGAAAATATGGTGCTTATGGTTAGTTTGGTCAAATTCCATGAGGGCCACTTGAATGCATAATTACTTTTTGTGAGTGGAAGACAATCTACCCACCTCCATGTGATTAAATAGGGTTTTTATTGGTGAATGGGATATTGGTCCATGTGACATGTTGGGAATAGTACAACAAAATAAATAAAATACAACTTTGATTTGTGTTTCCATTGCAAAAATTGGTTGGGTTAAATGCTCTTCTCGAGCTCTTATTTTGGCACAAATTCTTTAAAATGTAGGTTAGAAAATAACCAAGAGTGTGAATTTGGAGTTTGTTCTTCAACAAGCATTTTTAGATTAGGATATGTGTGGGTATCTCATGTGTGTTGGGAGTCATATATCCTCTTCATAAGTAATACCTTTTCTTAGTGTGACATTAAGCAATACAATTATTGTTATTTGTGTATGACGGTTAGCTGAAATAATTTCCCCTTCAATGTGTTGTTTTTGGGACACATGGTTGCATATTTTTCTCTAGATATATTTTAGATATTTTCATGGAAGAAGAGGTTTTTAATTTTATTCCTTCCTTGAATGTTGAAACTGCTCCAAACTTGCAACAAAATAAGAGCTTTAGATAATCTTTAAGACATGTATGTAAAACGCCAAAGCATAGACAAGACATACGAATAATTTAAAATAATGCCTTAGATTTTGGGGGATTTGGAACAACAAATAGACATGCATCAAGGAATAAAGGACATGAGTTTTTTTATATGTTGTAGTACAACTACCTTAGTAAATAGGTTTGTAAAATGTATAAGTGCAAAAATGCACTGTAATGTTTGAAAAAATGTCTAAAAATATATATTTACTATATTTTTATGGATATCACTTACAAGAATAACTCCTTTGCAAAAATTATTCATTTCTACCTATTACTTCCCTCCAAGATAATCAAACTATTCTCTGGATCTTGATGTTGAATCTCCCTTTTAGACTTACAACTTTGAAAATAACAAAATATTCTATTATTGGTGAGGTACTTCTTCTTGGCGACTTCAATGCCCAAATTGGATAAATTTGGTGTGTTAATCATGATCTTGATAATGACCCTTTGATGATTGATGAATTTTATTTTCATGAGTTAGGGCTTCAACTTTATTTTTAGATTCTACGGTGAATGATTATGGATAATAGATAATCAAATTAGGTGAATCTTATGATCTTGTTATCTTGAATGGTACAAAACACTAACCTAATTCTAGAGGATTTAATTGTTTTCCTCATCTTGGTGGAGCTAGAATTGTAGACTATGTTATATCCTATAAATATCTTTCTTTGAATATATATGGTTTCCATATTTCAACTTCTCCCCCACCTCTCATGTAGATCACACCATTATCTCTTTTCGTACACCTCTTTCCAAACCTATTACAACTTCTTCCCCGAGATCTGTCACAAACATACTACTATTCATTTTTATCATGAATATGATGAGAGCTACACTAATATCCTTAAAACTAACCTCATAAACATTTATAATATCTTTGAACCGGTTGAGAGGGGTACTTAGACTATCCCGGGGAATTATGGTTGTTACTTTTAAGGTCTTCCCCCACTCCAATCATACTTCTGAAACCCATACCCATGGTCATTTCCCTATAAATTATTGGTATGACATGGATTGTAAAAATGTGCATAATTTAACTAAATGTATTATGACCAAAACCCCCTCTAAAGCCAAGGTGGAACAAAATCTCTATAGAATTATTCTTAGAAAGAAAAAAATGACGATAATTGTATAAAAAACAAAGAGCTACCATACACAAAATTTGTTTCAATCCCAAGTCTTTTTGTAGATCATTTTTACCCAAAAAATCTATTTGTGCCATTACCGACCCACATACATGGTCTACATATGCTACCTCTCTATGATGTTCCCAATCAACCACCCAGTCACTTGAATCCTAGACCACCTAACTGCCATTTCTTCACTGAAATTATGGTCCTTAAATCCATCTATAAACTCAAGTCCAATAAATCCCAAGATGTGGAAAATTTAAAATTTGAATTATCCCATCATAGCCCAGATTGTTTTTTTGTCCATATCTCTAATATTTTTAATTTTATTGTTCCTTATGGTCTTCCCCCACTTAGACATCTCATATTATACACCCCATCTTCAAATCTAGAGACTCTCTTAAAATTGAAAACTATCATACCATCATGATTGGGAGTACTCTAGATAATATTTTTTCTACTATACTTAATGATTATATCTCACAATGGGCAAAGAAAAAATAGTTTAGAGTAAAATTTCCAGTGGGATTTAGAAGGAATCACCAAAAAAAGGATCACATTTCCACTCTTGTTTCCATTATAGAGGAAGAAAAGGCTAACAAAACAAGGTACACTATTATTTTGTAGACTTTTGAAAGGCATTTGATACAGTACTAAGGCATATTTTGATCCAGAGGCTTGAAGAGTTGGGTCTTCTTGACATGGTAATTTATCTTGTCATGACTTTGTATGAGAAATATTTTGGGAATATTCATACCAAAATGCGCACTACTAATAACATCCATAGTACCATAAGTGTGAAAAAAGTTTTTCCACTCTTGCCTAAACTTTTTGGGCTCTATATTAATTAATTAGAGGATCTTATCTCCACAATCATAGGTAGCATGAATGGTTGTAGCCTCTTTGGGATCTACATTGCTATTTTATTGTTTGTAGACGACATTATTTTGATTTCACCCTCAATTATAGGAATTCAAAATCAGCTTGTTGCATTGAATTTTTTTGATAAGAAATGCCTTGAAGTAAATATTGTAAAGACATAAATCATGGCATTCAATAGAACCAATAAAGTAACATCTACAATGCATTTGATGTATAAAGGAAAACAAATTGAGGTGGTGTACTCATACACCTAATTGGGTGTGGTTTTCTCTAGACCACCTTTTAGCTTTGTTCTGTAATAAAAGAAATATGGAGCAAAAGGTATGTACTTTTGACAACCTTGGAAATACAATGTTTTTAGCTTCAATTTCAAGATTTTCAAACAAAGATTCAAAAAAATTATACATTGGTTACACCAACACTATTATATGGATGTGATGTTTGGGGTCCATACTTGAGACATAATGATTTCAACTATATGGAAAGAGTTTTCATTTCCATGTTATTAAATAATATTCAAGCCAAAATAAGGGTTCTTCGTTCAATTATTTTTGTAGAGTTTGGGGTATGTCCACTCTTTATCACTTTAATTTTCCATGTTATCACTATGTTGCATAGGATTCGATGCATGGGAAAAAAATTCTATTTAGAATAGATATCCATATTTAACATTCCAATGTTCTATGCAACTTGTAAAAAAATATGTAAATCTTATTGGTATACAAGAGTTATGACTTTCCTTCGAAGGTTGAATATTGATATAGAAATATTTCCTCCTCTTGGGTTTTCCATTAATGCTCCTCAAAGTACTAAAAATGAGGTTAATGGGGATATACGTGAAGAAATCACCAAGTATTATGTGAAAGATACATGTTTTTCTCTAAAAGATCCTTTAAAACTAAAACTTCTTCACTATTATGTATTTTATTCCCTGCTTCCATGAAGATCAAAATAAAATTCCTGCATACAAGAAGAATTCATTACCTTCATGATTGAGGATCCCTTTAGCTCAATTTCATATTTCCTCTCACCTTCTTTGGATGGAATCTGATCATAGCCTCCCACAACATGAGCATATATGTCAGTTATGTTTTCTAGAGCTAGAAAGTGAAGAGAATTTTATATTCAAGTGTCCCATCTACTATGAAATTTATGGAAGATACCATTGTCTTTTTAGAGATTCCAATGGATCTTTAAGGAGCCTCATTTGATATGAAGACCAAAAATGTTTAGCTTTGTTTATTCATGAGACACTTCAACTCCAGAAAAGAACACTCAAATTGAAGACCTCAAATACAAATAATTACAGGCATATCAGTTCTTACTTCCAAATAACTGATTTTAGGAATTTGAAGAGATCTCATACGCAGACAAGTTGGTCCAAATCATCAGACAATGTACATTCTACTGGTTCCTAGTTCTTCAACATGTCTATTGTTGATTTGTTTTTCTTTTATTTCTTTTTTCTTGGACATGCTTTTTGCACTCCCTTTATGTATTAGTCCTCAGATCGGCTTTTCTATCCCATATACCATTATTGTCCTTTTTTGGTGTTAATATCTATATCAAATTAAATTAAATTAATGGGTTTAAAAAAAATGTATTGTAATTGATGATATTGGTTTGAGTAAATAAAAATTCTAAAGTCGTTACAAACTTCCTCCTTTTATATACCAAATCTTTGTCACTTGTGGCGATCAACGCATTCTTACGGGTTCTTGATAACTCTAATTTTTTTCCCAATGATATGTTTAACAATACAAATAATTTACAAACATCATGTTATGATGGAAGAGGATTATTTATTTCTCCTCCCCTACCTTTTCATTCATTACATGCTTGGAATCTAGAAATATACCTTATTGTGTTCATCTACCAAGACAATTTCTCCAACTTTGCATATATCTCATGTGTCGTGTTGTGATTTATCTTTTGCACAAAATCATGTATAGTTTTATACCATTCAATCCAACTACATCTAAGTACTTTTAATTATATATTTCATCCTTATTCTTACCATCAAATTCCATCTTGCCTATATAATGTTACATAGATATTTGAAACAAGAACATAATTTATAGCAATTGAAGAAACCAACTTAGAAAGAGGAGCCACTAAAATAATTGTAAAGACAAATTCCATAATCCTTGTTAGCATTATACCCACTTATGTGAAATTTTGAGATTTTAAATGAGATATGGATGCAAATGGAGGAGTTTTGGTTACACACAAACTAATTGACATAATTCCTAAACAAGATTTGGAGTCTCATGAAATGCAGGGTGGACCTACCTCGAGCCCCTCATAAAACACCTCACCAATTTGATTCAAACATGGTTTTCACTATCCTCTAGCATAATTATCATTGTTTTTTCCTTCATAGTTATTTTGAAATTTTAAAGTAAAATGGTGGGGTGTGTTAATTTTAAAAAAATTGTTATCATCATGTTAAAATTTAAAGTGAATTCAAGAAATCAAAATGACTGTTTATAATGTCGAATATGATCCCACATCACGTTGAGGCTAGTTGAAAGTTAGAAGAATAATTTTTTTAATGTAAGTATCAAAATTTGTGAGTTGAACATGAGATTTTTGTAAACACTCCACTTTCACGCCCTTGTAAAAGTTAGTGAAAGTTTCTTTGAAACCTATGTATAATAAACCTCTCTAACTCTCGTAGTGAAGAATTCAACATTTGGTTGTGTTCCCTGGTGACATGGAATATCACATAAACCTTTAAAAAATCTCCAGATAATCATTTTATCGATTAATGACACATGTTTAGGAGTCATGTTGGCTGATTTGGTAGCTTGGGACAACTAGAAAAATTTGGAAAGTGGTTTTGGTTTTGACTCGTGGTTTAGGGATCCGTGTTAGGAAATGGATTTTTACCATCACATAACTACATGTTTTCACCATGAAAATTGTAAAAACCTTTAGTTTTGAGAAAATAATTAGGAAGCCAGTTTTCCTAATGCATTTAGTAGATCACTTGTCATTTTACAACAAGGACGAACTGGTGCATTTACGATAATTGGCTCTGCAAAGGTAACCATATATTGAACCTTAGTTTTAAGAAATGAGTTCTGCTAATTTCGAGAGTTTCTATGTATATAGGGGAGTAGATGGGAATTAACAAAATGTATGTTTGAGTCTTGAACCTTGGTTTTCAAACTTAGTTTTGTAGCCACTCTAGCTAAATTGGGCACTTTTGGTAAAATTGCAATTATAATTGGAAAAATGTCGTGGACCCCCTTTAAGCTTAATAATTGTTGAGAGACCTTAGAAAACCTTCATATGATTGTGTGGAACCTTTTTTTTAGAGTTACTTCAAAGAATTTTTATTTTGGGAAATATTATGTTTATCTCTCTTCACACTCTCTCTCTCTTGATTGTAAATGAAATGAAACTGCAAATGTATTTCTTACCCTCTCTATATTATGTGTAAGTGTTTGAAATTTTTGTGAATAAAAAAATATGCACACGTGAATTATGTTAGATTGTAAGATACTTCAATGCCAAATTTTAGGGTTGACCATGTTTTTGGTTGTAGGCACCTAGGGAAAACAAGATTCAATAATAATATTTTGTTTTTGTAGTTGCATGTTTATATTGAAATGTATGTAGTTGCTATTGAAATTGGGGCCTTATCTAGTTAGTGACTAATGGAAATATCATTGTTTTATTAATTCAAGTGAGAACTACATTTCATGTTGTGAGGAAATGGTGAGGGTATGGTGTTTGTAAAATAGTTGAATGATATTATTGAATGGTTAGAAATATGATTTCTAAATGAACTATAGATAACCATAGAGAGTAAAAATGGTTTAACATGATCGTAAGAGAATATCATGGTAACTTGAATAAGGGAAAGAAAGATAGCAGAATAATTTTGTGAAGGAATAATATTTTTGATCTTATGGTGTGTGTCTAAAATTTATATTGTAGTGTAGAAAAGGAATATATAAGCTCAAACTAAACTTTACTATAATCGTTGTTAGGTCATGTAATAAAGTTTAACATTAATGATTGTATGTAATTCATAGTGTGTAGTTTAATCATTTTGTAATTAAATAAATTAACCAAAGGATCTAATTATGAACGTGGTGATACATGATCATCGGTATCTAAGTTATGCACCATCTTAAGGGAGTTGCTCGTACCACATATAGGGACTATTGTGCTTAACATGTTGTGTAAAATGAGATTCCCTATAAATTAGGATATTAGAGAGATTAGCTAACCTAAGGAGATACCAATAAGTGGGTCACATCAACATTGTATACCTTTTTAAAAGATCCAAACAATTATCAAGATAATCACGCAAAACCCCCTTTCTCGATGTATCTTTTAGAAACAAATAAAGTAGGTGTTTGTGTGCATTTAAGTACATTTAGCATGATGAATAAGTAGTATCATGCTCATTTAAAGTGAACTAAGAAGTAATGAAAGCATGGAATTTCATGATTATCATAGGAAAATATATAACAATGTATAATGGTAATACTACTATAATGGTTTTGGTAACAAATGGAAATAAGGTGAAACCCTTATGTAGAATGAAAATGGTAATCCCTTTTGGGTTCAAAGTAAAACCTAGATTCATATAATGTGAGATGAATTGTTAAGTTGTGATTGTTATCACACAAAAACTAATATAATATTTCTAAGTTCTTTTATGTCATTCTCAATAGGAAAATATCAATGAGGTAATCCTATAATGTTACAACTATAACATGAGTTGATGTCACTACAATAAATAAGGAAGTGTGGTTTCACAATTCTAAGTAGGTATTTAGTCTCTCTTGTGAGTAGCTTGTGGAAATAACTTTATGGAATTATCCCAAGAATAGTGTTGTCACACCCATCAATCAAATACAACCCTGCTCCTATGTTTATACATGAGCATTGTTTTCCTAATTATATCATTGGATGAATTAGAATAATTCAACATGTGAAAGAAAACTTGAGCCAAGATTAGTTTTACTGTGAAAGTAATTCTTTAGGAATCCTCGGGGTTAATAAGTGATCTTCTTATTAACCCTTGTTTGTGTGTTAGGGTTGAGTGAGGGCCTCTTACCTTAGTTTTATTTCTTCATGGATATTGTAGTCTGAGAGACTATTATATTTAGTGGATGGGTTTTTGGTTGTCATAGCATGGGGAAACATTGTTTCAATTCTTATTCATACTCTTGTGTTGAACCAATAATCTCCTTATTACCTAATTAAGAGAAGGAAAAATTATGATTGAACATACTTAATATTTCTAAAAATCACTTTATTAGGAGGCACTTAGTACCTTGTGAAATGTGTGTTGAGTTATATTATTCTCCTTCTAAAGAGTGTGAAATGTATGTGACCTCTAATCCATAGAAGAATTGTGGTCATGAACCTATTATTGGTTAAGAAAATTAGTTGTGAACATCTCACTTCTGAGCGATAGCTAGTGTGTATTTCGGGTCATGCTAAAACTACGCACACTTGGACCTAACATTTTTTTAAGAATTTAAGATAAAAATATAGAAACTAACACATTATTGAACCCATGAATGAAATGAACCTCATCTACAACGTGGTATTGTGTGTCATAATGACATTAACTGTGCTTCTACAAATGAAATACTTCTTAAGTAACAAAATACAATGCATACAAAAGTAAAATTGTAAACCATGTGTTATTTTCATTAATAAAACTATGAGTTTTAGAGTTATGTGGTACCAATGTTATGTTTCTTATGAGGAGTGTAAGTTTAATAGGTGTTGTGCCATATAACAACATTGTTTTCTAGTTTTACTATTACATTTTGGGTTGTGAAATTATGGGGCATTACATTTGATATCAGAGTGGAGCTTCAAACACTTAAACATATGGGATAACTTAGGGTGAGTCATATTTGTGTGACTATATGTGTAGTATGAGTGTCATGTTGAGTCCTGGTTGTGGGTTATGTGAAGTTATTGTGATGTTTCTTAGTCCCAGATTATAATTCTTGTGCATGCAACTCTTTGGGAACATGTTGTATAAAGAGTACCATTTTTCCTATGATTTTGACTTGTGTTGTGTGGAATCATTTTTGTTGGACCCGTATAGATATTTAGAATTTGTTTCACTTAGATACTATGATTCACTGGTTACTTTATGAGGCTTTTGGATAGTGGTACTATGGGGACACTTGTAGACTAGAGTAGGAGATACCAAGAGATTGGTGAGTTCCTTCATGAGTTCTATCCTCCAGTTGTTATGACAATTACATCACAATTTTGATAGCATTTAGCACTTGGGAAACTGTTTCCTCCTTGGAACACTTGACTTGGTATTTGACCCTTTCCCACCTTAATTCTTATGACCTTATTGGTAAATTGTTGACCTTATCATGATTCTATCACAACTATAATAATAAAATATCTTATTCTTATTCATGGAAACTTGGACATATGATACTACTCATCACAATTTCATTGATGACCCTACCTCTTCTTCTAAAAATTAATGGTCAATTTATTATTTTTTCACAACTATTCTCCTAGTTTTTGAAAATTTTATGCTACCTAATCCTACATTGATGCATTGAACCATTCCAAAATTCCTCTCATACATTTTAAAATATAAACCTTTGACAAACATAACAATAAATATTAGACTATCCAATCGACTAATCATGTGAATCTTTAAGTAATAACATTATTGGAGGCCTTTGCTCTTCTAAGGGTGATATTCTTTATGTATGTTATTTCTAGTGGAAATAAATTCTCTTATTCCATATTATGTATATATTTTGGGAGATTATGATTTAGTAAAATATTATGACAATCACATCATTTGATCAATTATTATGTTTATATACCAAGATGCACACTTGCTGATGTATTACCCCTACATGTGGAAACTAGAGGCTGAAAAATTATTGTGATGTGGATAATATCCTATGTATTTTATTTGTGAACATGATTTTTATGAACCATATTTTTATTTGATCTATTAGGAAGCTTCGAGGGTTTTCTTTCTTAATTTTTTATTTTATTGCAATATTTTCATAGTTTTAATGGGGCTAGTTGGCCCTTTCTCTTTGATTGCTGAGATTTCTTGGTTTTTATTTTTGCAACTAGAAGCTTTATGGTTTTTGAGGACATTTGGAAATTTTCTTTAAGAATGTTATCACATAATTTCTTACTTGTTTGATGAGATAGTCCTACCTTATTTGTAATTTGCTTACATATTTTATGGGGTACACCCAAGGTTCCATGTCTAGATGCTCAATGTTGTAGGAAATGCCCTTATTTTTGACGTGATGGGAGTCTATGTGTCAGGACCATGGAGTGGTCCCCAACCTCACTTTGATACTTGACACTCAATCCTTCTATGGTGGAGTGAAATTTTTGATACTGAATTTTACTATGGTGGAGTGAAATTTTTATACTTATTCTTCTATGGTTGAGAGACTCTTATGATATGTAGTCCTTTATGGTTGAACAAATTTTATGATACTCAATTCTCCTACAAAGGAGTGAAATTTGTGACACTCGGTTGTCTATGGTTAAGTGAGTCTTATGATAATCAATTATCCTTAGTGGAGTTGCCTTTATGATATGTAGTACCGGTTGGTGGGTTATACTATAATGTTGTTCTCTTTGTACCAGGCGATGATGATGCTTACCATTGAGATGGATATTCTATTCAAATAAAATATATGGTTTTGTTTTATATTTTTTACACTCTTTTAGATTAAATATTACTTATGGATAGTTTACATTTGGGGCATGTTTAGGGAATGCGGGATACACCGATAATAATACGGATGCGGTACTTGATACTCTTACTTGGTTCTTTTAGCTCCCTTAAGGAGAGGTTGAGATATTGAAATTTGAATTCTTTTGAAAAAAATTCTATACTTGGACTCATGTGCACTATACATGGATATATTTGTTACTTTTGGTCATGTTATAGATATGTTGTTGTCGTCTTGAATTGTTATGTGTTGTGCACATACCATTATTTGCCTTTGGTATGAAGGCTATGATACGATGACCATGTTTTTTTATCTATTACTCTCCCATCCTAGGTGTGTGGGTGTCCTCTTGGTGAGTAAATGTTATGTTTTTATGGTATTATGTTTATGTCATAATAGAATCATTATGTGTAAATTTATTCTTCCACAGGTGGTAAGGTAAGTGCTATGTGTATACACTTCCCGATGTGTGAGTGACAAGTAATAATTGATGTATCAAATGTGTAAAATGGTGTTTTGTGGAGTTGTTTGTGTTGTAATTTGGGCCTTGTATGATGTTGTGATGTCATGTTTTTTTGGATAACCTACTATAAATTTAACAATAAATTGTTTATAGGAAAATATAAAGAGCTTTAAACCATAGGACTTGTATAATGTGAAAACTACAATCTTATGAGTGTGGTCATGAGAAAATAAAATAAAATAGGTTTAGAAGTGATTATTGAATTCTAGGTTAAATTCAATTTGGTATAAGAGACTAACAATATTCACATAACATGAATAACTAGAGGGAAATATCAAATTTTCTTGTTCCTTGTGGGTCTGTGCTTAGGTGATAAGATCCAATCATTAGCGATGTGAGTCTCCCCGCATTTCCTCCTTATTTGTGTGTCCTTATTCTAATCTTTTCATTGTGTCTCATCAATGGCAAAGCTATTATAAGGGGAGGGAAATATAGTACATGTCTCTATCATGCATGGTGGTAATCCCATTCTAAGGCCATGGTTAGGGTTCATTTTCTAGATGTTTTCATGTAATTTATCTAATCAAATCATTGTAGTGCCTTTCCCAATTCTCAATCTATGGTCAAGAACACATCTCGATACATGTGGTAGAGCCATGAACCACGATTAGATTATGAAAAGAACGTAATAAAAGTAACAACAAATAATAATAATAATAATAATAATAATAAATGATTAAGATGATATAATGGAAATTTTAAAATAAATGAATGCACTTCCGGAAAATATGGTGCTTATGGTTAGTTTGGTCAAATTCCATAAGGGATACTTGGAATCCATAATTGATTTTGGTGAGTGACAAACACTCTACCTGCCTCCATGTTCTTAAATAGGGTTTTTCTTGGTAAATGGGATGTTGGTACATGTGACATGTTGGGCATAACACAAAATAAATAAATAAAATACATCTTGGATTTGTGTTTCTGTTGCAAAAAATGTCCATATTGAATTCCCTTCCGAGATCTTATTTTGGCACAAATTCTTGAAAATGTAGGTTAGAAAATAACCAAGAGTGTGAATTTGGAGTGCTTCCTTCAATAAGAGTTTTTATATTAGGATGTGAATGGGTATCTCATGTGTGCTAGGTACTTGTCTATCTTCTATAAAAGAAATATCTTATCTTGGTTAAGCATCAAACAATGTGAATATTGTTATTTGTGTATGGCATTTGGTTGACGGATTTCCCTATAACACCTTGTTATTAATCATCCAAATTAATGGAATTTTTTTTAAACAAACCCTTGTCACATCCCACATTTTTATTTCATGTGGTTGCAAAATATATTTATATAATGTGAAGTGGGCATAATGGATTAGGGATAGGAAGTGTTACTTGAATGATGTCACAACTAGGTGTACATACGTATACCATGAAAATGATATAAATACTTATGCGTAGTTGTAAATCCAACCACATAACAATGTTTGTCACCAAGTACTTGTGAAATACTTTACATTAATGACTTGTTTTGCTTGCTTGGTTGTATGATTTTACTTTACCTTGTTGTGTGTATGTGATGATTTCGATACTTGGGTATATTGTTTGATAATATACCTGTTATCGATAATCTGGTTCATCTTGTTGCTGGAAATAATGAATTACAAAGTATGTTGAATCTATACATAGTTGTAATGTATTATTTCAGTATTTGGAAATAATGATGAATGTTTAAAAGTTACTAACTCTTTTTGATGTTATGATGGTCATTTATCATAAAGCAATATGATGGCTTAAAACAAGGACATGTAAATTTTGGGATCGTCAAGGTAAAATTTTAAGTTTGGCTTCATGATATTTATATCTACAAGGCATATACAAGTATTTGTATTACAATAAAATATTATTTTAGTTTATTTTATCTTGATTATCTAATTGACTATTTATTAAGCTTGATCGTAGCACATATAATGTTTTATAAATGATTGATTTGTTGATCGCAATATGGGGTGGATCTAAATTCATTTGGTTTGAAAAATTTACTTCAACCAATTGATACTCCTTCAAGCATTGGTTACTACTTGTGTTAGTATAAGACCTCAAGGTAAAATTAAAAGTTGTTTAATTACTTTAGTTGATAAAGGAAATTTAACATGGAAATGGTAACTAAGACGTTAAAGATTAATAAACTATATTAATTTAAATTTTATTTTTTTGCATTAGTGATTAATCTGAATGCAGATTTTTGACCTTGGTTATTTTTAGGTCATCGACCATACTTATTGGTATTCTCTTTGTTTGAAAAAATATGGATTTAACCATATACAAATGAAAATAATTTTTAATTTTATATTGGTTGATAAACAACCCATGCAAGTGACTAAGGTTTATGTTTAATCTCTGGCAGCTTGAAAAATCCACCAATTAGTTTTGGAGGGAACTGGAGATGATGATGTTAATTAAATTTCCCAGCCACTATGTGGCACTTGCTGAATGGAATTTCATTGATTGTCTTGAGAAACTAGATCCTTCCTCCAGAAGCTACTATGAATGTTTAATAACTCTATTTTTATTGTTCTTATTACAACTGCAAGCTCTTTTCCCTACTCTCAAGATGCATTTTTGTATGAACTTTGCATGGGGAGTTTGAGCTATTTGTGGAATCTATGAGGAAGATAATAATGGAAAAGTCACCATTATATACTATTATTTGGTTTATTTAATGGGAATTTGTATTTTCTTTGGATCAGGAAGTGATTGGATTGATTTTATAGCTTGCTTGGCTAACTTTGAAGTAGTTTTTGTAAAGGAATCTTGTAGGAGGATTTACATAGGTTTTACCCTACACAGGCATGGAATTGTACCTTTTCCCCAGTTATTTTATTTCAAAATACTTGAGTATTTGTTGGTTAAATATTTTTTGATTTTTCTTAAACTTTTAAGAGTTATTTTTTATTAAATGGTTTTTGATTTATATATATGATTGGATTTGTGAATATAAACCCATAAATGGGAAAATAACATCTTGGTATGAGTCATGATTTGATTTGAGTTTTGGGTTTGTGGTTTGTCAAAAATATTGTAAACCTGGGCATTACCCTTGAGAAGCATACCAATCTTGTGTATAAATTTATTCAGTTGGTGGAGTCTATGTCAATCACCTAAAACACCTTTTGGTTTGTGTGAATGAAATATTATTTTCTCTTTGTGACATTAGAGTCACCAAATTTGGAAGGATATGGGGTTAGATTTGAAACCTATTTACTTATAAATGTAGAGATGTTGTATTTCAATGAAAATTGGGTTTAGGGTGAATCATGTTGGTTGTTAAAATTTGAGTACTCTTATTTGAAAGATTTGTATTCAACATGATTTAATTGTGAAGTTCAAATATGTCTTCTTCGGCTTTCTTGTACTCTTTTCTCTTCCATTTAACGTTGATACTTATTTATCATTTACTATAACAATTTCTGTGAATTCAAAATTATGTTTTAAAGATATCTTTGGATGTACTTCTCATAAACGAAACTCTGTCAAAATTTTATTGAGAATTTTTTCTTGAAAGAAATAGAACTTTCCTGCTTTCTTATTGATACCATAAATTTATGGGTGAAGGTTTTTATTTAATATTGTGAATATACTACCAAATGTATTATTGTTGTAAGTATCATTTTGACATTATTCTAGGTGGATGATGCTTGAATGAATATAACTTGTTTACCTTATTTCTTGTGTTAAAATTGAATTTTGAAAAGGATAAGATGGAAACAATATAGTTATTAAAGAAATATTTCATTTTTCTTTCAATGATTATGACAATAGGGCATGTTATTATTTCTTATTAGTGCTTACAAGATTAAAGATAACAATATTATTGTGAAAAGATCTTACACTTCTTTTGGACTCTTATTAATAATATGTAGTTAATTACTCTTGTATGTAAAAGTTGGAATCAAGTTACCTTAAGTTATTATGAAAAGGAGTTGGTGTCAATAAGAATTGTCTTGTGTATAATGCATAATATTGTGTGGATTTTTAATGAATTGAGTATTTATAAAAATGTCAATAATAGGAATTTTTTTAATATCATTAGATCACTTCATTTGAGTTTACTTATTTTGTTGTAAATGATACTTGATTTATTATCATTAAATAAAGCAAGGTGATGTTCAATTATTTCATAATAAAACATCTAGTAAGAGAGTTATGTAATCCATGTCATGTCTATGAACTGACCATGTACATTATTAGTTTTATCTTATAGATAACATTATGGATTAGTTATTATAAGGAATTAATTGGACTAATTATATGCATTATTTTCATGTGATAATTTTTTTATTTGATTATAAACATTGATTGACGATAAATTCAGATTTACGATATGTATTGATTATAAAGAGAAATACGACTTCATGGGGATTTCATATGGCAACTTGGCCTATTGTATTAATTCTTAAATTATTGTAATAATTTAAGAAATAAGGACTTATCCTTAAAATGAGTTCAATAAATACATATATTATTTGAGAATCTCTTATGAGTTGTAATGATGATTTACACTATTTGCAAATAAATTTGATTGTACTCGATAATGATTACGAAAACAAATTCTACCGTATGACAATAATTAAAATTAATTATTAAATGAAAATTATTACAAATGTATCAAATACATCATCAATTAAATGTTTAAGTGAAGGATTTAAGAAAATAATTTGTTTTTGGAAAACGATATAGAGTTGGGAAACAATCACATTTCTTTGACTTGAACATTAGGATATTAATTAAATAAATAAATCGTTAAATAAGTACAACTTAAATAGTACATGTATGACTAGTTGTACCTTTGCGATAATTATTTGTTTAATGACATGATGATGGTAAAGTACAAAATTACAACACCTTTGACAAGCTACTACTAAGAGATGTGATTGATGCATTTTTGAATTATCATTGATATTGAAATGTGCTTAAAAATAATATAACACTTCCTAAAGAGATACTTAATGATGGATAATGATAAGGTAGACTTACAAAATTATCTAATCAATATTGGATTGATGATTTAATCCTACAAAATGGTTAAATTAAACCTAGTAGTATTAATGAAATTTGTAGAACGACAATTGAGTTTGGATACTTCGAATGATAGTAATTAGTAAGTTACTAATGACTTGTCGATAAACATATAACTTGACTAAATATCTAATCAATGGAACCTCTTATAATTGTCCTTTTGTATTGAGTAAACTTGTAATCTAAGTCCCACACTTCAAAATTATTGTACTTAACCGTACCATCTTAGGATGGCTACGGGAAGGGTAATAATTAATTCATAAATAGAGTCATTAAGTAATCATTATCTTTCCCATAGGGGTCCTAATATGGGACTGTTAGCGTACACTCAAGTTGAAAGGTGAGACCTAGATTTTAGGCCTTCTTAATATGTGAACTTAAAAACATTTAACTATCAAGATGTGATCCAGATAACTATGTAGAGATGACTATACGGTGATGGGACAAGTTTTTTTGGCTTGTGTGTGGTCACAAAACTAAGCATGCAAAGCATAACTTGAAATATTTGTCCTAAGTAGTGTACTAGATGATTACACTATTAGTTCACAAAGTTCCTATATATCGGTGTGAGAGATGCCGAAAGAAACTCGACTAGCTAATTTTTAGGTAGACACTTAGAACTGCATCAATTCTCAAACCTAAATGAATAGGTTAACCAACCGCATAGAAGATATACATACTAGAAAGTGATGTTAAAGAGGATCAAGTAGATATAATCGACCTTTACAAATGCACATAGTTTTAATGTTATCAAATGGATTGTAAACTAGATTACTTGATGGATTATTATTGATGTTATATAAAATCATGGAAAGAATGTAGTGGGGATTAAGAGGGTTAATTTTAAAGAAAATTTATTTTCTTAATTTGAATTTGATATAACATTGGGTGTTACATATTAGTATTAAAGTTGAAGGTTTACAACTCTTGGACTCAATGGTTCCTTACACTAATTTTTTTTTTATTCATGTCTAACATAACATAATGGTTAGGACAAGAGGTAATGTTGAAAATAATCAACATGTTGGTGCTAATGCAAAAACAACGTAAAAATTGGATGAGATACTATTTGTCATGTAAGAAACTCACAATCACATTGTTGTTATGGAACACCGAATTTTGGTTGAGGGTGATAAAATTGAAAGTGATGAAAGTGGGAAACCTTAGGAACAACCAATTACGACAGGCCCTAATGCTACAAGTCATAATGAAAATGTTGCGAATAATAAAGTAAATGTTGCAAACCCAAACAAACCTAAAAATAAAAGAGCACATTTGGTAGAAAAACTATCATACAATATTAAACGTATCAATCCCCCATAATTTTATGGGAAACCACTAGGTGATGGATTTGAGAATTATCTTAGCGAGATGGAGAATTAATTCACCATTAGGAACTTTTTAGAAGTAACTAAGGTTGTTTGAAGAACGTATCGCCTATCAAACATGGTGTCGTCATGGTGGGAGAGATGAAAGGTAAAACTAGGGTTGATGTAGCTAGCATCACCGGGATCATTCAAGTTCTATTTTAGGTAACCCTAGTTTCCATAGCTATACTACGAAGAAAAGATGTCAAAATTTCAGACCTTAGTATATGGCAAGTTGATTGTAACATAGTACTGGGAAAAGTTTACTAAATTATTGAAATATATTTCTTAGTCTCAAGCCGATGATAAGTTCTCGCAAAAGAAAGTTCATCATGGGACTTAATCCCATCATAGGTAGGGAAGTGGATGTACATGGTCCTTTGGCCATGGAGGCATTTTTTGAGAATGTCATCCATCAAGAGCATAAATTGTAGGCTATATTTGCTTACTGTGATGAGAAAAGGAAAAATAATTTAAGTTCACCGTCACCGCTAAAACCAAATAAAACTTGGTGGAAAAAGGTGACCAATAAAGCAAAATTGGGGAAAAAAATACAATAAGAAAACATGTTAAAAACCATAATAAATGTCACACCCCCTGTTGTTTTCATTTGCTAAGTCATAAACGAGATCTGATATTGGGAAACTTGTGGAGAATGGGAATGGTTTTGGTATGCTTTTCATAAACATGGAAACATATTGACACTTGTCATTTTGTCCTCGCAAGCTTCAAGATACCATAACCCATTTAACATACCTTGGATTTAAAAAATAATCTACCTTTTCTTTGAATAACGGTATGACTTGTCTTTATACCTCTACATATTTCTTGAACTATAACCTCGCTTATTTTTGTTGTTATACTCATAATTGATTTCATTGGTAGTGAATGTTGATTACAATGGAATTATTATTATTTATACGATTGATTGAGCATGCCTATCTTTGTTACATTTTTGTGTTATTATTCGATTCATTACGAAATATATTGATGACCTTGATATAAAAGTAAATGGCTTTAATTCTTAGCAAACTATGATGCAAAGATCACCATCGGATTTGATTAGGCATAAATCCTAAAATATGGGCAAGGATAAAGCCACAATTAGTTAAAATTTAACTCAACCAAATTATGGTGATGTTGGGGTTAGCGCACCGGTTGTATAGATAATATATCGATCTAAGAATACATTCAAATAAAATCATATATTCTACCGTAAGAAATATACAAAAAAAGAGACATAAATCAACACCGATTTAACATAGTTCACCTAGTGTGGGCTACGTCCACCAAGAAACAAGCTAATCTATTATCCAAATATTTTAGAAGATATACAATGAATATTTACAATCTTCCACACTTCTCGATGTATAGTAATTTATTTTCTTAATATTTTTCTTCATCACCAAGAATTCTCTCTCTCACCAACCTTTATAAGTTATTTCTAATTCTTGTTAATCATCTTACTTCTAAACCCTAGATTTTATGCTTATATAGTCATTTATAGACTTAGGGCGCTTAGCCATTCAATTACAATCAATAGATATAATTTAATGCTAAAAATAGATTTAATTCCCGAGAGTTAATTAAAACATCCTCGCACGAGTAATCGATGCTAGTTCCTCCCTTGCTCGACCGATGTCGATGTTCCCCTAAATGATGATGGTTACAGTATTTTCCAAAGAAGTTTCCATTGCATTCTAAACTGAAGTAATTGAGCTCCAAAACTCAACAATCTCCCACTTGGAGATTAATTACTACACCATACCTATACAACATCGTTCCTAGATCCTTCCTTATCTTTGTTTCTTCCTCTTAAAGTCTCAAACTCAAATACTAACAAAAGTGGAGTGTAGCTCCAACTTCTCCTTTGCTAATGGCTTCGTTAGCATATCTGCAGGGTTCTTGCTCGTATGAATATTTTCCAAATTCAACTGTTTATCTTCCAATACCTTCCGTATGAAGTGATACCTCAACTGAATGTGTTTCATTCTTGAATGAAACACTAAGTTCTTTTCCAAATGAATTACACTCTGACTATCACTAAACAATTTACAATCATCTTGCTTCTTTCCCAACTCTTCCATGAACCTACTCATCTATATCATCTCCTTGCTAGCCTTTGTAGCTGCAACATACTCTGCCTCTGTAGTAGACAAAGACACAACCTTCTGAAATATAGAAATCCAACTAACTATCGTTCCATCTACCATGAAAATATATCCACTAATGCTTCTTCTACCATCTAGATCTCCAACCATATCTAAATCAACATAGCGACATAATGAAATATCCGAACCTCCATAGCATAACTGCATGCTAGATGTCCCTTTCAAATACCTGAGTATCAATTAGACTGCTTTCCAATGCTCTTTACCTAGATTGGGCATATATCTACTCACCACTCCCACTACACTGTAATGTCCTGTCCGTATAAACCATTACATACATGAGACTCCCAACCGCCGAAGCATATGGCACTCATGTCATGTATTTGACCTCCTCATGTGATGATGGAAACTGATATTTTCTTAATTTGAAGTGTCCAACCATAGGTGTATTAACATGTTTTATTTTCTACATATTGAACCTTTCTAACACCTTGTAGATATAATGCTCTTGAGATAAATACAATTTCTTATTTTTCCTATCTCTGTGTATTTACATGCCAAGGATTATTTTTGTAGCTCCTAAATCCATCATAGAAAATATGTGAGCTAGATTTCTCTTAAGCTCACCAATGTCCTGCATACTAGATCCTGCAATAAGCATATCATCCACATACAAAGTAATAAAATAATATAGCTCCCATTTTCAAGATTTTTGAAATAAACACAATGGTCAGATTCACATCTCAAGTAACCATGCTCTTGCATAAAACTATCAAACCTCATGTACCATTTCCTTGGAGCTTGTTTGAGCCCATATAGACTCTTTTTCAACCTACACACTAATTTCTCCTTACCCTTGACTTCATACCCAAGCGGCTGCTGCATATAAATATCTTCATCCAAATCACCATGAAGGAAAGTTGTCTTCACATCTAGTTTCTCTAAATGCAAGTCTTCTACTGCAACTAAGCTCAATATAGTACGAATAGAAGTCATCTTAACAACAGGAGAAAATATTTCACCAAAGTCAATACCTGCTTTCTGTGCAAATCCCTTTACTACAAGCCTTTCCTTGTATCTTTTTTGTCCACCCTCTTCTTCCTTGATCCTGTAAACCCACTTGTTCTACAATGTTCTCTTACCTGCTAGAAACTTAACCAAATCCCATGTTTGGTTATGTTCCAAGGAGTTCATCTCCTCATCCATGTCATGCTCCCACTAGATGTGGGTCTTATCCTACATTACTTCTTCAAAGCTCTCTAGTTCACCATTATCAGTCAATAATAAATAAAATAGAGGTGTAAATATTTTTGGAGGTTTACTTACCCTTTGTGACCTTCTCATAGGAGTTTGGGGTACCGGAGGCTCAATCTAGACCTCTTGGACATTCCTATCCAAATTTGACAGTGACCATCACTAGTCACCTCTAACTAACACCGATTCTCCTAACCGATGCCAGTTTGGATCCTCTCAGAATCGAGCATCGTTCATCCGACTGTCTTGCGCGCTAGGGGTCAACCGATATTGATTACTTGTGTAACCCTTTCAGTAATTATTTTAAATTTGAGAGTTCATTTTCATTCACAAACTTCTCAACCGGTTCTTCATTAGGTACCAAAATTTGATCCATGTACATTCTCTTTTAATTCCAATCAACATCATGACTTCTAATAATTTTAGAATTCTCTAAATCCCAAAAACTAAAACCAAATCACCAGATCCATAACCTGTGAAAGTGCATCTCTTGGATTTTGCATCCAAATTTTTTCTATTTTCCTTATCAACATGCACAAAATCTTCTGAACCAAAAAATTTAAGAAAAGAAATATCTACCTCTATTTCAGTCTAATATTCTTCTGATATTCCTCCATCTATTGAACTCGAAGGACCACGGTTAATCAAATAAACCGTTGTATAAAATTCTTCTACCCAAAACTGTAAAGGCAATCTAGAATGTATCCTCATACTTCTATCACGTTCCATGAATGTTTTGTTCATTCTTTCTGCAACACCATTCTCCTGTGGTGTTCTTGGAACCATTCTTTCTCTACATATCACATTCACTAAACAATAATCATTTTAAATCCTTGCATTATTCACCACCATTGTACGATATAAGACGCTTTAACTTAGAATTTAATTCATTCTCAAGTGAGGGATTCCCATCTTTTAAAAGTTTCAAAAGCATTAGATTTACATTTAATACAATAAACCCATACCTTTCTTGTAGCATCATCAATGAAAGTAACATAATATTGGGATCCTCCATGAGAAGCTACCTGAGTTGGTCCCCACACATCTGAGTGTACAAGATCTAATTTTTGCTCCTTCTTAGTTGCCCCAACTTTGAGAAATATCACTCTCTTTTTCTTTGCAAAGATACAATGCTCATAGAAATCAAGATCTAAATCTTTCAAATATGATAACTTACCCTTAGCCTTTAAGATTTGCATTCCTTTTTTACTCATATGGTTCAATCAAGGTTATGCCACATGCATGCATCTAAATGAAGTAGATAATGCAGAAAAGGAATCATTAATATAGGTAGGTAAATACAATGTTTTTACCTTCTTACCTCTTGCCACAACAAAAGCACCCTTGGTGACTTTCCAAGAGCCTCCTGTAAAGTAACCATGCAACCGGATTCACCTAGTTGCCCTACAAAAATAAGATTCCTCCTGAGGCTTGGCACATGCCTCACATATTTCAATACCCATGTATTTCCATTATGTAGTTTTAGATGAACTTCCCCTTTACCAGTAATATTACAAGATTCATCATCACCCAAATAAACACGGCCAAAATTTCCCTAGATGTAATTTTTGAAATAACCCTTATTAGGGTTGCATGGAAAGAATCTCTTGAATCTAAAACCCATGATTCAATTCTATTACCTAAAGAAAGAATAAGAGCATCTTGCATTACCTCTAATGTAGCAAGATTTTCTTCTTTTCCTGTTTCTAGTTGTTAGTTCTCTTTATCCTTTGACCAACAATATTTCTTTGCATGTCCTTTCTTTCCACATTTACAACAAGTAATTACCTTACTTCTGGATTTAGATCTACTATCCCTTGACTTTGATTTCCCATTACTCTTACTCTTGGATCTCTCCTTCTTACTGCCCATGCTTTCTACATTCAAAGCATTTCCAGATGATGATTCATTTGTACTCTTCCTGTGAATTTCTTCATTCAAGATTATACTAACCACATCATCAAACTTCAAAATATTATTAGCAGATGTTGTATTACCAACAACCATTACCAAGTTATCCCAACTATCAAGCAAATAACATAAGAGTAAAAGTTCTTTTACTTCATCATCAAATGATATTACAACTGATTTTAACTGATTTACAATAGATTGGAAATCATTCAAATGACTAGATGCAGATCCACTTTCATGCATCTTAGAACTAAATAGTTTCTTCATCAAATAAAATTTATTTGAAGAACTAGGTTTTTCATATAAATTAGCAATAGATTTCATTAACTCTACCGTAGAAGCCGCTTTTGTAATATTGGAAGCCACGGATGCTTCCAGGATCAATCTTATAGATCCCAGAGCCTTTCTGTCAAGAATCTTCCATTCTTCATCAATCATATTTATAGGTCTATACTTCTCATCTAATGGTAAATACAAATCTCTTTGATACAAATAATTCTCAATCTGCATCTTCCATAATTGATAATTTCGGTCATCAAATTTCTCTACCTTGTATTTGTTTTCTTCTATCATTGTTGTAGCTCACACTCAATCAGAAAACCCTCTATGAGTAAATTTTTCAACACTCAAAACCCTCAAACAAATCTCCGATACCAGTTTTTGGGGTTATCACACTAGTTATACAGATAATATATTAGATCTAAGCATACATGCAAATAAAATCATATATTCTACCAGAAGAAATATACAAAAAAAGAGACATAAATCAACACCAGATTTAACATGGTTCACCCAATGTGGGCTACATCCACCAAGAAAAAGTCAATTTATTATCCAAAGCTTTGACAAGATATACAATGAAGATTTACAATCTTCCACACCTCTCAGATGTACAATACTTTCTTTCCTCAAGATTTTTCTTCATCACCAAGAATTCTCTCTCTCACCAACCTTTTCAAGTTCTTTCTAATTCTTGTTAATCATCTCACTTCTAAACCCTATATTTTATGCTTATATAGTCATTTATAGACTTAGGGCACTTAGCCATGCAATTACAATCAATATATATACTTTAATGTTAAAAATAGATCTAATTCCCGAGAGTTAATTAAAACATCCTCGCATAGGTAACCGATTCCAGTTAGCCCTAACCAATGTCAGTTCCTCCCTTTCCGACCGATGCCAGTCCTAGGTGACCAATGATGGTTACTATAATTTTCCAGCAAGTTTCCATTGCATGCTAAACTAAAGTAATTGAGCTCCATAACTCAACAGTGAGAAGATACAAATAAGGTAATGTATAAGGTTTTTATGCATTTATATATAAATTTTATATGGTTTAAGGACCATATCCTAAGTGTAATTAACTATTATAGTCATCAACCATAGGTTTAGAAAAATGTTTAATTTGCAAAACAATTAATGGCTTGGTCAAGCACTCGACCAAGCCATTATGCATGGACACCTAAGATATAGCTATTAAATTACATTAAAGTTTCAAATGGGCTAAAGGTTGACCATGAAAATTGGAGTTTTCATTTGGAATTGGTCTTGGACCGTTCAATGGATCTGTTTGCAAGTATTTAAGGTGGGGATTTACAAATAAGTTTAGTGGGATTTAAAATTAAATGGTGGTTGATAAACCATAGAATTAGGGAGAAAAAATGGAACAAAGTAAATCTTTGGAGGGAATTAAATCCACCTCTATGGATTTTGGGAGAAGTGAGAATATTCTCAAGGAAGCTACCATAGAAGTTAATGATATTTTTTTGTTTCATTTCACTCTGTTATCTTTTTTATCACATGGAGCTCAAAGATGCATGTATAATGCTAAGCTATTTTTGTGTTCCTCTGTTTAATACTTGCATAAATGGTCTCAAACTCATTAGTGATATTTTGAAGGGGATATTTATGAATATTATTAAGAATAATATGGGGTTTTTGTTGAATCGGGAGATTGCTATTTTTTGGGTTTTGAAGGTGATTCGTTGAGGTCATTGGAAAATATAGTTGTGAACTTGATTGACTTGGTGAAGAGAGTGAAGAATTTGGTCATATATTTTAGGCATGAAAGGCTCTTCCTTCCTCTAATAGTTTAAGTCATTATAATTCTTAAAAGATTTGATATTTAGTAATGTTGTGTAAATATACTAGCTATATTATGATTTATTAACTGCTATAAGATTCATTCTTACTTGTATTGGTCTAAATTTTCACTTTTTGTTTGGAAAATACCCATTTCGGTATTGTATAAATAACATTGTGACAACTCCTTTAGGTCTCTATGTTAAATTTTGAATATCCATTAAGGGATATTGTTTATAAATTTATTTGACAACCAAGGGAAATATGGGGGTGTAAAAATATTCTTGGTTGAACGTGTATACCACATGGATTATATAATTTTTTTAATATTGGCAAATAGTTTTTTGAAAGGGACTATACCCTTGAATACAAAATAAGGCCTATAAGCCGGAATAAGAGAGAGGAGTAGAGTAGTCATGAGCGCAGCATCAAGAGTTACAAAAATACCACGTAACCCGTAAACAAATACTACACGAGAAGACTTAACAAAGAAAACAACGGCAAAAAAACAAAGCAAGACGACAAACAAGAAACAAGAATATTAACAAAAAGAGCAGAGAAGTATCCAGACTACTTCTTGGCCGCTTGATCAATGCTGATCTTGACTTTTTCCAAGCTTGAAACATGCCTAACGCGGTCATCTCGAGCAGATCCATCTTATCGAGCTCCTCAATGGTTCTCTTGCTCTCTTTATCATTGCCCCAAAGCGCTGCCGGGACACCGCTTAGATTTGAAACACTCTTGGCATGACCCACGATAAACTCCTCGATGGCCCTAAAGGCTGCAATATTGTAGTCATGTCTGGTCTTAGCCTTCCCAAGGCGGGAGTCTAAGGAGGTCAGCTTTTTGTATATGTCATCAATCTGACTATTGTCAGTGCTCCCTTCCCCCTCCATGCTTTTTTTGCCTTTTTGCTTGGCAAGGTTTTTGACCTCAACCTTCAGCAAATTAATCTCTACCTCTAAGGCCTCCAATTTCTTAGAAGGGTTATCCATCTGTGCCTCCTGGGACCGCACTTCTAATGTTCAAAGAAATCACGAGCAATATCAAGCTCAAGAGGTTCATCCCCCACAGCAGCAGTCTCAAGATTGAGTCTCCTAGAAGCCCTAGTGACTCGTTTAGAGGTAGAGGCAAGGTGGGTGGCAGGGGCAGCCAGCAGGAGGAATAGAAGGAGAAGCATGAGCAACCGGCATGGGGGTAGCAGCACCTAAGGCGGGGGCAGCAGCAGGGGCAGCAGGGGAGACAGGACTGGCGGCAGCAGAGCCCATCAAAGGGGGAGCCGGGCTGGGAGAGTAAGGGAGACCGGGATACTTAAGAAGACAGAGCTTGTGGATAAGCAGAATAAGCCCTTGGTGCAAGGGAACCGCCCGAGTATGTCTCTGGAACTCCAAAATGGAGCGCTCAAGAGAGCTTAACAAATAGTGCGGGAAGCAAACCAACCTATTTCTACGGAAGTGGTTCAAAAAGACAAGGTGCTTAGCAGGGACAGTAACAAACCTGCCTTCCAAGGAGATGAAGCGAATCATCATGCGGGTGACTTCATCGTACGGGGGTGGAATTGAGCTTACAAGCAGGCCCGCAGTGCTGAAAATAAGCTTCTCATCCTCCTCCACAAATCTTCTTTCTTCAACCTCTTTGATAACCCTCTTGTTGAAGAAGCGGTACCCTTCCAGGCTGAGGCCAGTCGCTTCAGCTATGAGCTCTTCATTGATAAGAATTTTCTGCCCCCCATAGTCGACTGTCCTCCCATTCCATTCCTTGGCAAAGCGAACAGAGATGCTTTGATCATGCCCTTGCATCCTTTCAATAAAGCTGGTGAAGCCGCCAATGCTAAGAATGTTCCAAAGCTCCGTGTTTTCTCTCCAGTCAGGGTCCGCGCACGGCTCAATTTGACAGGGTGGCCCTCCCATCTTCACTGTGATGTGTTGGTTACAGCAATTTCCAGGATACCTTTGAGCGTGAAGAGTATTACGATTCTTGCTGTTGAAGGTCGCATAAAAATAGGAACTATAGCCGTTAGTCTTCTCACGAACGGCTGTGTGATTGCTGTTCTGAGCCTGCGGGAAGTCGCGCATGAAAACCCCTTCCCTGTCAGCTTTCACCTTGTAGTTATCATCGGTTTTCGTGGAGCTTAGCATCCGGATATCAACAAATTTATTGTACTCTCCCGCGTGCGCGATTTTTGAATCCAGATATCTCCACTTGAAGTTCCTTAAAAAAATATTGCTATTATTTGAATTAGATATCATTTGCCACGCCATATTCTTTAAAGCAGCACATGTGGAAGAATTTATGGATTTGATTTTCCTCCAAAGATTAAGGCATATCTCTAGAGATTGTTTGCATGTGAAGGTCCACATGGATGTTGTTGTGGAGCTGATTAGGGATACTATCCTTATCCCATGTAGTGAAATTTATGTTAATGCCATAATTGGCCAAAGGTGCATCCGCCACTTATTGCCCTCCCCCGTAAGTATGTACTATTCTCGATACTCATGAAGGTATGACTGATGCTTATGGGACTCGTAGATAAAATCTTTAATATTCCAAATGGGAGATGAGGACTGATTCGTAAGTTTAATAATATTAAGGGAGTCCCCTTCAACAATAAGGTTCTGGATATTTTGGGCCCGTGTAACTCTTAAACCCCAGAGAGCAGATAAAGCTTCGGTAAAATGATTGGTTTGAATTCCCATTTTTCCAAAGATATGCAGCAATCAGATTGCCTTTGTGGTCCCGAATTGCCCCTCCTCCTGCCGCTGCCCGGGTTACCCTTAGAGGCGCCATCAAAGTTCAGCTTGAACCAATTGGAGTCAGGAGGATGCCATTTAATCAAAGATCTATCCACACTATTCCCGGGGTTGCTCCAATTACCAAACTGCCAATTAGATAAGATGTGCTCTTCATTCTCAGGGTAACAATTGTTTTTGGGAGGTTTAAATCTGGCCATGTCCTCTTTGATGCCTTGGGAAATTTTGCCAATACTGAAGTTATAATTCTGTTTCCTATTTCTGAAAATGATATTATTTCTATCCTTCCAGATCCTCCAAATTAAATGAGGGATGGCTAATTTCCAGATTCTTTTGATAGCACAATGTCTGAATGGTGGGTTCCATTGATTCCATAGCTGATGAAGATCCTTCGGCAACACCCAAAGAGCTTCGAATTTGGAAAGGACAAAGTTCCACATTTTATTGGCATAATCACAATGAATGAACAGATGACTAATGTCTTCATAATCATTCCTACAAAGGTGACACCAATTGGGAATGATGAATCCTCTTCTCATCAAATTGTCAGTGGTGAGAATTTTACCTCTGATGGCCAGCCAAAGAAAAAAATTTATCTTGGGGGTTAACTCAGGCATCCAGATCAAGTTCCAGTTAAAATCAGATTGGTTACTATGAAAAAGATTGGTATACCCAGATTTGACTGAGTATTTTCCATCTTGTGAATTACTCCAGACCAGCTCATCCTTGGAATCCAACTGACACAAAGGGAAGAGATCTAGAAGGTCTTGAAGGGAGGAAATAATTTGTTTCAGTTCAATACGCTCCATAGAAAGTCTTTTCCAAGTCTTGTTGGTGCCATTTCCTTCAATGTAGTCCTTGACTTTAGTTCCATACTTGCTTGTAAGGCTGTCCTTAGCCATCCCAAATCTCTCCAAGAGATTATCACTGGACCAGTTATCCTCCCAGAAGTTTATGTCACTGCCATCCCCCACTTTCCATTTGCTGCCCTGCTTTATGAAGCTTCTACTCTTAATCAGATTATTCCAAAAAATGGAACCATTGGGGAGTTGCTCATCGTGCAGATAGGAGTAAACAGCTTGTTGATTCAAATATTTTGCTTTAATAACATCAATCCGTGGTTGTTTCTCGATAGCAATCTCCACCCATCTTGCGATGAGTGCCTCATTCATTTTTTCAATATTTTTATTCCCACCTCCCATAGTCTTTGGGGTGCGACTTTATCCTGTGCCACTAGGTGAAATCTGAATTTCTCTTCCATGCCTCGCCATAAAAATTTTTTTTCAATCCTTTCAATTTTCTCTCTCGAAGGAAGAAGGAATTTTGAAAAGTGACATGATATAGATGGGCAGACTTTGAGGGTGCTTTTAATTGGAAGGCACTTACCAAGACTAGAGAGAATGGCCCCTTTCCAACCGGCCATTTTTTTCTCGAAATCTCACAATAAATCATCCCACACCGTGTGAGAGATTTCTTAGTGCCAAGAGGGAGACCTAGGTACGTTGCTGGAAGAGTTCCAATTTTACAAATTCCTGCACTTTTTTAGCAATCTTGAGCAGTCTTTCCCGGTGGGTATTAAAGAAAAAATGATGCTTTTGTCATAGTTAATCTCTTGCCCAGAAGAAGATTCATAGAGCTGTAGTAGAGCCTTAATAGCTTTAGCTTCTACAACTGAGGCCAGAAGAAGAAGGATAGTGTCGTCCGCAAACTGTTGATGAGAGACAGCATGGCTGAATGAAGTGGGTTTAGAACCAATTAAAAGGCCATCTTCCACCGCTTTGCTAATTGTTCTACTAAGGCTGTCAGCTAAAAGGATGAAGAGCAAGGGGGAGATGGGGTCTCCTTGCCTTAGACCTCTGCTGCTGTTGAAAAATCCCACAGGCTCTCCATTAACAACCACAGAGAACCTGGCTGTAGAAATACAAGACTTGATAATTTTTCTAAACTTTTCCGTGAACCCAAATTTGGATAAAATCTTGTCAAGGAAGACCCAAGAAACTTTGTCAAAAGCTTTATTCATATCAAGTTTGAGGATCATGTTTGCCTTTTTATTATTTTCCATGGAATGTATAGTTTCATGCACCATAATCACGCCGTCTTGTATTATCCTCGCTTTAATAAAGCCACTCTGCCGCATTGGGATGAGATCATTCATTATGAGTCATGACCTAGATGTAATGATTTTGGTGAAAATTTCTAAAGATGGCATTAACAAGATTGATGGGTCTCAAGTCCTTGAAATCTTTTGCATCCATTTTTTAGGCGCCAACACAATGTGCGTGTTATTAAGCTCTTTTAGAAGATTTCCCGCTCTATAAAATTCATTAACCGCTTTGAGCAGATCCTCCGAGCATATTTCCCAGAACTTCTGAAAAAAATTAATAGAGAATCCATCCGGCCCAGGAGCCTTATCTCCCTCAAGGGAAAAAACAGCCTTTTTCAGCTCTTCAAGCGTGACAGCTTTAGTAATATCTCTGAATTTCTGGTCCTCAATATTATTCTGAGGGATGGCCTCCAGCATGAAGGAAATAGCTTCCGGATTGCTGACATTTCTCTCTCTAAGAAGATTTTGATAGAATTCAAGTGCTTGTTTTTTGATGTTGTTTGGATCTTTAGTGATACTTCCGTTGCTTTTAGAGACCTCTAAGATCCTATTACTGGCTCTGTGCTTTAGAGTGGTCATGTGGAAGAACTTTGTGTTCTTGTCACCCTCTTTAAGCCAAATAGCCCTAGATTTAAGGCGCCAAAGGGATTCTTCTCTACTGCAGATCGTATGTAATTCAGAAAGAATTTTCTTTTCATTAACTTCATCTTCAACCGATCTCCCCATAGTATCCATTTTTAACTCAAGATCCTGAAGCTTCTGTTTTAACTCTTTCTTTTTTTCGAAGATATTCCCAAAAACATTTTTGTTCCAGAGTTTGACATGTTTTTTGACATTTTTGAGTTTTTGAACCAATCTGAACTGAGCAGTGCCTTCCCCATTCCAATCCCACCAATATTTTATTCTGTCATAGATATCATCATGCTCCATCCACATTTTTTCAAATTTGAACGAGCTTCTTACAGGTTTGGTCCAATTGAGAAAGCTTAAAGCAATCGGATTATGATCCGATCCAATTCTGGGCAGAGAAGAGAGGTAAAAGTCTTGGCTAAGAATCCAGTTTGCTGAGATTAGTGCCCTGTCCAGTCTCACCTGGATGAACTCCTTTCCCAACCTTCTATTATTCCAGGTATACTTATTACCATGCAGATCCACATCAATGAGGTTATGATCAGCGATAAAATCAGCAAAATCCTCCATACCATTAGAGAAGGTGGGGGTTCCCCCAAACTTCTCGCCTGGGTTTAGAGGGGAGTTGAAGTCACCCATGATAAGCCAGTTAGCAGAGCTGTGCTGGTTTCTAAAGATTTTAAGATCAGCCCATAGTTTTCTTCTACCACTAGCAGAGTTAGGGGCATAAATATTTGACAAGATCCATTCACACTTTTTCTCAATAGTGACAAATTTAATAGCAAGATGATTAATATTATCACTAAGAATCATACCAGTACAGTGCCTTCTATCCCAAAGAGTAGCCAGCCCTCCGGAAGCACCCTGAGAATCAACAGCCGCCATTTCAGAGCTATCCCAAATTTTTTTTTTAATATTATCCATGGTCATTGCTTTCATTTTAGTCTCTTGAAGAATCAAAATGCTGGGGTTACTGGAGTCTCGTAACTCCTTGATGCTTCTTTGCTTAGAGTAACCGTTAAGGCCTCTAATATTCCAAGATATGATCTTCATATGGAATGGTTGGTAGTTGGAATTGCTTGCTGGTTCAGTTGACGCTGAACACCATCTGCAATATCCCTCTCTGTTTTCTTAGCTCTGAGAGTCTTTTTAGAGGGTCTTCCTCTTTTTGAGCTTCCTCCAAAATCAGCTATTCGTCTAACTGAAGCTCTGGTTGTTCTGGAAGTAGAGGTGTCCCAATTGTCAATTTCCTTTTTTTTTTCACTATAAAGTGATTCTCGGAATCCTTTCAAAACCTTCCATTCTTTTTTTTTTTTTTTTTTGAGATGACTAATGTGAATCCGTAGTCCTGGATCTTCCATTACCTCGAAGGCGTAATCTCCCCTTCCTCTTGTTCCTTATGGAAACTATCGTGAGTGTGATCGTGAGGCGCTTTTGGTGCTGCAATGCACTGCTACAGACGCTGTTGTAATGCTGAGGAATGGCAGCGGATTCGCATTTCCTTTCTCTCCAAAGAGGGAGAGTCTCCAGGGGCTCAAACACACTCATATCCTCCTCCTTTGCAAGCTTCCTCTCTAATGAATGACAGGATTTCTTTCTCTTCTAAACAAGAAGGGATTAAATTGGCCTTCTTTTCCTTAATCTCCCCTTCCTCTTGTTCCTTTTGGATACTGTCAGGAGAATGATCGGTCGCATTATGGTGCTGCAACAGACCTGCGCAGACGCTGTTGCATTTCTGAGGTATGGCAATGGATCCGCATTTCCTTTCTCTCCAGTATAGAGAATCTCCAGGGGTTCAATCACACTCATATCCTCCTTGTTACAAGCTTCCTCTGTAGTGAAAGACAGGATTTCTTTCTCTTCTGAACCAGAAGGGATAAAAATGGCCTTCACTGAACCATCTTGTTCAATTACTTCCAAGGAAACCTTAACAAGGTCTTCATTCACAGGAGTTTCAAAAGGCTTGCCCGGAGATGCCTTCACAGTTTTGTCCACTACATCTTTGTTGGGGGCTTCAGGCAAAGCTATTGTTGCAGCTTTGGGATGCCAGACAAGATGCTTCTTAATATGAGCTCTAAAACCCCCTTTTTTCTTTTTTTTTTCCCTACTATTTAGTAGCACATTCCTCTGGCTGGGACCTTTATCATCAGTTTTCCTTTCCTTGCTTGGGTCCCTGCTAGCTTTGTTCAGATCTGTGTCCATCCCAGGCTGATCAGAAACCAAAAGAGGGGTCTTCTTCTTGTTGCAATTTTTGTCAGAATGACCAATACTATGGCACAGCTTACATCTTAAGGTCTCAACTTCAATTTTTTGAGTCCAGGATCCAAATCTAGTTTTCAAGATTATGTGCTCCGGAAACTCCTGATCAATGGCTGAGACAATGCAGAACCGAACAAAAGCAAGCCTGGATCTATTTCTTGTGGGTCCATCTATTCCAATAGGTGTGCCTAGGGATTTTGTAATTTTTAGCAGTATTTCATCATCCCATAGATGCAATGGCAGTCCTGGTAACCTACACCAGATTGGAATGGTGTTTATATTTTCTCGTATTTGGATCAAAACACGGATACCATTTTTTTAAAAAAGACCCATATTTCCCAAACACCAGGGGCCTCCCAAAGAACACCGAATCTAAATCCTCTTGTTGGTTAAATTTAGACAAGAAAACCTTTTGCATAATGGTAATGCTTAGGGCTCCCTTAGGATTCCATTTTCTCATAGCCCATTTTCTAATGAAATCTATATTAGGTCTAGAGCCAAGAAACTTACCAACAAGGGAGAGGTTTGTTTTGTTTAAAGCTCTATCAACAAAACCATCTCTGGACCCTTAGACAGTGGCACCCTCTTTTCCATTTCCCATGTAAACTGCTCCAAGTGCTTTTCGGACCCACCTTGAGGTTAGGGCTTTGAAAAAGCTTATTCCAGTGCCAAAGGTGTGGATCTCGATTTTCCTCATTTTCTTTGCTAGCCATCCGATTGCGAGTCCGAGATCTCGCTTTCCTCGCAAGTTTTGTCATGTTGCGCGAGACTTTCCGCGGCCAGACCTCGCAGCAGACCGCACCGGCCGTACCACCCGCTTTGCGCGTTCGTACCTGCACGTACAACAAACGCCCCAGCTATGGCTATAGATCAGCTTTTCCTCGCATTTTTAACCGTGGTTTGCAGACATTCTCGCAGCCAAAGCTGCGAAACCGTATCCCCGTAGTTCTCTCCATCGCTAGTTCTCGGTTTATGGATTATATAATTATGTAAACCATTTCGGGTTATTTTTTAAATTATTCTTATATGGGGAAGGTCGAATCTGCTATAGTCAAAGCATTGGGGCTGAGTCACCCTTACTCGACACCTATGTATTAATTTTGAGTTAAAAATTTGGGACTAAGCCCAAGTTTGAACTTTGAGGAACTTATTTAACTGGGTTTTTGGATGTAGTATTGGGTTATTCTCTTTTTCAAAAATATTTGGGCTTGGATTATGGACCCTTGGTTTCGTCTAAGAAGTTGATCTTTCTTTTAGTCCTAAACCACATTATTAAGATCTTTTAGTGAGAAACAATTGCTTTATATTTTTGTGGTGTTTATTCAAACGGGCCAAGCTCGAGTTGGTTTCATGAGAATAAAACATTGGTTTAAGATTCTGAGTGTTATATATGAATCCTTCCTTATATTTCGAGTTTAGATCTTAGTTATAATGATGTGTTTATTATTGGGACCCTTTTCGATTTCACTCTATTGGAATAGTTTGATATTATAATCATCTGCTCCAAATCCTTCAAGATCTTGAACTAGGAATTCGATGTTATATAAGTTCAATTTGGTTAAGGTATAGACGGGTTTGTTTGATAAAATTAAGAAAAATTGGTGAAATGGCTTGTGAAAGTTAATGTCTATTCGAGTTGATAAAGGTATTTGGGTCAACTGTCTTGTACTTTTTCTTTTTTAATTATTTGCAATTCATGTCTAAAAATAATTAATTGGTTAGATGGGAAATTAAAGGAACATCGATTAATATTTTAAAAAGAAAAAGAAATTCCTAACTAGAATGGTATACTTAATGAGCTTCTAATATTATATAGAGCATGTTATGATTCATTGTGGAGATTATGTGTTTTGAAAGTAAAATGTGAGCATTGTTATTACATAACCTTTTAATTCAAGTGATGTAATATAATATAAAGGAAGATGTAGAGGATACTAAATTTTAATTATGTGTTTGGAAAGAATGTTAAGTGTTTCAAAACAATATATCAATATTATCAAAATGGAATTACTTGTGTGTGATTAGTAACTTTATATGTGGATAAATTTATTAATTGGAACCTATTATTTGCATTGCTTATTTTATCCTATGTTGTTGTGTTTAATCATTAAGTATTATGGTGATATAAACTACTAAGATGTAGGTAATAAATTTTCATTCCAGAGTTTTTGACCCGACTGGTTTTTAATTTTTTAACAGATGGCGAGAAAATAAGTTATACTATGGTAGATGTATTTTAGTGACTATGTCTAATTAATATTATTTGAGTGATGTTAAAACTATATTATATGCATTAAATTATTGTAAAGGTGAACACATTCTCCATTTTCTTGTTTTAAAAGAAAGGCAATTTAGCCTAATGTGATCATTTTACTATTTCAAAAAGAATATTGTACTTATGATTACTAGCTAGTTGATGTTTATAAAATGGTTCAATATTTGTCGTGACTTATATTGTTCTCGAATATTGACTTCATCATTATTTCATAAATGTATTATTAATTTTTAATAGATCCTATGTGATAATAATTATCATATTAATTATTTGATAATTAATCATGATTTAGTTGTATATATCTAGAACAAATCCAACTATGATTGTTGATAAACTATTTCAATATATAAGTACATTAAGATGTAAAGTTATGAATAATACAAAAATTCGTAATGGCTAAATAATGTAATGTGAAAATAATGTAGAAATATATCTTAAATTTAATTTAAGATGCATAATGGATGTAATTAAATTACTCGAGAAGTAAATATATAATTTTTATAAAAATAAAGTTTATGAACCTTAGGGACATGTTCAAATGCGATAAATATATCACAGTGAGAAAGGGAAATTTTCATAAACTTATTCAATTATAAATAATCATTCCATGAGTTACGACATTCCTAATAATTGGAACTTGGCATGCCAACTTTGGATGGTTACTATAAAGTAGCATTCATTAATGATACAAGTTATTGAGTGAATACTATTTTTGGTTGTCAAATGTGCATCCATGTTTAAGATATGAGGAATTGAGTTATTTGAGACAACAATGGAATCATCTCCAATTTGTGATACCTTGCACATTTGAGACAGATCCTGGAGAAGGACGATTCCTTTACCTATCTCTAACGCCATCTTGCTACTCTCAATGCAAAAATAAAATCCTAGACTAAACATGCCAAGGACTAAGGATAAAAGGATGTATAGAAAGGGGAAATTCCTAAGCTAGGGAAGGCAATAGAAATAAGGAAAGGGTTGATTGCTCTCCACGAGGGCCCAAGAGACAGAGATCATGGGAGAAGAGGGTGGACGATGTGTGCTATAGATAAACATGTAGGATTGGCCTTCCAAAGCATGTGCAACACATGAACATGGGACTTGTAAGCAAAGGAGACACATAACATGCTAGAAAATGCAAACAAAGAGGTGAGATATACTAAAAGCAAGAACAAGAAGACAAGAGTTCCAAAAATATGAATTTATTTCTCAAGGGATGCAAACTCATTTATATTCATGGTAGGAGGAAATAATACATTGCAAAGACCAAGTCAAGGTGTGAAACTCATGAGAAGTCAGCCACCATTTTGGCATGGTGTCATTAAAACAAAGAGGGATCTGTTTCAATGAGTAGAGCTCTACAATTTTAGAAGAAAGGAGGAGAGAAGAGGATGAGAAAGAGAGAGAAAATCATATTCAAATCTTCAACCACCAACGACAAGTGATAAATACCTATAAAAATTCTTGAAGGGCTGTGAGATGTGTTTCCTTATGTTTGTTTGAGAAGAAGGAAGAAGACAAAATATGAATAAATGTGGGTGGTTAGAGAAATTAGATGTGTGTATTAATGACCAAAATGATGTTTCCCTATTTTTCACCTACCAAATCCCACCTAAATCTGATTTTGAATTGTCTAACATAAAGCCAACATAAACAACTTTTAAATGAGACTAGGTATGCAGGAATCTAAACACTATAGTAGAAGTTATGGCTATCGGAAGATGTCAAGGCCATCTAAAAATGCAATACATGTGGTGTGCACTAAATGACTAAAGAAATCACACAATTGCTCATTTTTTTGGAGTTTATGCCATGTTTCACACACTGGTTGGCTATCAAGATTTGGCTCCATCTTGGAGCACTTTGATAGGTCAGCATGTGGTATAATCAAGTCTAATAGATAATGACGTGGCACAATGGATGGCATAAGAAGGTGCGAAGGCATGCTCGTGGGAAGGTGAAGTTGTGAAAGGGAAATAGAAGAAGGGCACATATAAGAAGTGAGCATGACAGAAAAATGTGGCACATGGAGGATCTAAGTGTATGCAAGCACATGGGAGGAATGCCAAGGACTTAGCCATTTTGTAAGGCAAGTCTATAGAGGTGCACGTAAGGAGTATGTGACATGATGGGAATAGAAGTGGGTGTATAGAGGAAAGTACAAGTGGGAAATAGAAGGAGATAATAGAATGCAAAGGGAAAGAAAAGCGTGAAAATTAAGTGCAAGGGAAATTTAAGGTAGGAGGAAGAAAAGAGAAATAAGAAGGACACGTGAGGGCACAAAGAGGAACTGCAACCAAGAAAATTGTGTAAAAGGAGCAACCTTGAGTGCTCACAAACTAAAATGTGAAACACCGAGTAAAAATATATATATATTTTCCAAATAACTTGGGAGTTATTTGGGACAACATTTTGGAAACTTTCAGCGACCATCTTCTTGCTAGATGAAGGGACCAATAGCCTCGGAAGCATCTATTGGGCATGGAGTCAAGCCCAATGATGGAGCTTGAATAATCTCACCTCTTTTTCCTTGAGTAATGCCTTCAAAGTCCTTGTGCCCAATTGATATGTTTTAAAATGTGTATATGTTGAAGGGAAAATTCATGACTCAGATTATGTGGGACCCGGTCTCTATTTTGTGAAAATCCCCTCTTATGGTTGAAGATCCTAAAGGCTATAGAAAATTCCCATAAACTTGGTAGAGGGTCAGAGACAAAATTCAGAAACCACTAAAAGAACAACCACCATGGAAGATAAGAATGGTTTCCACGTGTTTCCTTGAGGAAACATTGAAGAGACATATCAGGTCGGACCACGCCCAAGTGAAAGTATTCACCACCTGCCTTATGCGCGGCGGTAGTAGTCCCAATAAGCTAAAAAGTCAAAGAAATATGGAGGATGTGGCTGTTGCAAACGTGTCACCCAGTGCATAATTTGGAAAAAGGTAGGGTCTCAGCATAGGGGAAGGAAATCCCCACGAAATGAGAAAGAGATCCCGAGAAGTTATGTTTGAAGTTGCGCAACTCAAGGGTAGTGTTGCGAACTAGGAAGATAGTGCGAGGAGGATTGTCAAAACACCATAAGATAGGTTTTCTCTTCCAGATGAGTTGCAAAAATTTTTAAATAATGTGACACACTAATAGGATGAGGAAAAGAGCATGATTTCAAACCATTGAAATCATAGTAGTAGTTTCTTTTCATTCTTGTTTCTAGTACTAAGCTAAAGAGTCTCGTAATGCAGAAAATAAAAGAATTACATGTCAAGAGGTGAAAATATAGATGTGATATCATTTGAAAGCAATTTGATATATGATTCAAAATGAAGATTCTATAGGGGCCCCAACCCATGGTGAAAGGGTCCATTTACATAATTAAAAACAAAGGCATAAAATACAAACATAATGCTCAGAGACCCTTCACTCCTTCATAAGTCCCCCTCCCAACAAATGCAGTTTGTTGAGAAAATTATTCTTCCTCAACATGAATTCATCAAAGCCATGTGCTATCTAGATAAACACGATGGACCCTACTAAATCTCATGACATCCCCATATCCATTAATGACTCAAGATTCATTCTTGGTTCATGCATGATCTTCTCTAGCTCAATCTTCTTTTGGTAGGAAGACACCCAGTCTAGAAGATCCAGGCCACCTATGAGGAATGTCATCTTCCCTTCCCCTTGTGAAGGGTATACTTATTAAGAACATAATGAGAAGTAATGGCTGGAGTGGTTGAAAGACCAAGGACTACATCATGGGGGCCAGGAGGAACGAGATACTTTGAGCTAGATTCATCTTTCCATATCCTTGTAAAGGGTGGATGCTCTCTTGGGAAGGGATTGGCTAAGGACCTAAGAAGCCATGCCCTAATGAACAAACAAAATTCCCTGAGTGAGTAGATGAACGAACTACAAACCTACCCCTTCTATCTCGAGTAGAGGAGATTACTTGCTCTTGAACAACGAGTAGATATGGATAGCTCCTCTTCTCCATCTGAGATAATGATTAGGGACTGAGAGCTTGATTCACCCTTTCTCTTTCTTAAGGATGATGCTAGCATTGAACTTGGTTGTGAGGATACGGGTCTTGTCTACCCCTTCTCTAGAGAGGCAATCCTTTGCTCTAATTCATCCACCTTGTGAGAGATGGAAGACACAGTGTCAATGGAAGATTTGTTGTATAACACATAAGATTTCTTTGGAATATCCTTTAATACAAATTCTTCATCACATAAGAATGGACACTGATATTTAGTTTTCCTAGACACTAAGGCCTCCTTTCAATCCATAATTTCTTCAAGTCTTCGGAGCTTTCAGATGTTCCCATTGAAAGAGATGAAAGTACATGAATTGAAATGATGCAAAGACATGATTGATCTTAATTAGCCTTATGAGGAGTTCAAGCTGAACTTGCTAATAGGTCAAGGGTCCTTGGGTATCTCCTACACATTCTATGTCAAACAAAGCCCTAAAAAATCCTCATTAGGACCACATAAGTCAAATATTTGATTCAAATCTTCTGACAAAATTTCCTTCAAACTATTTTCCACAAGTACTTTTTCCATGTCTCTGGTAGAAATTTGTAAAAAAATTCCTCACTTACATGATAAGAAGAGAAATGAATCCTAGTAATGGGATAAAACATGGTTTTATAGTAGAAGTGGCACATATTGATTGAATTGAAAGAAATCATTTACACCCGATAAAGGAAGATCTTTCTCAACTCACACGAGGAAAATTTAAAGGTTGAAGTGAATCTAGAACAAGCATGATTGATGAATTAACTAGATTTGACAAAAACCACGTGGGATAGTTAAACCAAACAAATGTGAGAAGGAATGCATGGAATCCAAGATGTATCTTCGGATAGTAGATGAAAAGTGTTTTTCACTTCAGGTCACCTCGAGTGCTCAAAGGATATTAGAAGCAACCATCCAATCACCGGTGGAAGGAATCATGAAAACATTAGTCACAAAAATGACATGATATTCTAATCATATATGATAAGAGAAAAATGAAGAAGGCTCGTACTCTTTACACCTAACAAAGCCAAATAAAGTATTTTCATAAAAGGTGTCATTGATACACCTGACATTTTGTGAAAGGAGAATATATTTGAGAATTATTTTCATTTTAGGGTGGAAAATTGAAAGTAAAATGGGGATGGAATTATATAAAGGCAATGAGAATACTCTCACAAAAGGGGGTTAAGATTTATGAGAAATAAAAAGAGAAAAGAGAGAAGAGACTGAGAAAATCCATTTTTCCAAAAGACTTGTCTAAGAAACCTATTAATTTCTTGAGCCTTAAAAATAAATCATGTCAAGATGGTTGCAATTGTAAAGCCATTGAGACTATAAATGAAACTTTCTCTTGCTGATGAATTTGATGAGCCTCGAGTTAATTGTGTTAATCATGAGCATTTTTGTGTCTACTTTCAATTTGAAGAGGTTTCAAATAGATATTCATGTTCCTGTCGTAATCTTATGTCAGGAATTCCTCTGAATCACACAAGATCTTATCCTTTTGGTATAATTGTGGCATTTGCAATTATGCTATGAGAATAGCTTTCATTTCACTGTGCAATAAACAATTTAAATTCACTTTACTTCCATTTTATTGATACATATTTTTTGTTAGCTTATGAGTGTATCTTAGGTGTGATGGACCAGGATTTATGATGTTTAGTTGAGTCTTTGACATGATATTTTATGTTAAATTCTCAAAGAATGTGTGAAACTATGCATCTTTGGGCTTCCATGGGTGCACACCTTCTAGTTGAAGGTTCATTGTTAATTATTTGAAGTGTTGTTATCATCTTTCTTGGCATATTTTCCAACATTTGTTAAAATTTCCCAAGAATCTAGTATAATCAAATTTATCCTAATTAATTCCCCATGAAATCCATCTCTAAATGATAAATCCTAGAATATTTACCCCTATTTGCACTTTGTTTGTCCATAAATACTAGGGAGATTTATTGAATTTACCCATCCCTTACTCAAAACATGCAAGAGAAATCAAGTTTTATTGTTGTCTTTAGTAACTAGAACCTTGTTTAGGAGACATCTTCATTCTCTAGCGTGACAACTCATGAGAGTTAGATTATGTTTCATTGACCATGTATTCTCAAGGTTTTCCTTCAATATCATAGAAGGAGAGTCAAATATTGTTGATCCATTACAAATGCAGGTTACAAAATGGGTCCTCTCACCCTGGTTGAAGGCACAACCTAAAGTAGGAGGGTAGTTCATTCCCTTAGCACGGTTCTATCTAACTTCTCCAAGCTCGAGTGAAAAAGAGTCAATTAAATCCATCCCCGGCTATAAAATGACTCAAATTATGATATATTTGTCTCTAAGCATCCTGCCCTACCTATTGATGTTGCTTGGCTTCAAAGGGAGAACCAATTTGGATAACAACATTGATCTGGTGCCACTACCGAGGACTATTTGGGAAAATACATATGCATACTGATCTCTGGTAATGTTTCCTACATGTTTTAGATGCAAATATGTTGTTTAAACATCATCCTTTGTTAAGTATTGTAAAGATTGAGAAAGATCAAAGGTTCATTGTGTAATATTTTCTGGTTTAAGTGAATGTTGCACTAGATTTGTATTTCTAGTGATAAATATTGATGAAGGATGATCAGATCTGTCAAGCTTTGTACAAATTGAGTATTGATAGGCACTTGACAAGTTATAGTTCTTCGGCACATCTAAGGTAGAAATCCTTGGTGGTGACTCTGTTTTGATTTGAAATTTTTGGTGAATACCAGTGTCTTAACCTTTGTCAATTAAGAACTGTTGTTAATATTTTCAAATCTAGAAGGAATAAGGTCCTTCTTTAACAAGGACCCCACTAGAAAATTGTTTCCAGATCTTGGGAAAAAAATCCAAAAGGGAGACAAGTCTGGAAAGCATTGGGGGATCAAGAATCAAGAGAGAAGGTAGTACTAGTCATAGAGGTTGATCTACCTATAGTTGAGGATTATCTTACATCTTCAAATAGTTCAGAATAAAAGTCCTCGGGTGGATCTAAATACTCTAATTGGTGAGGGGTCATCATTTATATCTGGAATAGGTGTCCCTCATTCCTTTCCTTTATCACTCAAGACTGATAGGGCTTTCTGTGAAAACAAAAATCATACACATGTATCCCAAAGACCCTTGGTCCCATACTATCTTAATCCTCCTATAGGATCACCTCCTCAAAATAACATGGCTTAGCCTCTACCTAGACCTCCTTTTGTTGTCAACACATTTGGACCAATAAATTTTAGAGGCATGGTTGGATATCCTAATGTTGTACCACAAGATGTAAGAAATAGGTTTCCTAAATTCCAAGGAAATAATGCCATCACTAGTGATCAACATTTGAGACTTTTTGTTAATATGATGGAGGATTTTGAAATAGAACATGAAGATATATATGTAAAGCTATTCATCCATACTCTTGAAGAAGATGCACGTGATTGGTACAAATATTTTCTAGATAACTCAATAGATTCATGGACTGAGATGAAGAATGCTTTCAAATTACAATATGGGGATAAGACAGACCCAAGGTTCCTCCTGTCTGAGTTTGAGAATATAAAGAAGAACCCCAATGAGTCTATCTAGGACTTCAATACCAGATTCAATAAGACTTTAAATAGATTACCCATAATTTTGAGGCCTAGTAATGAGTCTTTCTTGATTAAGTACTCTGATGCTTTTGACAAAAAGGTCACTTATTATTTGAGAGATAAGAACCCGGAACTTTAAGACAAGCCTTTACAATGGCCTTATAGATCGAAAATAATATTAAGGCAGCTACAAAACCACCTAATAGGGATGGTTTCAATAACCCCGATAAACCTCGGTCAAACAAGGTAGTGGATCTAGAAGAGGTTGTGAAGACTTTTTCCAGAGCAGTTAAAGAAATATCTTATAAGCTTTCTAGAGCAAAAAAAGGAATAGGACAAAGTTCTCAAGGTCAACACAAACCACAAGGCCAAGATAGATTTGGAAATCATCTTAGGAGTGATCACATAATAGATGAAAAAGGAAAGGGACCCATAGGATTAGGAAATAAACAACAACCTAGAGAAAATAAACAGATCCCTGATCCTTTGACTGTTAGGGTTGCCATGGTGGAAGAAAATTGTGCTATTGAATGGTGTGATAAGTGTTTTTTTCCACATTCCCCTTGTGGATCTATTGAGGAAATTGAAGAGACAAATGATGATGAGACTTATGGTGATGTATGTATGATGGAAAGCCCTGAAAATCCACAAAGAAAGAGCCACTTCAATTGAGCTGATAAGTGCCAAGACTATAGAAAGTTTCTGGGATTGCATTCATTGGGTATTACCTCTTCCTCTTGATGATGATATCGAAGTTGATATGGTGCAATTTTTTTATTTACCTAATCATGATTTTGAATATCTGAGGGCTTTAATGATTAAGAAATATGATGGGGGAATTCCTTCTGAGGAAGATAGGTAACTTTTGATGAATGCAACAATAGCTCAAGAAAAGGAATACAATCTCATAAGTCAAGTTATTAAAGGAGGAATACATCCCAAACCCAAGACTCTACTTCTTACCAATATCCCGAATGAGTCTCCTAAGAAGGATACACCAACTAAGGGTCTGATTATCCCAAATAGAGCTTGTACCCCGGTTCATGCCCAAAATGTAAAGAGTCTTATACCACTAGAAGGAACCGTTACTCTTCCTCCTAACACGACCTTACCCAAATATGTCCCATGTGATATTTCCCATATTTTGAGTCAAATAAAGGTCACAATTCCTATTGTTGAATTAATTTGAATCCTGAACATAGAAAAAGAGAATTTGAGTACTTTGGATTCAAAGAGGATGCACTACCCTCATGTAAAAATGTGAATCATGTGGACACTCCCCCTGTCATTGTAAAATTGGAAGTACCTCAAGTATTAGAGGATTTGGGAGAACCACCTAAGGTATATTTGGGCACTTCTCTTATTGAATCCCAACTAGATGTTGACCCTTTTTACACTACTTTGATCATAAAAGATAGGTTAGTGCACAACTGCATGTTTGAATTAGGGGCCTCTTGCAATGTGATGCCCCTTGAGGTGATGAATGAATTGAATATCAAAGTAACAATAAATTTTGGAAAGTGCACCACTATGGATTCAAGAGAAGTACTGGTGATCGAGTATGTTAAAGGATTGGTAGTGCAATTGGCAACTTATTTGGGAAAATGTTTAACCATGATTATAGTCATTGTGGATTGTCCTACTAAATGGGGAATTTTGTTATCAAGGAAATGGGATGCTATTGTTGGAGGAATCGTGCAGATGGATTTGTCATATGCAACTATACCAATAGATAGAAGCCTTGTTAAACTATGTGGAGAAAAAATAATGTTGCATCTGATTGAGGACCCTAAGAATGCATCCTATGAGGTGTTGTATATTGATGTGGATGTTGATAATTTTGTGGGTTATGTAGATTTCAAAGATCATAGCATTGAAAAATGTATGTATCTTGAGCAACTGGGCATCCCTTGGATTTGATGTTTGATGGAGCTTGTTCTAAATTTGGGAATGGTGTTGGTGTTGTCCTAATATCTCCAAATCAGGAGGTTTTTAGTTTTTCTTTTAAACTCATATTTGAATGCACTAAAAATATTGTAGAATATGAAGCACTACTCTTGGGTTTGAGGATTGCTTGGAGGTATGGTATTAGGGACATTATTGTTAAGGGAGATTCAGAGTTGGTGGTTAAACAAGTTAGGAAGCTCTATGTAACTAAGAATCAAAGAATGAAATAGTATAAGCATGTAGTTTGGGATTTTGTTGAAATGTTTGATTCTTTCAACATAATTTACCATGACAGAAAGTAGAATACTACTATAGATAGGTTGGTAGTATTGGGATCTAGATTTGAAAATTGTACAATGTCTCCTTACTTGTGAGTATGATATAGAAGTGTTGACAAGACCATATGTCCCTAACAATGTCAAACATTGGCAAGTTTTCAAGATGATGCCCAAGTTTAGAGATTTCTACAAAATAAGGGAGAATTTACAAATCAGAATATGGATTGGGAACCGATGATTTCTGTGTGTGATGGTAAGGAGACTCTTTTCAGCCAAGAGGTTATTCAACTAAAAACAAATACAATTCCAAGAGGGTTAGTTTCTTTGGAATAAAATTTTGACAATGCTTTGATAGGGTTGTTCACAAACATGTCCATGTTTCAAGAGATGTAGAAGAACACAACTTGGGGACTAATGATAAACCTAGGAAAATATGACTAGGCAAAGTAACTTGAGTAAAGAAGAGAAGTAGTCATATGTCCAGTTGTTAAAAAGGTACTAGGATTTCTTGGCATGGTCATATTCAAAATTGAAGGCATATAGGGAGGATCTTTTCCAACATGAAATACCTTTAGAACCCAATGCCAAGCCATTTAGGAAAAAACAGAGGCCAATTAATCTTCTCTTGTCTTTGAAAATGCAAGAAGAACTCAAAAAACTCAGGGATGGAGGTATTATACAACCTACGAGATATTCTTCTTGGGTGGAAAATTTAGTACCAGTTAGAAAGAAGAATGGGGATATAAGACTATGTGTATATTTTATTAATTTAAATAAATCCTCAATAAAATATAATTATGTGTTACCTAACATGGATAATATGTTGCAATTAATCACTGGGTCAGAGCTATTGTCTACGTTAGATGGATTCTCGGGATATAACCAGGTGGTTGTGAAGTAATCAAAACGAATCAAAATTGCCTTCACCACTCCTTGGGGTACTTATGTGTATGTAAGAATGTCATTTGGTTTGATGAACGTTGGTTCCACTTTTCAAAGAGATATGGATGTGGAATTCGCTGGATATATAAATGATTTTATAGTTGTATACCAAGATGATGTGACAGTATTTTCAAGAAAAAGGGATGATCATTTGTAGCATTTGGAAAAGATGTTATAGAGGTGCAGGGAATACGGTATCTCGTTGAATCCTAAAAATGTCATTTTGGGGTTCAGAAAGCCAAGTTGTTGGGGCATATCATGTCAAAGGAAGGGGTCATGATTGACCCTGAGAGAGTGGAAGCCATTGGGAAATTTCTGTCCCAAAGAATAAGAAAGGTATTCAATCTTTTCAGCCAAATCAATTTCATAAGAAGATTCATTTCCAATTTTGCGGAAATGACTATTCCTATCACAAAGATGTTGAGGAAGGATAAAATTATTAAATGGGAGGATGAAGCTATCCAAGATTTCACTGGGATAAAAGAGGCATTAAAAATGCCCATGTTTTAGTAGTTTGATTATAAGAATATTTTTCAAATTTTCTCTTTTGCATCTGAAAATACCATTGCATCTATGTTATTGCAAAAGAATGAGGAGGGGAATGAAAGGCCAATTGATTTTTTTAGTAAAGCATTACAGGGAGCTGAGTTGAAGTACACCATTATGGAAAAACAAGATTTTTCCTTGGTTAGAGAAACAAAAGCTTTCAGGCCATATATTCTAAGCTCAAAGATCATAGCTTATGTTCCTCATACAATGGTCAAAGACATTTTATCAGAGGTGGAGGTTTCCAACAAAATATGTCGGTGGGTGAACAAACTACAAGATTATGACATGGATACAAGAGTAAATGATGTAGGAGGAGATGTAGAGATACATGAGAAGTTGATCAATTCCATATGGTACAAAAACATCATATTCTACCTAAGAAACTTGGAATGTCCAGGGCATCTAGATAAAAATAAAATAAGGACACTCAAGTTGGCTTCCTAAAAATATATCATCACTGATTATGGGTTGGCTTGGAAAAATCTTGAAGGGGTTCTTCTCAGATGTGTAATGGAGGATGAAGCCCTGGGGTTAATTTCAGACTTTCATGGAGGAGTGTGTGGGGGAATTTTATGGAAGAGTAACTTCCCATAAGATACTGAGGGTGGGTTATTGGTGGCCCACACTCTTCAAGGATACGACTTTGTTGGTAAGAAAATGTGAAATTTGTCAAATATTTTTAGGGAAAATGAAGGCATCTAGTGCTCTCCCTCTGCAACCAATATCGATTGAGGCTCATTTTAAGAAGTGGTTCATGGATTTTTAGGGAAGTATCAGAACCTTCCAATGTAGGCCACAAATGGATATTGGTGGCTACTGATTATTTCACCAAATGGGTTGAAGTTATCCCCACCAAGAAGGTGACTCATCGGTTATTATTGATTTCATCCTGAATCATATAATTTACAGTTTTAGTGTACCCGTAAAGATATTTCTGATAACACCATGAGTTTCCAAGCCAAACCATTAGTTTCCATGTGTGAAGAATATGGTATAAAATTAACATATGCATCTAATTATAACCCACAAGGAAATGGACAAGCTGAATCAAGAAACAAAAATTTATTGAAGATAATTAAAAGGACATTAGCAATCAACAAAATAAATTGGGGGAGTAGTTGAAGTTTTTTGTTTGGGCAGATAGAATTACTACTAAGAGAGCCACTGGGAAAATTCCATTTGAGCTAGTTTATGGAGTCCAAGCTCTCCTTCCTTTACACCTGCAATTGTCTTCTTATCAGTTCATCCAACAACTTGAAGATGAGGAAGTTATCCCTTATAATGTGAGAATAAACCAAATCATTAAGTTGGATGAGGAAAGATGAGAATCCCACCAAAGACATTTGAATTTTAGGGAAAAGCTCAAAAACTATTTGACAAAAAGGTGACTCCTAGAATCTTCAACATTGGGGATCTTGTATTGTTATGGGATAGTAGACATGAGGATAAGGGAAAACATGGAAAGTTTGATGCATTATGGATGGGCCCTTATTCCATCGATATCAGGATTGGTGAACATACTTTCTTCTTGAAATACTTAGATGGAGAGCTTCTTGAGTTTCTTGTCAATGGTAGGCACCTAAAGCATTTTATTGATTAGCTTTTAGAGAAAGGTATGAACCAATGTACAGTGTATATTTTTCTGCTTTGTTTTTGCGTTCTTGTGTGTGTTTTTGTTTCCCTTTTCTTTCCCTGGTCTTCTGTGACTAGTTGCTTTGATTTCTCAGTTTGTTTTTGGGAGAATGGGTTGTTATCACTTGACCTGGTATGTATGATATTTGACTCCATAGCCCAATGGATTTTTGGCACTTGGTCTACATTGAATAGTTCTTGTGGCACCCGCAAGGGGTACCCATCCCCAAGTTGGAGCCAGTGTTGGAGCTCGAATAATCTCGCCCCTTTTCCTTGAGTAATGCCTTCAAATTCCTCATTCCCAGTTGATCTATTTTAAAATGTGTGTATATTGAAGGGAAAATTCATGACTTGGATTATATGGGACACTATCTCTATTTTCAAAAATCCCCTCTTACGATTGAAGATCCTAAAAGCTATAGAAAATTCCCATAAAATTGGTGGAGGATCGGAGATAATTTTTAGAAACCGCTAAAAGAACAAACCCTACGGAAGATAAGAAGGGTGTCCACATGTTTCCTGATGCACCTTTAAATAGGCATATCAGGTCGGACCTATCGGTACCCAATTTTTTTCTCCTTTTCATCTGAGCAAGGATCAAAAATATGGCATGAAGCTTGAAGGAAGATATATCTTGATATATGTCATTTTGTAGCCGGGGATGTGATCTAACTAGCACTCAAATTTGTGGAGAGATGGATAGCACTTTGAAAGGATTTGATCTAACCCTCACTATTTTAGGTTGTGCCTTTCAACCAAGGTAAGAGAACCTATATTGCAGCCTCTATTTTTTGAAGGAGGTGGATATATCCTTATACTGTGCATATTGTATGGAGATGGCCTTGGGAAAACATGATCAATTTTCCATTATTCAAACTCAACAGAGTTGTCACTACTAAATGATGGAAATGCTTTCAAGACAAGGCTGAGGCTGCTGAAGACATTATATGATCCTGATTTTCTTTGTGCATTTTTGTAAATGGGTTAGACTCTATTGTTGACACACAATGCAATGCAGGGGTAGTATGGGTAGGATTGGTTATTTAAATGATTTTTGGTGGGGTATTGACAAGACAAACTTGGATATATCAAATCTTTGACAACCTATACAATACTTGAACAACTATAAGATAAAATGCTTCAAATAATCAGGATGTTCTTTCAACCAGAAGATGCATAAATGGAATCCCAGGTTGCACTCTTCACACAATATTTGAGAACTCACCACAAAATCTTGAAGTAAAGAACTCAATTAAACATAAAAATCCTTGATCAAACCATGCCTAAGGTACCCCCAAAGGCTTACAAGAAATCCCAATCAACAAATGAAGGTGGAGTGATTTTAAACTACTTATTTTCAATGCTAGATGAAAGCTCTTCTGACAAACAAAACTACAAGTGCCACTAAACTATCAATAAGGATGAGATTATGTGTGATTTCTAAAGACTTTCAATGCAATATTGCAACAAGAACAATGAAAACTATTTACAGGTATTTAAAATGATAACAGACATCATATTTCCCAGAAAAACACAAATTAACTCAAAATCTTGTTAGATTCATCAAATAGGGGAGTTTCATGAATAATCTCATAGCTGTGTGATGGCTATACACTTATAACCAACTCACATACATGAAGATCCAACACAGAAGAAATTAACCTAGTTCTTTGGTGGGTTTCTTAGAAAATGAGCTTTCTCTCAAAATTTTCTCATAATTTTCAACTTCCCTTCTCTCGCCACATGTCCACCTATGATTGGCCATGGGGCCATGCTCTAAAATTTTACCTTAATATTTTCTACCTTCAAAGGCAAAAAACTTCAAGAACCTCTTCCATCCACATCCCCTCTACCCAAAACTTATACCACGTGTCCTCCTCTAATTGGAGTGGGGCTGAAATTAATTTTGAAACTTTAGAAAATAGAGCTAAAAAACTCTAAGTCCCCCATCAGCCCACTCCTCCCTTTTTGATCTTTAGGACACGTGTCCACTCTCGATTGGTTGCGGGGTTTCGGGCCAATTTTTGACTTTTTAAAATTTTGTAAAATAAAGTCTAAAAATTCTAAGGGAATCTGACCACCCGCCATCCCTCAGCCAATTAGAACCCACCACATTGCCAATGCATGCTGAGGAAGAAATTGATGGGCAAATGATGCCTGTCATCACAAAATACAAAAATACAGGATGCCAAGGATGGAATTTTTTTGAATTGGAACCAGACAAAACATGATTCTAAGCATTTCTCAACCTTGGGATTGAATTTTTGAAGGCATATATGTATAAAATGATCAATTTTGATTTTTCACGATTGGGCAAAAGGGAGAACAGGGCATAGCCCGTGGATTTGAAGAATTTAGGGAAAAAATTAGGGCAAACTTTGAGTATTCTTGCAAAATGGGGCATGTCAAATTATTTTCAAATGGACTAAGGCATGGGAATAGAGGCAGCAACTTCATTTCACCCATTAAAACTGTATAAAATGTTTCAGGAAATGTAGAGTGAAAGGAAAATTAGGGCAAAAGCATAGAGGGTCAAAATGAACACCAACATCGGCTCTGCACGGGGATGAGCACTCCTAGTGAGTGTCATAAGAACAATAAGTAGACCAAGTGCCAAAATAATTTATTGGGAAAAAGATTCATGAGCCAAAATCACCAAAAACTAGCTAAGAACCTGACAAAAATGGATGCCACACACCAAGGCAAACCACAAACCGACAAAACACCAAAAATAGAGAAAAAACCAAACACTATACACTATACAAGTGGTGTATACCTCAAATTTGGGGATTAATCTAAGAAATGCTTCAAATTCCTACCATTAGCAGTAGTTCAAGCAATTCCCCATCTAAATCTTTGAGAAAAAGGTATTCTCACCAATTCTGATATCAATGGAGTAAGGGCCCATCCATAATGCATCAAATTTTCCATGTTTTCCCTTATCCTCATTTTTATTATCCCATAACAAAACCAGATCTCCAATATTGAAGGCCCTAGGAGTGACCTTCTTGTCAAACAATCTTTTCAACTTCTCTCTAAATTTGACATGCCTCTGGTGGGATGCTCTTCTCTCTTCATCTAGCTCCACAATATGATTAATCCTTGCTTCATATGGATTGAGCTCTTGATCTTCCAACTGTTGAACAAATTGAAATGAAGATAATTACAGATGTAAGGGTAGCAAATCCTAAGCTCTATATACTAATTTAAATGGGCTCATACCCGTAGGTCTTTTAAGAGTGATTCTATTAGACCAAAATGCAAATTTTAATTGTTCACCCCACTTTCTCTTGTTCAACTCCAAGGTTCTTCTAATGAACTTCAATAAATTCTTATTTTTGGACTTAACTTGTCCATTCCCTTGGGGGTTATAGTTTTAAGAATAAGTTAGACTGGTTCCATATTCCTTACACATTGCTATCAAAGGTTTAGCTCTGAAACACATGGCATTATCAACAACAATCTTGACTGGCACACCAAATCTACATATGATATTGTTCAAAAAGAATTCCATAAAAACTTGGTGTGTTCCTTTCTTGGTGGGGATTTCCTCTACCCACTTGGTGAAGTAATCTGTGGCTACAAGAATCCACTTATGGATAGCACTAGAAGGATCTAAAATCTCACCAATGAATTCCATTCCCCATTGCTTCAAAGGAGCTTCAATTGATATAGGCTACAAAGGAAGGGATCCTGAAGCTTTCATTCTTCCAGAGAAATTCTGACATCTTTCACATTTTCTAATCAACATAGTTACATCTTTGAAGAGATTAGGCCACCAATAACCAACTCTCAAAATGTTTTGTGTTGTAACCCTTCTAGCAAAGTGTCTACCAAAAACTCCCCATGGAAATCAGCAATCACTTTGGGAGCTTCATCTTCAGCTACACACCTCAAGAGGACACCTTCGGGGTTCTTCCACACTAGGACAAAGTCAATGATGATGTATTTTTGAGAAGCCACTTGAGGGCTCTTTTCGATTTTTATTTAAATGATAAGGATAGCATAAGTTTATGAGAAAAAGATTATATCCTTGTACCATTTAGAATTTACCAATTTCTCAAGAACATCTGCCCTTTCTTCCTCTACCTCATTCACTTCCACAGTCTACAAGTTGCTCTCATCCATGAGCTTAGCAAGACCCAAACCTCTTACCAACTTTATGGTTTGGATGTCCATATCATACTCTTGCAGTTTGTTCATGCATCTACATCTTTTATGTGAGATCTCCATCTCTAATAAGATGTCTTTTACCATGGTGTGGGGAACATAAGCAACAACTTTTGAACTTAAAATATAAGGCCTGAAAACCTTTGTTTCTTTCACTAAGGCAAATTTTTGTTTTTCCATGATTGTATACTTTAACTCAACAGCTTGTAAAGCCTTGCTAAAGAAGGCAATAGGCCTCTCAGCCCCATCTTCATCCTTTTGGAGAAAAACAGATGCAATAGTATTTTCAGAAGCAAAGGAGAATATTTGGAAAGGCTTCTTGTAATTCAGAGCTGCCAAGATAGGTGCATGTTTAAGTGCCTCTTTGATTCCTTCAAAATCTGAATAGCAGTCTCCTCCCATTTGATAATTTGATCTTTCTTTAACATGCATGTGATAGGAAGATTCAACTCAACAAAATTGGACACAAACCTTCTAATGAAATTGATTTTCCCAAAGAAATATTGGATTCCCTTCTTCATTCTTGGAATTGGCACCCTACTAATTACTTCTACTCTCTCTCGAATCAATCATGACACCAGCCTTTGAAACAATATGACCAATCATCTTGGCCTTTTGCACCCCAAAGTGACACTTCCTTGGATTGAGACAGCTTCCAAATTCTCTAAATTTGATCAACATTTTTCTAGGTGCTACAAGTGATCTTTTCTACTCCTTGAAAACACAAATCACATCATCTTGATAAACTATGATGAAATAATTTATATAACCAACAAAAGTAACATCCATTGCTCTTTGGAAGGTAGCTCCAACATTCATGAGACCAAAAGGCATTCTCACATAAACATATGTTCCCCAAGGAGTGGTAAAGGCAATTTTAAATCTTTCTAACTCCTTGACAACAACTTGATTGTAGCTAGAGAAACCATTCAAGGTGGACAACAATTCAGATCTAGTCACTAACTGCAGCATGTTCTCCATGTTTTTAAAATTATAATTGTCTTTCAATGAATCTCTATTCAAATTTCTGAAGTCTACACAAAGTCTAATATCTCCATTCTTCTTTCTGACTGGCACAAGGTTTGCAACCCAAGATGAATACCTTATGGGCTGAATGATCCCTCCCTCCTTCATTTTCTTCAATTCATCTTGAATTTTCATGGAGAGGAGTGGATTAATTGGAATTTTCTTCTATCTGAATGGTTTGGAATTTTTCTCAAGAGGGATCTCATGCTAAAATAAGTCTTCTCTATATGCTTTCAGCTCTGAATATGACCAGTAAGGCAGTCTTGATATTTTTTCAACAATTGAAGATAGGACTATTTTTCTTCCTTGTTTAAACTGCTGCCCAACCAAAATTTTCTTGGTTTTTCCTTTGTTCCCAAGTCATGCTCTTCCACATCCCTTGAGGCAGACATGTTTCTATTGATGATGTAATCAGCATTGCTAAAATTTGACTCAAGAGCAACAAGACCTCTAGGAATGGTGTTAGTTTTCAATTGGATAATATCTTTTCCAAAAAAATCTCTCTTCCTTCATTCACACACACCATTGGTTCCCAATCAATATGCTGATCTACAAACTCACCTTGATTTCGTAAGAACCTTTGCACTTGAGCATCATCATCAAACACTTTCCAATGCTTGATGTTGTTAGGGACAACTGGCCTAGTTAACACTTCAACATTGTATTCATAATAAGGTGAAATGGTGTAATCTCCAAATATTGACCCCATCACCACAAACTTTTCAGCAACAACACTCAAAATTCTATCATTTTGTACAATATTGAAGGAATCAAACATCTCAATTAGATCCCAAACTCGCATGCTTATACTACTTCATCTGCATATTTTTTTGTAGCATACAATTTTCTTATTTGTCGAAAAATAGCTCTGAATATCCCTTTGCAATGATTTCCTTGATACCATACTTCCATATAATTCTCAGACCCAACAACAAGGCTTCATAATCAGCAATGTTGTTAGTACATTCAAAATTAAGCTTGAAGGAAAAAATAAATTCTTCCAAGCTAGGAGAAATCAGAATTACACCAGCACCATTTCCAAATTTGGAGCAAGCTCCATCAAATAGGAAGGTCCAAGGATAAATCACCTGTTCAAGGCACTTTGATTGATCCATCTTTTGTTCTTTACCATCAGAAAAACCAATAAAATTATCAGCATCAACATCAGCAAACAATACTTCATAAGAAGCATTGTTAGGGTCCTTAATTAGATGCAACATTTTCTTTTATCCATAGAGCTTGACAAGGCTGCCCTCAATGAGAATGGTGGAAAAATACATATCCATTTGGAAACTCCCTCCAACACTTACAACCCACTTTCTTGAAAATAACATACCCCATTTGGCAGGGCCATCAACAATCACAACATCCAATTTTAAATTCCTCCCGGGATAAGATGCAAGTTGCACTACCAAGCCCTTCACACAACCAACAACCGGCACTTCTCTTAAGTCCATGGTAGTACATTTTCCATAGGCTACTATCACTTTGATATCTAACTCATTCATGACTTCTAGAGGCATGTCATTACATGATGCACCGAAATCAAACATACAATTGTGAAGTAGCCTATCCTTTATGATCAAAGTTGTGAAGAATGGATCAACATTCAATTGGGAATCAACCAAGGATGTCCCCAAATATACCTCAGGTGTCTCTCCAAGATCCTCTACTGCTGGTGGTGTTTCAAGGTCAGCAATGATTTGAGGAGGAGTTTCAACAACATTTACATTTCTTCCTAGAGTAGTCTTCTCTTCTTTCAACCCTAAGTACTCAAATGCTCTCTTCTTATGCTCAGGAATTCTAAGCAACTCAATGATTGGAACACTCACTTTGATTTGGCTCAATACTTGGGCTATGTCATATGGAACACTCTTTGGCAAAACAACATTGGAAGGGAGACAAGAAGATTCATTTGATGGCAAGGGATTCTTGGTAGCTTGGGCATGAGGAGGACTGTAATTTTTGCTTGGGACAACAGAGCTTTTGGCAAGTGTTTCTCTTCTAGGAGATTCTTTGGGAATTCTTGTGAGAAAGGGTGTTTTAGGTTTGGCTTGAGGCCCAAATCCTGTAAAAATTTTCTTCTAGTGTTAAAAATATTTCTCTTGAGCTACAATAGCATTCATCAATAATTGTCTATCTTACTTTGAAGGGATACCACCATCATACTTCTTAATCATCAAATCTCTTAAGTATTCAAAGTCATTGTCGAAATTTCAAAATCCCGCACTACATCAACTTCAAGAGTATGAGGGGGAAGAAAGACTTGTACCCGTTTGATGTAATCCCAAAAAGTTGCAGTTGTCCTTACACTTATCACTTTAGTAGATGTTGCTCCTCCTTGTGGACTTGAAGAATATCCCATCATGCAAATATCATCATCAGTACCATCATCATTATTAGCTTCACCTTCTTGTTGGTCCACTTCACATGGAGGATGGGGTAAAAACACCTATCACACCAATCAATATTAGCAAATTCTTCAATAGCAGCAACCCTAGCATTTAGGGGATCAGGTAACACTCTTCCTTCACGTGCTTGAGGATGTCTATTTATAGACCCCATGGGTCCTTTTCCTCTATCATCTACCCTTTGATCACCTCTAGGATGATTGGAAAATTTGTCATGGTTTTTTGCTCTTGGCTAACCTTGTGAAGTTTTCCCAATTCCCTTCTCATCTCTTGCCAACTTATATGAGATTTATTTGACATCCCCTACCAAAGTTTTCACAACCTCCTCTAAATCAGCACCCTTGCTAGCTTGAGGTTTTTCGGGTTTATCAACTTTACACCATCTCTCTTGAGAGGTTTCCCAATTGCTTTGATATTGTTTTCAATTTGAAGTACCATAGTGAAAGCTTGTCTTAGATTGGTAGGGTTCTTATCTATTAGGTAATAGACTTCCTTCTTATCAAATGCATTTGCATATTTAATTAAATAAGACTCATCATAAGGCCTCAGACTAATAGGCATCCTTCTCAAAGTTTTGTTAAACCTTGTGTTAAAGTCATGAACTAATTCATTGGGGTTCTTCTTGATATTCTCAAACTTAGACAAGAGAAATCTAGGATCAGTCTTGTCACCATATTGCAACCTAAATGCATTCTTCATCTCAGTCCAAGAATTAATTGAATTATCAGGAAGATCCTTGTACCAATCACTAGCATCCTCTTCTAGTGTGTGAATGAACAACTTAATAAAGACATCTTCAAACTCTATCTCAAAATATTCCATCATGTTAACAAAATTTTTGAGATGTTGATCACCAGTTATTGCATTGTTACCTTGGAATTTTGGTAATCTATTTCTGACATCTTGTGGGACAGCATTTGGGTAACCATCCATTCCTCCAAATTCTATAGGACCAAAGGTGTTAACAACAAATGGAGGTCTAGGCTGAGCCATATTTTTTGGTGGAGGTGATCTTGGGGGTGACACAAGTTGATGAGGAGTGCAAGGTCTTTCGGGCTTAAGAATGTGATTCACAAGAATGGTATTCTCTAAGTGCTAATTTTCTTGGAAAGTTTTACTAGGATTGAAACACACATGTACAGATTAAAGAAGGAACTTGCAGGTATAACAAAAGGACCTTCACTAGTTGAAGTAAACAAGTTTATGAGCGGATTTCTTGAATCAGAATCACTTTGTAAGAAGAGCGATAATCCTCTACCAAAGTCTGATCTCTCTCACCAATGGATATATCTCTTCCTGATGTCTGACCTTTAACAACCTTCCAAACTCTTCTCCCTTCTAACTTTGAGTTTCTTGAATCTATAAACAACTTCTTAGCATATTCTCTAATGAAGAGAGATCTTCTTCCTTCCAGTTTTACATAGATTAGAAACACCAAAGTAAATGATAGAAAGGTTAAGACACTGGTACTTATCAAGATCAGAATAGCATGGAGTCGCCACTAAGGACTTTCACCCTAGTTGTGTAAATGCACTAAAATACTCTATCAAATATCTATCAGCATTGAAAATTTTGCCAAAATTTATAGATCATACCTTTCTTTCTTTGAATTTATCAATCAAAAATGCAAATGAAGTGCATCTACTGTTGGAAACTAATAAAATTTGTAGGTAGAACTTATATCTTCACTTAATCCTTACAAACCTGATTATAAAATGATGCTTCAACAATGTATTTACATGCAGAATCTACAAGGGACTTTACCAGGGTTTTATATGCATTCAAATATCTCAAATATGTATACACATGGATCAAAAAGAACTAAGAGAATATCAAACGTAGAACTCTACTCTTCACTCCAATCTTATAAATATGATTAGAAGATGATACTAAATTTTTTTAATTGCACATAAATCACACAAGAAGTATTACCAGGGATCTGAAATATTGAAATACTGAATATTGTCCCTAGAAACAGCACCATTAAGTGTTGGTACCCAAATTTGTTCTCCTTTTTAGTCTGAGCAGCATCAAAAATATGGAATGAAGCTTGAAGGTAGATAGATCTTGATATATGTTGTTTTGTAGCTAGGGATGTGATCTAACTGACACTCAAATTTGTGGAGAGATGGATAGCACTTTAAAAGGATTTGATTTAACCCTCACTATTTTAGGTTGTGCCTTTCAACCAAGGTAAGAGAACCTATATTGCAGCCTCTATTTTTTGAAGGAGGTGGATATATCCTTACACTTTGCATATTGTATGGAGATGGCCTTGGGAAAACATGATCAATTTTCCATTATTCAAAATCAACAGAGTTGTCACTACTAAATGATGGAAATGCTTTCAAGACAAGGTTGAGGTCATTTGAAGACATTGTATGATCTGATTTGCTTTGTGCATTTTTATAGATGGGTTAGATTCTTTTGTTGACACACAATGCAAATGTAGGGGTAGTATGGGTAGGATTAGATATTCAGATGATTTTTTGCTGGGGTATTGACAAGATAAAATTGGATATATCAAATCTTTGACAACCTATACAATACTTAAACAACTATAAGATAAAATGCTTCAAATAATCAGGATGTTCTTTCAACCAGAAGATGCATAAATGAAAGCCTAGGTTACACTCTTCACACAATCTTTGAGAACTCACCACAAAATCTTGAAGTAAATAACTCAATTAAACACAAAAATCCTTGATCAAACCATGCCTAAGGTACCCCCAAAGGCTTACAAGAAATCCCAATCAACAAATGAAGGTGAAGTGATTTTAAATTGCTTATTTTCAATGCTAGATGAAATCTCTTCTGACAAAAAAAAATACAAGTGCCACTAAACTATCAATAAGGATGAGATTATGTGTGATTTCTAAAGACTTTCAATGCAAGATTGCAACAAGAACAATGAAAACTATTTGTAGGTATTTAAAATGATAACAGACATCATATTGCCTAGAAAAACATAGATTAACTCAAAAGCTTGTTAGATTCATTAGTAGGGGAGAGTTTCATGAACAATCTCAGAGCTGTGTGATGGCTATACACTTGTAACCAACTCACATACATGAAGACCCAACACGAAGAAATTAACTTTGGTTCTTTGGTGGGTTTCTCGAAAAATGAGCTTTCTCTCATAATTTTCCCATGATTTTCAACTTCCCCTGTTACGCCACTTTGCACCGCCATGTGTCCACCTCTCGATTGGCCATGGGCCCAAGCTCCAAAATTTTACCTTAATATTTTCTACCTCCAAAGGCAAAAACTTCAAGAACCTCTGCCATCTGCATCCCCTCTACCCAAAATTGATGCCACGTGTCCTCCTCGATTGGAGCAGTAATGAAACCGATTTTGAAACTTTAGAAAAATAGAGCTAAAAAACTATAAGTCCACCATTGGCCCACTCCTCCCTTTTTTATCTTTAGGACATGTTTCCACTCTCGATTGGGTCATGGGTTTTGGGCCAATTTTTGAATTTTAAATTTTTTTCCAAATAAAGTCTAAAAATTCTAAGGGAATCGACCACCCACCATCCCTCGGCTAATTAGAACTGCCACATTACCAATGCATGTTGAGGAAGAAATTGACGGGAAAATGACGCCCGTCATTTGATCAAAAATACGAAAAATGCCACGGATGCCCTAGAAATTAATTTTTTCACCAAAGATGGAAATTTTTAAATTAGAACCAGACAAAACATGATTCTAAGCATTTCTCGACCTTGGGATTGAATCTTTGAAGGCATATATGTATAAAATGTTCAATTTTGATTTTTCACAATTGGGCAAAAGGGAGAACACAACATAGCCCGCGGATTTGAAGAATTTAGGGAAAAATTAGGGAAAACTTTGAGTATTCTTGCAAAATGGGGCATGTCAAATGATTTTCAAATGGACTAAGGCATGGGAACAGAGGTAAAAACTTCATTTCACCCATTAAAACTATAGAAAATGTTTCAGAAATGCAGAGTGAAAGGAAAATTAGGGAAAAATCATAGAGGATCAAAATGGACACCAACAGACCACCCCCAAGTGAGACCATTCACCATGTGGCTTATGCATGGTAGGGCAGTCCCAGTAAGCTTAAAAGTCAAAGAAAGGGGGAGATGTTGCCACATGTCACCCATGCATAATTTGGAAAAAGGAAGGGATCTTGGAGGGAAGGAAATCCCCGCGAGACAAGAAATATATCCCAAGTGATGTTCGAAGCTCGTAACTCAATGATAGTGTTGTGAACTAAGAAGACAGTGCGAGGAGGATTGTGAAATCACCATGGGATAGGTTGTCTCTTCTAGATGACACACAACAGTTTTAAATAATGTGATACACTAAGAGGATGAGGCAAAGCACATGATTACAAACCATTGAAAGCATAGTAGTAGTTTATTTTCATTACTGGTGCTAGTACTAAGCTAAAGAGTCCGTAATACAGGAACAAAAAATAATTACATGTCAAGAGGTAAAAATATAGATGTGACATCATTTGAAAGAAGTCTAATATATGATTCAAAATGGGGATTCTATAGGGGCCCCAACCCATGGTGAAAGGGTCTATTTACATAATTAAAAAGAAAAATATAATTCTCAGAGACCCTTCACTCCTTCCTAAGCCCCCCCTCCCAGCAGAGGCAATTTGTTTAGCAACTTATTCTTCCTTAATATGAATTTATCGTGAGCCCTATGTTGTGCGAATAAACACGATTTACCTTAGTAAATCCTGTGAAATCCCCATATCCATTAACAACTCAAGAGTCATTTTTGGTTCATTCAATATCTTCTCTAGCTCAATCTTTTTCTAGTAGGAAGACACCCAGTCTAGAAGATCCGGGCCACATGTGAGGAATTCCATCTTCCCCTTCCCCTTGTGAAGGGTATAATTGTTGAGAATATAATGAGAAGGAATGACTGGAGTGGTTGAAAGACCAAGGACTACATCACGGGGCCAGGAGGAATGAGAGAATTTGAGCTAGATTCAAATTTCCATCTCCTTATAAAGGGTGGATGCTCTCTTGGGGAAGGGATTGGCTGAGGACCTAAGAAGCCATGCCTTGATGAAGGAACATAATGCCCTAAGTGAGTAGATGATCGAATCAAACCTACCCTATTTTCCCGATTAGGGAGATTATTTCTCTTAAACGACGAGCATATATGGACAACTCCTCTTCTCCATTTGAGATAATGATTGGGGGCTGAGATCTTGATTCACCCTTTCTCTTTCCCAAGGATGATGTTGGCATTGAAATTTTTTGTGAGGATACAGGTCATGTTTTCCCCTTCTCCGAAGTGGAAATTATCTGCTCTAATTCATACACCTTGTGAGAGATGGCAGACACGGTGTCAATGGAAGATTTTTGTATAACACATAAGATTATTCAGAATCTCCTTTAATACCAATTCTTCTTCACATAATAATGGACACTGAAAGTTATTTTTCCCAGACACTTGGGGCCTCCTTTCAATCCAAAATTTATTTAGGTCTTCAAGAACTTTCATATGTTCCCATCGAAAGAGATGAAAGTACATGAATTGAAAGGTTGCAAAGACATGATTGATCCTAATTAGCCTTATGAGGAGTGTGAGTCAAACCTTATGATAGGTCAAGGGTTCTCGGTATCTCTTACAACTCTATGTCAAATAAATCCCAAACAAAAGCTTCATCAGGACCACATAGGTCAAATATTTGATTCAGATCTTCTGATGAAATTTCCTTCAAACTATTTTCCACAGGTACTTTTTCCATGTCACTGGTAGAAAGTTGTAAAAAATTTCCTCACTTACAGGATAAGAAGATAAATGCATCCTGGTAATGGGATAAAACTAGGTTTTATAGTAGAAGTAATCATTTACACCCAATAAAGGAAGATCTTGCTTATCTTGCACAAGGAAAATTTAAATGTTGAAGTGAATCCGGAACAAGCATGATTGATGAATTAACTGGATTTGAAAAAAACCATGTGGGATAGTTAAACCAAGAAAATGTGAGAAGGAATGCACAACATCCAAGATGTATCTTTGGATAGTAGATGAAAAGTGTTTGTCACTTCAGGTCACCTCGAGTGCTCAAAGGATATCAGAAGCAACCATCCAATCACCAGGTGGAAAGAATCATGAAAACATTAGTCACAAGCAATGACATGATATTCTAGTCATATATGATAAGAGAAAAATGAAGAAGGCACATACTCTTCACATCTAGAAGAGCCAAATAAATTATTTTCATAAAAGGTGTCATTGATACACCTAGCATTTTGTGAAAGAAGAATATATTTGTGAAATATCTACATTTTTGGGGGGAAAATTGAAAGGAAAATGGGGATGGAATTGTATAAAGGTGATGAGAATACTCTCGCAAAAGGGGGTTAATATTTCTAAGAAATTAAAAAGAGAAAAGAGAGAAGAGACTGAGAAAAGCTAGTTTTGAAAAGACTTATCTAAGAAACCTGTTAATTTCTTTAGCCTTCAAAATAAATCATGTCAATATGGTTGTAAGTGTACAGCCATTGACAAGTATTGAGACTATAAATGAAACTTTCCTTGCTCATGAATTTGATGAGCCCTAAGTTAATTATGTTAATCATGAGCATTGTTGTGTCGATTTCAATTTGAAGATGTTTCAAATAGTTATTCATGTTCCTGTCACAATCTTATGTTAGGAATTTCTCTGAATCACACAAGATCTTATCCTTGTGGTAGTATTGTGGCATTTTAAATTGTGTTGTGAGAAGATATTTCATTTCACTGCGCAGTAAAAAATTTAAATTCACTTTACTTCCATTTTATTGATATAAATTGTTTGTTAGCTTATGAGTGTATCTTAGGCGTGATGGACCAGGGATTTTAATGTTTAGTTGAGTCTTTGACATGAGATTTTATGTTAAATTCTCAAAGAATGTGTGAAACCGTGCATTTTTGGGATTCCATGGGTGCACACCTTCTCAGTTGAATGTTTATTTTTAATTATTCTAAGTGTTGTTATCAACTTTCTTTGCAAATTTTCTAGCATTTGTAAAAATTTACCAAGAATTTGGTATAATCAAATTTATACTGCTTAATTCCCCCATAAATTCCATTTCTAAATGATAAATCCTACAAGACTTACCCCTACTTGCCTTTGTTTGTCCATAAATAATAGGGATATTTGTTGAATTTATCCATCCCTTACTCAAAACATGTAGGAGAAATCAGAATTATTGTTTTCTTTAGTAACTGAACCTTGTTTAGGAGACATCTTCATTCTCTAGTGTGACAACTCATGAGAGTTAGATTATGTTGCATTGACCATGTATTCTCAAGGTTTTCCTTCAATATCATAGGAGAGTCAAATATTTTTGATCCATTACAAATGTAGGTTACAAAATGGGTCCTCTCACCCTGGTTGAAGGAACAACCTAAAGTATGAGGGTAGGTCATACCCTCAACACGGTGCTATCCAAATTCTCCAAGCTCGAGTGACAAAGAGTCAGTTAAATCCATCCCCAGCTACAAAACAACTCAAATTATGATATATCTGTCTATAAGCATCCTTCCCTACCTGTTGATGTTGCTTGGCTTCAAAGGGAGAACCGATTTAGGTACTAACAATAAAAAAATTGATGACTTGATATGTAGCTTGAATAACACCTATGGAGTTACTTGAAACATGTCTAAACTCTAAAATGAATTGCTGCTCTCATATGAAGATTTTTGGCTTGGATTCATGAGAGTGGAAAGCTACGCTCGGATTATTAGAACTACCTCTATATGAAAATTGAACTCCCATCCTAGAAAGAAATAAATGGGGCACATGCTAGAGGGAGCACGTCGAGGACAAAGACTATGTATAAAATCTCAAAATCATACATGTCCCAAAGGGGAACATGCAAAATATACATGAACACTTGTGTTACTTAAAGAAAACCTAAAATAACTAGAGGTAAAGGGCACTCAAGTAGAACCTACAACGGGAAGGGAGAAGTAGCTTCCCTTCCTCATAAATTTGACCATGTAGCTGATTTTTCATTGAACATGGTCGAGAATAACATAAAAAATTGTCTCGTAAATGGCCTTTCACCCTCCTAAAAGTATCAATAAAAACATAAAAAACACCTCCCGCACTTGTTCTATGCTCGATTTGGGAGGCGTTGTTGCTGACCTTTAGGTGCGTAGAAGTTTAACCTCATGATCCGCAGATGAACATGACTAGTGGAAACTCTTTATTTGGCTCTATGCTAGCAAAATATCTAATTGGGCATGTTATGATCCTTATGTTTTTCCCATTATCTTGAAGCTCAATCCCACATATGGGATTACCATGTAGATTCTCCTCCTTAGGGTGGTTGCTTGTAATTTGGATCACCCATAGTTATGCCTCTATAAGAAACTTTGTCTCCTTAAGGATTGTTCCCTCTGGATCTAATTGAATATCTTTTAGAACATGTGCCTTGAATATCTCATAATCCCAATCAAATTCACACCATTCTTCAACCGTTCTCTACGGTGCGTTGAACATGATGACCTTGGCTAGGGATGACACGTAGGTAGGTGGTTGTTTGTTTTTACACAATTAGGAAGAGGGGAAACATAAGAAGATGGAATGGTAGGAATGGAAAGGACGGAGGACACGTGCATAAGAGGAGTGAAAGTGAGTGCAAAAGGATTGGAGGTGCGCGTGATAGGGATGGGTATGCACATGGAAGGGAGATGAAAATGGGAAGATGGAGGGGAATTCTCAATGAGAGAAGCTCATACAAAGCGGGAACATAAGTAGTAGGTTTGAGATAATGTAGGTTGACATGAAGGAATTGGAGGGCTATAATATGGTAGTCCATGGTTTCCCCATTGACATGATTTTCGCACTCTAAATTTTTGATCCTCCATTTCTTCACCCATTTTATAATCTAAGGAAGTATCTCAGCAATAAACCGTAGCTTCTACTAGGTGTTAAGCCAACCTAGTACAAGGCCCACCCATGGATAAGGTACCTTAAAACCAACTCGGGTTTCCTTCATTGACACTTGATCCTAAGTTGGATCATTCCCGATTCCATTTCTTGAACCTCCCTCTCAAAATCAGCTTCGCCATGGAGATTCCACCATCATCTCGCATAAAATTGTTCTACATAAACATTTTGGTTAGAAAAATAACCATGTGGTTCAATGGAGGTTAGGTTACATGCATATTCGGGATGATAAGGGTCATAAAACTTATTTGAAGGAGGATTTTGGGCGTGGTGATGGAGGGAAATAGATTTTCTACTGCAAATGGGAATTCTAGGAAGGGGAAGAAGTCATGATTACATAAGTTCGAAAGAGAACTATGAAAGATGGAAAAGGAGAAATGTATGAAAGAATGAGGAAGACTAGTCTATGAATGAGATAATGGGTACGTTTGAATTAGTGGAGTCACTAGATGTATTGAAATATGCCTCCAAAGGATGGATCTCAACAATAATACACCAAAATTACCAATATGAAGATGTATATCTCTTTAAGATGGTCCCACGGGGTGTGCCAACAATTGTTGGTTTTCAAACATGTACCCATGTCTATGATCCAAGGAACTGATTTGTTTGAGAAAACAATGGAACCTTCTCCAAGTTGTGGGACCTTGCATGCTTGAGATAGATCTCCAAAGAAGGCCATATCCTCTACCCATCTCTAATGCTACTACTACTCCTAATGCAAAAAAATCCTATACTAAACATGCCAAGAGACCATGGAGAAAAGGATGTGTAAAAAGGGGAAAGTCCTAAGCTAGGGAAGGCGATAGCACCAAGGAAAGGGTAATTCTCTCTCCACGAGGGTGCGGGGAGATAGAGAGGGCATGAGAGAAGAGGGTAGACGGAACGTGCCACATATTAACACACATGATCAGCCTTTTAGCATGTGTAACACATGAACATTGGACCTTCAAGAAAAGAAGATGCACACCATGTTAGAAAAGGAAAATAGAGAGGTGAGATGTAATGAAGTAAGAAATGGAAGACAAGAGTTCCACAAAACATGATTTTATTGATCAAGGGACACACAGGTCATTTATATTCGGGGTGGGAGGTGAGAATACATTGAAGATACCAAGTCATAGTTTGAAACTCATAGGAAGTCATCCACCATTTTGGCATGGTGTTGTTATTCACAAATAGGGATCTATTTCAATGTGTAGAGCTCTACAATTTATAGAAGAAAGGAGGATAGAAGAGGAGAAAGAGAGGGAAAATCAGAGTCAAATATTTAACCACCAACAAAAACTAATAAATACCTACAAAACCACCTGTATGGTTATCATATGTGTTTCCCCATGTCTATTTGGCATGAAGAACAAGGAAGAAGACCAAATTTTAAGAAATGTGGCTGGTTGGAGTGTATCGTGTGTGTATTGATGACCAAAATGATGTTTCCCTATTTTCCACCTACCAAATCCTACCTAAATCTGATTTTAAATTGTCTAACATGAAGCTAACATCAAAAAATTCAAATGAGACCGAGCACGCGGGAATATGAGCACTTTGCAATGTGAAGTTATGGCTATCGGAAGATGTCATAGTTGTTTGAACATGTAAGACACATAGCGCTAGTTGATTGACTAAAGAAATTAGTCAGTTTTCATCTATTTTTCATTTATACCATGTGTCATGCATCGGTTGGTTGTCAATACTTGGTGCCCTTCGACATGCTTTTATAGGTTACATATGGCACACTCAAGTCTAACCGATAATGACGTGGCACAATGATTGTGCGCAATAAGGCTTGAAGTCACACACACACGAAGAAGACGGACAAAAGGGAAGTAGATGAAGGGTGTGTATAAGAAGTGTGCATGACAGAAAAATGGGGGTGCATGGAGGAGCTAAGTGTATGAAAGCGTGTGGGAGGAATGCAAGGGACTTAGCCATTTTGGAAGGAAATTTTGTATAGGTGCATGCAAGGAGAGTGCACCCGGATAGGAATGGAAGTGGGTTCATAGAGGGAAGGCACACTGGGTAAATAGAAGGAGATAGAAGAATGTAGAGGGAAAGGGAAGTACATGAAGCAAGCATGAGGGAAAGAAAAGACAAGAGGAAACAAAGGGAGAAGATGAAAGGGCACACAAGGTTGCATGAAGGAACTACAACCAAGAAAATTGTGCCAAGGGAGCAAAATTGAGTGCACACAACCTGAAATGTGAAACATCAAAGTCAAAATAAAATATAAGTTATCTAAATAACTTGGGAAATTATTTGGGAGAACAATTACTATATAGAATATATCGTAAGTTGACCCTTTGTGGTCCATTTATTATGACTTTCATTACTAGAAAAGAATTAAGTTACACTTATTTATGAGATTTGTTTATCTCGGGACGAGATGAGTCACCTCTCTAAAAATTAATTTGGCTATGGGGAAGGAAGGTGTTACGTAATGACGCAAGTCATTACATAAATATTTTCTCTCCCATAAGCAACCTAATTTGGCATAGACGTGCTCCTTTGCATAGGTTGAACAAGTTTTGTACCTTGTGCATAACATGTAACTCATTAAACTTAACTAACTAAATCAATTCTGATAACTTAAAAAAGTGATATGGTGAAGGGATAAGTTTTATTTTTATGTATGTGTCATCACAAAACTGAGCATGCAAACATGACTCTTAAACTTTGGCCGAAGTAGTGTAAGTTTTTATTACACTATCAAGTTCACCAAGTTCTAATTAATGGTGTGAGATGTTGGATGGAATTAAATTGAATTATTTCTACGTAGACACCTAGAAAACATCACTTGTAAATCAATGTCCGGGAAGGTACCTATTGTATACTTTATATGCAAAATCCAAAGAGTAAACTATGGTGATCGAGTATATCTAATTGACTTGCATTTCTGCAAATGGTTTATTGATTATTATAAGATGAATTGAAATTTACATTATTGTGGGATTTAAATGTTATTAATTTAAATTATTGAAAGCATAAGTTAATTTGGGAATTTTTTTCCCTTAATGTGAAGTATTGAAATGTAGATTTTACAAAAAAATGGTCAAAACAACTCAACTAATTAGAACAAAACAAAAGGAAAGGACCAATAGGAGGATGTTTTAAGTGTGGTAGTGATCACGACGTAAAAATTATCCTCGAGAAAAAAATATAATAACCAGCGGTGAAGGGTTCATGTTGCATAGAAAATAGACAAGTTAAAAATCAAGCCACACCTCGTATAAGTATCGAGTGAGTTATACGGATTACTTGTAAATATTGTTTTTATACTTGTGCTAGTAAAATGTTTTATTTCAAATAAGTTAGCTGAAAAATTAAAAAAATTGTGTTATATGAAGAATTCATGGATTGTGTAATACGATAATAATGTTGTCCATGGTAAATAAATGTCTTGTTGGTGTAGCATTGGTGTTTCCCGGTTTACAACAGAAATAGACCTATATGTAGCTCCTTTAGGTTCATACAATGTCATTATATGTGTACATTTGTTGTCATAACATAAGGAAATTGTAAACTACTAAAAAAATCCAAATGCTTGGATGACCAACAAAAAACATCACCATTCAGGGCATAAAAAGAGAGCAGAGATAAGGCAGATTTCTGCAATGTATCTTAAAAAGGCTAAAAATAAAAGTTGCATGCTTTATGTAATAAAAATATCCGATTTCAGAAAAGAAGGTAATACTTCTTTGATGGATTACCCACTGTTACAAGAGTACAATGATGTCTTTCTGGAGGAGTTACTTGAATCCCTTCGAGACATGAATTTGATTTCATCGTAGATATTAAACCTCGAACATAACCCATATCAAAGGCTCCTTACCATATGACCAAAAACAGAACTAGTGGAACTCACAACACAACTGCATGAATTGTTATCCAAAAGATTAATCAAATTGAGTGTGTCTCCTTCGATATCTCCAATCATTTTTTTCAATAAGAAATATGGCACACTTAGGTTATACATTCACTACCACATGCTTAACAATGCCACAATAAAGAATATATATACTTTGCCAAGGATAGATAATATTTTTATCGATGCATGGTGCATCATTCTATTACAATATTGATTTAATACCGTGGATACCATCAGTGAGAATTAAAGATGAATACATACATAAAACCACTTTCAAGACAAGATATAACCACTTTGTGAGTTCACAATTTTTCCATTTGGACTCACAAATGCACCTATTGCATTCACGAACTTGATGAATAACATATTACAAGAATATTTAGACAATTTTGTGTTAGTTTCATGGATGACATTATGATCTATTCAAAAATATTGAAGAGCATAATGAGCACTTAAGAATAGTGTTAGACATACTTAGAAAAATGAAGATGTATGGAAAATTTTCAAGTGTTTGTTCTATAAAAATGTGGTATAATATCTTGGTCATATCATAAATAAGGAAGGAATATATATAGATCCATAAAAATCATGGCTATAACAAAATTGCCATCTGCGAAAGAACGTTCATGATGTCATAAGTTGTATGGGGTTGGTTGGTTACTATAGAAAATGTGTAAAAGACTTTTCTAGAGTTGCTGCTCAGAATCACCACTATAGAAAAAGGATAATAAATTTTTATGGTGTGATAAATGCGAGAATGCATTTAATTTTTGAAATAAAAATTAACTACAACACCTATTTTGAAGGTTCTAGACCCCGACGGAAGCTTTGTTGTGGTAACAAATGCCTCTGGTGAAGGTTTGGTTGGAATTCTTCTTCAAAATGACCATGTGATCACATATGGGAGTAGAAAATTAAAGGTACATGAGCTAAACTATGCTCCCCATGATCTAGATATTTCTACCATAGTGCACGCACTTCAAGTTTGGAGGCATTACATGTAACAACCTCTTTATTATGTTATACAACTAGGGATTTTTTTAAAAAAATCCACTAACTATTGTATGTCTTCAATGAATTTATCATGCAACCATTAACTTCCATCACACAAGAGTTATAATTTCCCTCAAGTTTTCTTATTCTGAAATGAGTAGCCTAATTTACACCCCCATTGAATTACATCAACATTTTTTAATTATATTTTACATTAGCTTCATGCTTCTCTGATTTAAATACCCAACATTTAAATCCAACATAAATTTATAATCATATCCCATTTTCCTTTATCTAAATTAATATAATTTATAACCAACATCAATCTAAATCAATCCATCCTATAAAAATTAACCATGTGTAGCTGTATGAGTAGGATTAATTTCCGATCCGTCACATATGGCTCGTTAGAGTAAGTATACCTAGTATACTAGTGGTTTCCTTTTTCATACAAGGATAATAAAGTGTTGCAATCTAAGTGTCTACCTGGGTATCCATCACAAAATCCCATCTGAAATCCTACAACTTAGATCTTGGTGAAATCAGACAATGTAATCAACAACTTACACTACTTTAGCTAGAGTTTTAGAGACATGTTTACCATGCTCAGTTCTCGTGATGACACATTCATCAATTGGAACTTGTCTTTCACCATATCACTTAATTACTATTATCTAGATTAAGATCAGATAGTGGATTTATAATTAGTTATAAGTTGCGTATAAGGTACAAAACTGGATCAACCTGCATGAAGAAGTGCCACTATGCCAACTTATGATGTCTATGGGAGAGTAAATGTCTCTGTAATGATTCACATCATTGTGAATCCACTTCCTTTCCTATATCCAACATAAATTGGCATCGGTGTACTTTTCTCGTGTATAATGATCAACCTTTTTAACTCTAACGAAACTTGTTCTTAAAGGTATTACAACTATCACAATATGTGGAATCGACGAGGCAACTTTGTATAGTTGTTATACAACAATATCCAATTAATGACCTTCATAATTAAATGGATACTACTCTATAGCGGCCATAGTGAGTTGGCCCACTGAGTTTCATTAATTAGAACATCGTATCTTAGTTGTTTTAAAGTAATTAAATTAAAAACAAAGGGTTATCCTCGAGTCACAACGATATTCTCAACACTTTATATACATCCCTAAGGTCCTATGTAATCAAGTTCATGTAAGTCGAATGAATATTAAACTATACTTTTACGTTCTCTTTACATCTTGAATTTAAATTTTAATTAGCTTATTGCATTAATCCAACAGTCCAAATATTTTTTATTTACTCTAGTATCATTCCCAAGATGTCACTTAATAGATCTAAATGTCAAATTGAATAAACAACAATCCACATTGTACTTAACCCATTTGTATTTAATTATAACATATTCATATATTAACCATTAAATATATTATATTTAATCACTCAGCTTTATACCATATTAATCAACATAGATGCATAATAGTACATTAATCAATAAAGTAACCTTTTCCAAAAACTTGATTCATAATGGTACATCATTAAATAATGAATACAACTGATTTATTCCCTTCACAATATAGTTCCAAAATCAGATTAGGCTAACGGCCTTTTATTAATAAAAAAATAGTGAGAATACACTTGCATAGAATCATGATAATTAATACAATATAACGTTAAATCCAACAATCCAAAATAGACAATATCTTTCAACAACATCTGCCAAGAAGAATTAAATTTCACCATCTGAAAAATGTTAGAAGAGGTCAGTTTGATTGAATTGGCATGAAGGGTTCTCTTTCCCACTTAACAACTTATGCCATATAGTATTTGAATAAATGAATTAATGAATAATTAAGATCAAAATAAAAAAATAATAATACAAAGAATCAAATCATTATGTACTTATAGTAATTTACTTTGCATCCATTAAGGAACCATTAATGCCTTTAAATTTGAGTGCCTTAAGGAAGAATTTACAAGAATGGAATACATCATTTTTATAACCAAGGCATGCAAATACTCCAATACACATTCAAATAATTAAATAGAGTGCAACTTATGCACACTTTCCTTATCTCTTAAATGCAAGGTTATATAAATAAATTGCTCTTTTCCCCAAGAAATTAGGATTTTACTAAGGGTAATAGATCTTCCTATCTATAAGATGAGCCTCAAATAGTGATTATGGTAAGGAAAATATAAAACCCAAACACGAATCCTTATCAATTAATTATTATTTCATCCCAAACATTGAACCTTTATTAAGGCAATTAAATTTACCTTAAACATATCAAGATCACCAAAGAGATAAAAATGTCCTCTATCACGATAATGTCCACAATTATCATCACGATTATATATAAAATTCCCGAGAGAAAGGACACGATACAAATCTAAACTAATTCCTTGTGATCACATTTTTTTAAAAATGACAATAATACCATATCGACAAAGGTGAATTAATTCATTCACCATGGTAGAAAAGAAAAACTATCATCATCGTATAGTGGACATTCGAGGATATTAAGTTAAATGTTATTTACCTTAATCAAATAAATATCCACCAAAAATCTTACAAATTACCTTTTCGAAATGAAATCCACAAAACTACGAACCTAGTTTTAAACTAGATACCACAAGATAGGTAGCGTAATAAAGACTCGGTTGAAGATAACCTCTTTCACTCAACTAGTTTATTTTTCCATAACGGGTAACTTAAACATTTAGGTTAACCCAAGTTCTTTCCCATTTTGAGCCATCAAGGCATCCCACAACCCAAAGTAAAAACTATAAAAAAATATAGATCTTATAAGCAAGCCATGTTTTCCCTTACAAAAACTCAAGTTTTTCAATTTGAAACGTCTTATTGGAACAACAGAGATTTTCGGTGAGTAAATACAAGCATAAGACTAGCTAAAGGTGATCATCTAAAATAATCATAACCCATAAAACCCTTATGGGTTTTTGAGGTAAATAAACACAAAGATCGGAAAAAACAAATCGACCCTTATAGGTCAATAAATGAAACCTAGAGCCAATTTTAGAAAAACGTAAGGACAAGGATTACCCTTTATTTTAAAAAGTTATAATGCATATCAAATAACAATAATGTCACAATATCATAACATCTTAAGCATCTGGATATAAACTAGATTTCGTATGATACTCTACATAATAGAAATAATAGAACCCTAGGATAAAAGTTCACAATAATCCAATCAAAATAACATAATAAAAACTTTCACAAACAATACCATAACTCTCGAAACCTTTTTCATGACCAACATTCATCTTGAAGCTAAAAAAAAAAAAAACCAAGTAAAAATTTTCATGCATGCAAACTAACTCAACAAGACAACATTCCAAAATTTTATTCATTTAAATACTAAATGGGATAATCGATTAGGAGGAAATAGAATGATTCTTTCTTATGAGTGGAGAACTGAAACCCTTTTTCTTCTCCTTTCTCCAAATTCTTCCAGAAAATTCCAAACAAGACAACAAATCTATGGATTTGAATCCTTAAATTATTTGAATGGGTCTTCTTCTAAAACCTTGTGGGTTTTCTATTAATGCAACCGCAAATCTAACTTGCACTTAATGTTCTTCTCTCTCCACCAAGATAAACTTAGCATGCTTTTCCCAAAATAGGCTTGTCTAAAAATAATGCAAAAAACCAGCTCATACTCATGCATGGATTGCTTGGTCCACCCTACCAAAGTGAGAAACCAAAATTAAAAACATCGTGCATGTTCCTAGCTTCATCCGAGATCTTACCTATATTTGAAGAAGCATTTAATGTTTTAAATGTGATGCACTTTAAGCAATGCCACATAAGGTACTCTCGGTTCCCTTCGATATTATGGCATTGAGTAATCCAAGGTTTTATAAAACTCATTATTAACTTGCCCTTTTTCATGGTCAATCAACGATTACAACAATTAAGTCAAGCGGCCACTAATTTGCATGGTGATCCACATTCAAATTAATCAAGTTCCCATCGAGTATGGTTGAAGACCATATCACCCATGTTCAACAATATGTCCTTAAATAGTTGCATGTATTTTTCCATTATAGATCATGCCAAAGATTTGGTCAAAATATTAGTTTGTTTAATAGCTAAAACATTAATAAATAACCAACAAACATTCAAATGGAAATGGGGTGTGTGATCAGAACCCACCAAATTCCTTAAAATTAATATGCTCACAGCCATGGTCTTAGACCATTCTCATTAGCCAACCATTATTTCTTTTGCAATAACATCAAATTGGCATAATGTCACTTTTGTTATTATGTCGTTATCAACATCAACCAGTTAATGCTTATTCCAAAAGGAGACGACCAATTTAAACACTTAATGGTCATGCAATGAAACAAGTCACTAAATGATCACATTTCAAATAATTGATCACCATAAAGAACAAGAAGGTAATGTAAACCACACGGTAACAAAAAAACAGATCATGCAGTTATTATTTCTAGCAAGATATGTATTGTAGTTATACATGTGCCTATTTTCCTCTATCACATTCAACAAAGCAACATGCACAACAATTACTCATTACTAGTACCGAAATCAAATAATAACACTTGTAATGAAATTTGTAAATGCATATGACATTTTTCCAAGATAAGAATGTGTCATACATGTCATGTACACCTCATGTTCCAAAAGAAAAGAGCTATTGTGGAGTTGCATATGTAACTACAAGTAAGTGTACACATCCTTTACATGTTATGCCCATGCACATGTGGTGGCATATATGACTTCGCAAAAAAATCATACTTTGGCTCACGTGACCCACACTTTGCATTTACGACTTACTCCATTCAATGAAGTAGACAAAATTTTTGGGGTGTGACATTACCTATTGGTAAAGCCTTTCAAACTAAAAACAAACCACTTGGGGCTGAAGTATATCCTCACATAACCCAAATTAAACATAAGATATCCTAGGTGGATTGAATTCTTATCACAATACGATTTTGATATAAGTTACATAAAAGGAAATGAAAATAGAGTGATAGATGCACTAAGTCATTGAAAGCATGTTTTGTGATTGTTACCCTTAGGACTCAATTAAAAGATATGATAAAGAAATTTTTTTATCGATTCATATTATCACTATGTTAAGGTTCTGTTAACAACAGATTCCAATGATAAAATGTATGAAGGATTCAAATTTGATAATGAAGGAATCCTAAAATACAAAGGTAGATTTTATGTGCCTTTGGGAAATGACTTAAGGATAAAATTTATGGAGGATATGCTTAACATGTAATGCATGGATCAATAGTACAATTGGGAATAATACCTTCCATTGGTTGAGTTTTTGTACAATAACACCTATCTTGCTTCACTAAAAATGGATCCTTTTGAAGCATTGTTTGGGAGAAGGTTTATAACTCCCATCAGCTGGGATAGTACTGAAGACAAAGCGTTAGTGGGCCTTTAAATGTTAACAAAAATGAAAAACCAAGTGAACCTCATACATGAGTGATTGGAAGAAGTTGTTGATAGGTATAAAAGATAAACGTATTTAAAATGAATAAACTGAACATTTGAACTTTGAGATAATGTTTTCTTAAGGGTTAAACCCAAAAAGATTTCAATAATGTTTAGCAAGGTTGTCAAGCTATCTCCTAGATATGTTGGACCATTTGAAATTCTTGAAATCATAATTCGACAACCTATCATTTAGCATTACCTCCCACATTTTCCAATATGTATGATGGTTTTTGTGTTTATTTTCTTACCAAGTATGTTTTAGATGTAACACATGTACTTAATTGAAATTCTTTACGGTTCGGGATCTAGGTATTGTGGTAGTATAACCAATTAGAGTTATGAAAACTCACATATTGCACTTAGTAAATAGATAAATCATACAATGCAAGATCTAATCGGACCGACATTAAGAAGAAAGTGCAACATGGGAGAGTATAAAGGAAATTAAAACATCGTTTCCTTATCTATTGTAGTCATAAAAAATGGTATCTATCAATTTATTACATTATACTTGATATTATTTTATAACTCTAGGTGTTGAAATGATAGAATTCTATTGTGTTTCAGACTTTATGGAAAAGATGGAAGTTTTAAAGGCTGTTATAGCCAATAAATTGACTTGAGATAACCAAAAAATTCCAATTTTGGACGAAAATGTTTGACTGTTTTCCTTAGCTAAATGATATAAATATGAGTGTGGTTTATTCTATTTACTGCTAATAAGTAAAATCATGGGGATGATGATTCATTAAGGGGGAAGTATGTCACATCCAAAATTTTCATTTCACTTGGTCGGAAAACGAGTTATGTAATTTGAAGTGGGTCATGAGGGCTTAAGCTTAGGAAGAGTTACTCAATGGGTGTCGCAGCTAGGAATATATACATATACCCTAAAAAGGATATACATACTTATGTATGGTTGTAAAAGCAAATGCATAATAATTATTATCACCAAGTAATAATTAAATACTTTACAATAATGCCTTATTTTTATTGTTTGTTTGTATGAGTTTACTTTACCTTGTTGTGTGTATGTGATGATTTCAATACTTGGGTATATTGTTTGAATGGTGTACTTGTTATGGATAATTTGGTTAATCTTGTTGTTGGAAATAATGAATTACAAAGTATGTTAAATCTATGCATAGTTATAATGTATTATTTATGTATTTGGAAATAAGAACGCGATGTTTAAAAGTTACTAACTATTTTTTACGTTGTGACGATCATTGATCATAAAGCAATACAATGGATTACGATAAGGAAAGGTAAATTTCAGGATCGTCAAGGTAAAATTTTAATTTTGGCTTCATGATATTTATATACGCAAGGCATAGAAAAGTATTTATATTGCAATAAAATATTAATTTGGTTTATTGGATATTGTTTATTTACTTGACTATTTAGTAAGATTTATTGTAGCACATATAATGTTTTATTGATGATTGATTTATTGATCATAATATGTGATGGATCAAAATTCATTTGGTTTGACAATATTCCTATGACCGATCAATACTCCTTTAAGAATTGGTTACTACTTGTGTTGGTCTAATACCTCAAGGAAAAATTAAAAGTTTAATTAATTTAGTTGATAATGGCCATTTAACATGATAATGGCGACTAAGATGTTGAAGATTGATAAATCATCTTGATTAGCATTTGATTGTTTTGCATTGGTGATTAATGTGAATGAATATATATTGTTTGGCCTTGCTATTATTTGTATCATTGACCATAATTATTTTTCTTCACTTTGTTTGAAAATAATATGGATTTGACCATATATGAATGGAAAATGATTATTTAATTTTATATTGTTGATTAACGACCCATGCAAGTAATCTTTGACAGCTCTCGAAACTCCACCAATTGGTTTTAGAGGGAACTAGAGATGACAATGTTAATTAAATTGTGCAACCACTACATGACACCTACTAAATAGAATTGAATTTATCATCTTGGGAAACCTAAAGATTCCTCTAGAAGCTACTATGCAGACTTTGTAATTCTATTTTTATTGTTCACATTGTAACTATGAGCTCTTTCCCCTCCTCTCGAGATCCATTTCTACATGAAATTTACATGGGAGTTAGTTAATATATTTATGGAATATATGAGGTAGATAATAATGGCATAATCACCATTATATATTATTTCTTGGTTTATTTTGTGGGAATTTGTATTTTTATTTAGATCGGAAGTGATTGGATTGATTTTCTGGCTTGCTTAGCTAAGTGTAAAAAAAATTGTAAAGGAAACTCGTAGGAGAATTTTTAGAGTTTTTTTCCTTCACAGGTGTAACACCTCTATATTACGCTTCATCAAAACTAAGGTATTTTTTTACCAACTCATTATATATAGTTAATGCCTTTATTGAATTTAACATGCAACAACTAAATTTCAAATATACAAGAGTTATAAATACCTTAAGTTATCTTACGCTATAAAGAGTAAAATCACATACAAAAATCCTTGAATTATTCCAAAATTAATTAATGTTTAGAATCCAACCAGATAAGCTATGATAACCATGTGTAACTATAAGGGTTTAGATCCTACTCAATCCCCTTTCAATGCTCTACACAAGCCAATATACCCAGTATATCATTTGGTTAAACCTTTTTAAAGGTACTTGAGAACTATGTGTATCTTCTTAGTGTCAACCTCTTGGGCACAACATAGTTTAAAAGAATAAATGGTGAT